>CM010618.1:22269802-22674802 GCA_003430845.1 Xanthoceras sorbifolium
TTTTGGCTCCAGCTCGCAGTATACCCATCTCAAAGTGCATCTTATAGATAAGGAAGAATTCCATGAATATAGGGATATGATTTTATTAATTAGAAGAGTTTGAATTTGTATTTAACCCCTAAGTTTCAGTGATTGTATCCTGATTAATATGCAATTCTTAGGGATTTAATTTGGTCCCTAATTTCTAGTAAATTAATTCCATGTAAACCAGAATTACTCCATCCCTTCACATTATAAAAGGGAAGGATCATTACTGGTACATGGGTTACAATTTTTAGAGCAAAAAAAATACTTAGTGAGAGCTTAATATTAATACTAAGAACAGTGGATGTAGGCATTGTCTTCATATCGAACCACTTTAAAAACTTTTTGTCTTGATTTATTGTCATTCACTTTTACTATAATTATTGTTTACATCATTGACAGAATTCACACGTCAACATTTTGGCACTAGACAGAGGCTCCCATTTGAGGATTCAAACCTCTTTTTTCAGGAAAAACAGTTTTCATTTTATTTCTCAGACAAATCTAAAAAGCAACGGCAAGAGGCATAGGAACCCGATTTAGGACAACAATGAGTAGGGACGTTCTACTAACTGGAGGACAATCAGAGGCATCTCATCAGCATCAGCTCCCATCACCTGTCCAAGGAGTGGATCCTATTGTCCCTGTAGTTCCACAACCTGCTTCAAATCCACCAGTAGGTCCTCTCCCTCCTTAAATTGATCTACAAGGAAATGACTAGGCTGGTCCATCTAGGCTGCCAGACTTCAACACGTGGATAAAAAGGCATATCGAAATGGAGAGAATGATAGCAAAAATGGCGTACGGCTACTAGTTCTTAATGCAGAATTAGCCCGCTCACGAGTAGTTCATGGAGAGCACTTCATCCCTACCTCCAGTGTGGGATAATCCAATCCACGCAGCCCACCATTCCACCAGGCAAGATCCCCCTCGGTGTGATGCTCAATGAGGTGGAGTCTTCATTCATTCAGCCAACACGACAAGAAGGGTTGCTGAAGAACTTGGTGAGTGGCATGAATGACCCCATCGTACTGGGCCGATGATCCATGTGAAAGCTAATGGGAAAAGATATGTGGAGCTTAGCAAAGATCGCCGGAGTGCCCCAGCCCACAGCTCTACCCAGCGACCTAGGTCGCCGTGTCGTCCGTGTGAAATCCATGATCAGCGACTTGGTAAAGGCAGTAACAGAGATGCCCACCATGCAGCTCCAATCGCCGAGATTCCCAGGAATCAGGCCGCTGTACCCTTGGTGATCAGAAGAGAGTCGTTGGACAAAAACCACTGTAGGCCACCCGATCCACTAAATCCGCCCTGAGGCAGCAAGACAGATCGCATGGGAGATAGTGTCACCTCCAGCGCGTTAATGGCAGCTCATCCTGCCCTTGAATATCAAGCGTTGCTACAAAGGCTGGAACAGTTAAAGCGTCGAGGTGGAAGGGCCGAATCTATAGATAGATACGTTGAGCGGAGTCCGTTCTGCTGGGATATAGAGAGAGCTAACCGTTGCTAGATCGCTTTAAAATGCCTAGCATTCCCCTTTACCAAGCGACCAGTGATCCTTTCGACCACTTGGATGCTTACAATGTGCAGATGAGTCTCCTCATAATGAGCAGCAGGGTCAGGTGCCGGTGATTCCCAATAACCCTTGTGGAAATTCCTAGAAAATGGCTAAGGGAACGTTCAGTTGGAAGTATCACAAGTTAGAACCAGTGCCAAGAACTTTTCATGCAACATACCAGGCTCTAATGAGGCAGCTTGTCCCTTCTTGTCACTTAGTGACCATTTTCTAGAAGTCAGACGAGCCCTTGAATGATTATATAGCTCGTTTTCAGAGAGAAGGAAATTGCGTGGACAACCCCACAAACGAGAGTGTGCTGACAGCAATCACTGTAGGGCTGCAAAAAGACGGTGAGCTCTACAAGAGCATATATAGCAAACCAGTCAGAACCCTCAAAGACTTCTACAAGTGGTTTAACACCCACATCCGTATATAGGAAGCTTTCGGAGCCAAGAAAAGCAACCCCAACTGCAAGAAATCATAACGGTAATGACAACCGCAACAGGAATGAAGGATCATAGAAAGACGAGGCTCCTGTAAACAAAGTAGCTAATAAGGTTAGGAATGATGAGGGTGTGAGAAGGAATGGAGGTCGTTACCAGACCTATGCCCAGTTGTCCAATTTCTAGGGTAGAATCTTCGCTACGGAGATGATGAGGGAAGAATTTGGGAGGTTACTTCCTCTAAGGACGCCCATGCGGGCTAGAAATCCTAACAATTTCTACGCGTACCATAATGAGGCGGGCCACAATACAGTCGATTGCTTCGAGCTCAAGGACGCAATCGAAGATTTAATAAGAAGAGGTCGCTTGAGAGACTATGTGGTACAACCCAGAAACTAGTCATAGCAGCAGTCGCAGCTAATCGAGCTCGCTTTTCCAGAACCAATCCCAGATAAGCCAGCAATAATGGTAATCCATACAATCCATAGAGGGCCACACCTTGAACAGGTCATTTGCACGTCATGTGAGAGAAGCCAGCCAGTCTACTATGAGGATCATGAGTGTAGATAAACAACCTACAAAACAATGCAGGACAATGGCAAAAAGCATAACCTTCACGGATGCTGATATGTGGGGTGTACACTGGCCACATAATGACGTGATTTTCATCAAAGCGACAATCGGAGGAGTAGCCATCTACAGAACCATGATCGATAATGGTAGCTTGGTGAATGTCATGTATAAGGCAGCCTATGAAGTGATGAGGTTAAAACAAAAGCACCTACGACCTTCAAGTGAACCGTTATACAGCTTCAGAGGGGACTCCATCATACCCCTAGGGCTAATTGCCTTACCCCTCACATTGGGAGAACCAGGTCGTCAAGCAACCACCATGGCAAACTTCCTAATCATCGATTTCCCAACGGCCTATAACGCTGTCCTAGGAAGGCCAACCCTCAATCACCTAGAAGTAACACGAAGCACCTACCCCTAAAATTCCAAACTCCAATAAGTGTAGGAAGTGTTCATGGGGAGCAAAAAGTAGCTAGGTCGTGCTACGAGAAAACAGTCAAGATAGGGTCCAAGGAAAAAACAACAAAGGTTAAAGCCAGCAAGTAGAGAATGAATACCCTAGCTGGGGCTTCTCGCGACCAGCCAATCCCAGAACTCAATGACAACATTACTCGCGTGTGATTGATGACAATGAAGCCACTGGGCTAGTTGAGGAATTAGAGGAGGTCAGGATAGACGAGCTGAAACGAGAGAGAACCCTGAAGCTGTGAGCAAGTTTGGATCCATTAATTAGAGATGTGCTGCTCACATTTCTGAAACAGTATCTCGATGTCTTTGCCTGGATGCACAGTGATATGGTAGGGATCAACCCCGAGTGATGGCGCATAAACTCAACATAGATCTATCCTTCAAGCTAGTAAGGCAGAAGAGGAGAACAATGAATGCAGAAAGGTACGCGGCTTTGAAAGAAGAAGTTGATAAGCTGCTAGCAAACAGATTCATCAGGGAATTCTACTACCCAAATTGGCTCGCTAATCTTGTCCTGGTGAAGAAGAAGAACAAGTGGAGAACATGTGTGCACTTCACCGACCTCAACAAGGCGTACGCAAAGGATAGTTTCCCTTTGACAAGAATTGACCAGCTCGTGGATTCAATTGCTGGACATGAGCTACTCAGTTTTATGGACATGTACTCCAGGTACAATTAAATCCCCATGTTCATAGCTAACAAAGAGCACACCTTGTTCATCACAGATAGAGGGCTCTATTGTTAAAAGGTGATGCCCTTTAGCTTGAAAAACGCAGGGGCGACCTACCAGCAGTTGGTCAACATAATGTTTGCGATTTAGATAGGCAAATCAATGGAGGTGTACGTGAACGACATACTCGTAAAATTAAACAAGGCAGCAGACCACGCTACACACCTGGAGGAAATGTTTCAGTTACTCAAAGACTATCAAATGAAACTTAACCCTCTAAAATGTGCCTTTAGTGTGGCTTCTGGGAAGTTCCTAGGTTTCATAGTGAACTAGCGAGGACTCGAGGCAAAACCAGAAAAGATCAAGGCACTATGCTACATGCAGTCACCTACCAAGCCTAAAAGCACGTGCAGAGTCTCAACGGGCAGGTCACAGTATTGAGTCGCTTTATCTCGAAGTCAACATATAAATGCATATCGTTCTTCAACGTGCTACGAGGGAACAAAGTGTTGAATGGACATAAGAGTGAGAACTCACTTTCCAGCAGCTCAAGGAATATATAGGGCGAGCTACTCTGTTGTCAAAATCGCAAGATAGGGAGAAGCTCATTATATACCTGGCGGTAACTCAGCACGCCATAAGTGCGGTCTTGGTGCGGGAGGAGAACAAAGTCCAGTTGCCAGTTTATTACGTAAGCAAAAGGCTGCAAGATGCAGAGAGTAGATATCCACAGATGGAGAAGCTCGCATCACTACAAAAAAAAATTAACCTGTAGTGACACATTTCTCATTGACATATTTTAAATGTATCACTATATGTATTATTTTGTGACATATTTAATTATTTATCACTATATTTTTGGACCAAAATCTCACTCCCAAATTGTCTGTCAAAAACTCTGATTCAAATGATACTTTTTCTAATAATTTGTCACAATTGAATAAAAATTAAGTAAGTTGTGACAATTAATAAAATTAGTAAGAAAATTAACTTGTAAAAAAAGAAATAAAAAATAATTTTGTTACTCCATAAAAATATGACAGTATTAAAATTAATGACAAATAATTTTGTTACTATGGCTCCGACTATTTTTTTTCTATCACAAATTACTGCCTTCTATTTATTTATTTTTATTTTCATCATGATTCCTAAACCCTATTAACTAATTTGGGGCATTCGCATATATGGAGGTAGTGCTATTAAAATGATAATCCTTGGGACAGAGTTGTTTCTTGAGTGATAGGAAAAAAAGAAAAAAATATATTTGATCAATTAATTGATCAAGAAAGTTAGCAATTAATACAAATTAAATGCTGAATTTTGTGATAGAATTTATAATTTGTCAATATGTTTTGGAGCCTAACTACTTCCAAAATTTTACACCAAAAGTTTTAAGTCAATTGAGTATTTTAAAAAGATGACACTCCAATAAAAAAAAACCGGTCCAGCTAATTTCTTTTTATAATAGTTTAATACCCGCTCTTTTTTTCTATTAGGAGTAGGCTAAAATTTTAATTCAAAAGAGGGTATTACCTTAAGTTTCTGAGGCCGTTGATGTTGATAACATGTGAAAAGTAGCTCTGGTTTGTGCCTATCGAATAAAAGTAGAAACGCTAGAAAATTTTCTTTTTCTCTGTCCAGTAGCTGTTGAGAGAGTTGTTGGATCAGACAATCATATTCAGATAAATGTTCAAATAACGGCATAGATTTTATTATGAGTTGTTCACATCAATTTTCAAAAGTTCAAGTGTAAATTTTTTAAAAAGACAGCATAGCATAATACCATGAAGGAATGAGTGCGTGAAAAGGGATCATGTGATACATCTTGAATTTTTTTTTAATATATTCATCAGAACTTCAGATAAGCTCTTTGCACATATAATGTGATACCAAAAGGCACATAGAGAACTTGAGAAGTTTTACGTGCTTCTTGTTGAGATTGAGGAGCAGCAAAAAGACCTTGAAAAGAAAACATTATAGCTTTCTTGAGAATTTGTGTTGGTTCATTGATTGAATTGTGTTTTGTGTGTGTTTGTATTGTTGGGATTGTGAAGGTTGAATCCTAAGTTGATTCAAAGCAGGCCCTAGGAGCAGGCACAGGTAAGCCAGGTGAACAGTACTGTACGTATGAATAGTTCATAATTAACAGTATCGTATACGTGAATAGTATACAGTGAACAGCACCGAACTGTGGCGCCGACAGGTGAACAGTGAATGACGGTGCCTAACTAGTGGGCCCCACACATATACGCGTGAATAGTGACTGTGAACAATATCGTATACGCGTGAACAGTGTCATGAATAGTAATCAGACATCTCCTATAAATAGCCCTTCATTTGTGATAATCTATTATCTCCTTCAAGTGAGAGAGTTCAGAGAGCTCTACAAGTGCGGTTCAGTATCTGGGCAGGAGGCCCAGGCAATCCGGGAAGGAGGCCCAGGCTGATCCGGGCAGGAGGCCCAGGCGGATCCGGGCAGGAGGCCCAGGCGATCCGGGCATGAGGCCCAGGCGGATCCCGGCAGGAGGCCCAGGCTATTCGGGAAGGAGGCCCAGGCGGATCCGGGCAGAAGGCCCAGGCAATCCGGGCAGGAGGCCCAGGCAGATCCGGGCAAGAGGCCCAGGCGATATGGGCAGGAGGCCCAGGCGGATCCGGGAAGGAGGCCCAGGCGAATCCGGGCAGGAGGCCCAGGCGATCCTGGCAGGAGGCCCAGGCGATCCGGGAAGGAGGCCCAGGCGGATCCGGGCAGGAGGCCCAGGCGATTCGGGCAGGAGACCCAGGCGGATCCGGGCAGGAGCCCCAGGCGGATCTAGGGAGGAGGCCCAGACGATATCAGGGGGATGACCCCGATAAGGAGCCCAGGCGTGCGGTTCTTGGAGATTCGGGGCGATGACCCCGATGAGGAACCCAGGTGCGGTTCCGAGAGATCCGGGGCGATGACCCCGATGAGGAGCTCAGATGCGGTTCCGGGAGATCCGGGGGGTGACCCTGATGAGGAGCCCAGGTATGTGGTTCCGTAAGTGGAAACACTGAGAGAGAGCGAGAGTATAAACACACGTGAGAGGAAAAACTGTGTGAGAGTTTTTCGTATAAGTGTTGTTGTAATAGCTCTTTCATAGTTGATTGAGTGCTAGTGCGCTCCGTGGATGTAGGAATCAGTTGATTGCCGAACCACGTAAAAAATTGCTGTCTCCTTTACTATTCTGCTTGCTTCCATATGTGTGCCCTGTGCAGATTTGCATGTCTGCATACAGTTTGCAACTTCCGCTGCGTCGAGAATTGGACCGGATTCCCAACATGTATTCCTTTTAAAGGGTTGTTGTGTTGTTTTAGAGACAGCAAGTTTTGAGCATCAAGTTCTGGTCTTGCTTATGCCAAGTAGATATTAGAGCTTGAGTTTGTATACTTTATTATTTATGTGTTCTTAGCTTAGTTGGTGGTTTTTTTTTTTTTGGTTTCCTATTGTAATCTTGTTTTAATTTCCAAAAGAACAAAAATATTCTCTAATTTGGATTGGTTAAATTCTCTCTGTTTTCTCAGTTTCGCGATTAAGTGCCAAGTATTTATAACTAGTCAAATATGAATGTTTGTTGATCACAGCTGGAGCTACTGGCACAGGAACTCTACATAAGTAAAAGAATATAACAACTTGCTTCAAATATTATGCAAAGATGTTGGAGTAGATAAAAAAATTTGCTAGTCTTTGAGAAGAACTGGTAAATCCTTATATATGTATTTTTTTTTTTTTGTGTAATTGATATTATATTTTTATTTATATATATATTAGTTATTTTTTTACAGACAAAACAAGATCCAAAAAATATGCGTATGTAGTTTATTCATTAATAATTGACTTAATTTTTTTAACTATAATTTTTTTGACTTTTATTATTTTAGATATATGAATTTAATATATCTATCTATATTTTGTTACAGAGTCGAATAGATGAGCCCGTTACAAACAAATCCAATGCATCTACAAATGAAATCTTCAGTCAAGTTATGGGTGAAGTTTGTAGATCTAAGGCTGATGTATGTACTCTAACTTATGGTCTTGGGATCGGTCGATAAAAAAAAAAAAAAAAAGGTAAAAACTCTTCTCATAATGAGACATTAAAGATGTTGGAAGATGAAAGAATCTTAAGAGACAACAAACGTAAAGATAAAACATCTTGATATTGAAATGAATGGGTTGAGATCCCAACTAAAAGAGATAGAGGAATTGAAATCACAGTTTGACTCATTTTTGGTGATGTTTCAATACCAATTTCTAAATTTATCTTAATCTATATCTTATTAGTGGATTTTATACTATTATTTAGCTTAGAACATTTTTAATTTCATCATGTGATTAGATTGATGACTTTGTATCGACTTTCATTATCATATTTCTTATATTAATTTTGAAATATTAAATATTATATTTATTTAAATTTGATCTTAAATGGAATATAGATATTATATGTCTATTTTACATTTTTTTTATATTATCAATTTAATCGTAAAAATTAAATTTTTTGACAAATTTAATAGAATATTGGCATTATTGACAAATATAATCATAATTATAATGTCGCTATCATAGTAGAGACTCAGAAAGTCTTAAATTTGAAATATCACTAAGTATGCGTACAATGACATAATTTTGAATTAATAATTGTCACTAAATTTGCTTACAGCAACACAATTTTATATTGTTCACTATCACTAAGTCTGTATAGAGTAAACTAAATTACGGTAATTTATTGTCACTAGATTTGTGAATAATGACACAAGTTTTAAACAATTAATTACCACTAAGTTTACATATAGTGAAGCTAATTTCATGCAATTAAACGTCACTAAAATTGTATACAGTGACACAAATTGAATATGATTAACTATCACTAAGTTTGTATACAACGACACAATTTTTAGATTATTAAGTGTCGCTAAGTTTGTGTATAGTGACAAATTTTTCTAATGATTAACAGTCATTATATTTGTAAATAGTGATATAATATTTAAACAATAAATCGTCGCTAAATATGTGCATAGTGATAAATTTTTAAATAATTAACTGTCACTAAATTTGTGCACAGTGACACAAATTTTATTTTGTTACTCATTAAGGTTCTCTAATAATGCGTCACTAAAAGTCATGGTTTGTGACACATATAAAATTCAGTCACTATCTATAGTGACGAGATAATTTTAACCGTCACTAATACTTTTAGTGACGAGGTTAAATGTGACACTTTTTATGTCACAATATTGATATTATGATAAATTTTTCTTTTTTAGTGGCAAATATATTTTGTCTCTATAAGTGGATTTTCTTGTAGTGCATATTGCCTAGTGGTGGCATCAAGGAGCTGTGACCTTATTTCCAAGCCCACAACATCGAGGTATTAACTAGTTACCCTTTGAGATAGGTTTTGCAAAAGCCTGATACTTCAGGAAGATTGTTGAAGTGGGCGATCAAATTGGCGCAATACGACCTGGAATACAAACCACGAGCAGTAATCAAAGGTCAAGCCTTGGCGGACTTCGTGGCAAAATTCTCGGGCTTGAAGGAGGAGACTCAGCGGGAAGAGCCTCGACAAAAAAACTTCCCCTCATGCCTTCTCACTCAATGATAAACAGAAAGAGCCAGAGTTCCCGTTGTGGGAACTATATGTTGACGGGTCGTCATGTGAAGGGATGGCCGGAGCTAGTGTTCTCCTAATCAGCCCAGAGAAGCACAAAATCTACTGCGCGCTGCAGTTCGATTTCACTGCATCAAACAAAGAAGCAGAATATGAAGCTCTTATCGCTGGTCTACACTTACCAAAGAGCTACAGGTGTACACAGTTAAAATCTACAGCGATTCACAGCTGATTGTGAACCAGGTTAGAAGGGAATTCCAAGCCCGCAACACAAAAATGGTAGCCTCTCTGCAAAGGGTCAGTGAGCTCCTGGAGAAATTTCAATGGCATGAAATTCAGTAAATTCCATGAGCCCAAAACATATATGCTGATGCTCTAGCATGCCTAGCAACCACGAAGGACGCAGATCTGCTCAGTGCCGTGCCAGTAAAGCACCTCCAAGAGCCCCGTATAGCGATTAAGGAGGTCACCATGGTGATCAAAACCTCTTTAGACTCATGAATGAATCTCATCATTAACTACCCACAGACAAGAACGAAGCTCGACAGTTGAAGATACTAGCAGCGAGGTACATGATCTATGATGACATGCTGTTCAAACGAGGGTTTGCAACTCCCTTATTGCGATGCATATACGAAAAGGACGATGTTCCCATCCTCAATGACATTCACGCATACCTATATGGAAACCGTGCTGGGGGGCTTTTATTAGCGCATAAAGCACTACGCCAGGGCTTTTACTGGCCCACGATAAAGCAGGATGCTGTCGACTTGGTGAAGAAAATAAGACAAGTGCCAGAGGTTTGCCAACATAGCTCAAGCTCCCCCAGCCCTACTACACTCAATAATTAGTCATTGGTCATTTGCTACATAGGGGATGGATCTGATTGGGCCACTGCCTACAGCCTACGGTAGCTGTAAGCATGCAGTAGTTGCTGTAGATTACTTTACGAAGTGGGGAGAAACTGAAGCTCTTAGGAAGATCTCAACAGTGAAGATTGAAATCTTTGTATAGCTAAATATTATGAGCAGGTTTGGGGACACGCAGTTCGAAAGTTAAAGATTCAAGTCGTTCTGTGAAAATCTCGCCATAACTAAGAGTTTCTTCGCAGTTGATTACCCACAGGCAAACAGGTAGGTAGAGGTAGTGAACAAGACTATCAAGCACATTTTGAAAAGAAAGCTTAAAGGGAAAAAGGGGGTTTGGACAAACAAGCTTTCGAAGGTGTTGTGGTTCTATAAGACTACTACAAAAAGCACCATTGGAGAGACCCCGTTCTCCATGGTCTATGGAACAAAGGCCATGATCCTAGTTGAAGCCATAGCTAGCACGCATAGAAGAGCTTCATTCAACCTAGAACAAAATGAAGACCTACTTGCAGCTAATCTCGACCTAATTGAAGAAAGAAGAGATGTTGCTCGCTTAAGGGTAGTTGTATACCAGCAAAGGGTTACCAGGTACTACAATAGGAAAGTCAAGCAGACATTTCAAAAAAGGTGAACTCGTTCTAAGGACAAAACCCGACCATTTTTGGAGGTTGCCGGAAAGTCTCCAGAAAGTCGCCGCCGGCCGCCACGCACGGCTGGGGTAAGTTTCCGACCTTCCGAACTTAGAATTTGATTTCGAACCCGTTTACGTATTCGTTTTAAGTGTAGGATATTATTTTGAGGTAAATTGGATTATATGGCCGCCGTATATAAATTAAATAATTATATTCTCGTGTAGATTTTACCGATTGGGATAATTGAGATTGAAAGCGAGGCCGCTGCGAGTTGCGGGTAGCTTACACGAGGTAGGGATTTCAAACTTAAATTTTTAGAATATTTTCCCTAAATGGTTTGGATATAAATTGATTGTGAAAATTTGAGGAAATGTTTATTTGAATTGTGGAATTGATTTGAGGAATAAATTGGAATGTATTGTGTGGAAAATATGATTTTTATGCAGGTTTTGTATTTTGGGATTTTGATAAAAGCAGCCGTTATGCTGCCGAAATTTTATTAAAAAAAATGATGAGTTTACATATGGGATGCATGGCGGATTGATTTAAATGGTTTGATGATTTTGAAAAGATAACCGTCCTAGTCATTATATTATATATTATTATACGACTTTATGTCGGGGACTGCGCAGGGTATTTTCTGGTACGTACACCTTGTATATGAGGGTAATACCAGGGTCACGGTGAGCAAAATATTTTTAAAATGATAGGCCACCGGGTATGACTAGTGGACGTGTGGATATTACTTTCTGAAGGAAAGTGTTACTGTTTATTTAAAATTTTGTGAAAGTATTTAACCATGCAGGATTATCCCATGACTTTATAAAAATGATGTTTTCCACATACACTATCGGGGATTATACCCTACTGAGCTTTTAGCTCACCCCTTTTTATTTTCTTTTCCCCCCAGGGAGCGCCCACGCGGATTAGAAGATCGTTAGTTGATGTGGGTGAAGGCTTGTGAGATCTAAGGATTAGATTTCTGATATTAGTTATTAAATTTATGTTATTTCTCATTACCCTCAAGAAGGAGCCTTGGGCCCGAACTGGGAAGGTCCTTATGTGGTGGATAAAGACCTGGGTAATGGAGCGTATCTTCTCGTGAATGTTAATGGAGCTCGAGGTCCACGAGCTTGGAATGTAGAACATTTGCGAAAATATTACCAGTAATCTTTGTATTTATTTAAGTATTATATCAAAAAAATTATCCTTTTTTACAAACTCTCACGTACTAGTGTTATTACTCTCGAAATTGAGGGGCTAGGGGGATAAGAATAAAGATAATGATGAAAGCAACATACGAATACATGATGCGAATTGGAAATTGGAAACAAAAATTTTCAGAAAATTTTTAGATTTTTTCCAAGTGTTGGCAACACTCACAAACAAGAAGGCTCTCACCTTCTAACTAGCGGTGTCAACTAAGCGAGCTCGCGAACAAAAAGGTCTCTCACCTTTAAAGCAACAAGCTCATAAAAAACTAAGTATATAAATTGGCGGAACTCGCCAACCTAAAAGCTCATGATCTATCAAACAAGCAGGGTTAATAGAAATACTCAAGGTAACAGACCTAGAGCTGTAAAAATTGGCGAAACCCGTCAACCTAAGAGCTCACGAGCTCTCAAACTAGCGGGGTCAATAAAAACACTCAAGGTGGAAGACCTCATAAAAATCTAAGTATAAAATTGACAGAACTCGCCAACCTGAGAGCTCACGAGCTCCCAAACTAGCGAGGTCAATAGAAATACTTAAGAAGACAAACCTCCCAAAGAGTTGTGAAAAAATTAGCGGAACTTGCAAAACTGAGAGCTCACAAACTCTCTAACCAGCGAGGTCAATAAAGACACCAGAAGTGGCGAAGCTCACAAACAAGAGAGTCTACTGCTTAGCCAGTAAGGTCGCGATTATCAAGTTTTGTAAGTTTTTAAGTTAAAAGTATGTTTGTTTACAAAGCATTGAGTATTTACTCAAAGCGAGCAAGTGAAATAAAAATACTGACACTTAATAACAAAAACAAGTATTTATTTAATTGAAGCTCTAAAACGAGCTGAAAGTACATTGAAGTTCTAAACGAGCTGAAAGTACAGTGAAGTTCTAAATGAACTGAAATTACATTGAAGTTCTAAATGAGCTAAAATTATATAAGCAACTACAATTTCTTGGAAGTACATTGAGGAAGGTGCTACATGTGATGAGTACATGTTTGGAACATCTTTAACTTTGTTAATAGTACTGATTTCACTTCCATAACCATCTATGAACTATTCTTAACAATGTACTTCTGATCCAAGTTTGTTAAAGTGCTTAAAGAACTAAAACTGGTAGGCATCTAGAGCTGACATCATATTCCTCATCCAAAGATAAAAGGTCTACATGCTGGGAGAATCACACATTCCTCGACCTAAGATAAAGGTTTGCATGCTTGGAGGATATAGATATTGAAGCTTTGAAGAATTAGACCTGGCCAGTTGGAGGATCCCCACCTCTTGGGGTGACTTGGTCACTAGCGATAGTTGCAGGAATCTGTAGACTCAGAGGTCGCAATATTTTCCAAAGCCTCATTTCCTCCTCTAGAAGGATCAACAACAGCATCCTGAGCGAACTGCTACACAACATCTTTTACTTCTACCTCAGCACGCATGCCCAAAAAACTCTCCATCCACTCTTCAATAGATGGGCCAAGGAAGCTAAGCTCGAGGTCAAGGTATCGGAGCCATAGGTTGTAAAGGAGGTCGCCGTGAGCTTCATCATATATTTTCTCATTTTGCTCCTCTAGGCTCTTATCCTTTTTGGCGAGCACTTCATCCTTCCTGGCCAGGTCGTCTGTTTGCCAGCTCGAGCATATCGTAAGAGTGTTAGAGGTTGGCCTTAGCCCTATCGATTTTGTCCATCAGCACTCAGATTTGATCCTTGTACTTGGCTGCAGACGCATTCATCTCCAGCTCCATCTCATTCCTGAGGGCCTGACATATGTTGGCTTTATCAGCCATCTCTTTCTTGAACTCCATTATGGCAGTAAGCTCCTCCTTATAGGCCTGGGCCTCCTTTCTTACAGTCTCAAGCTCCTCGCGAAGCCTTATCTTCTCCGCCTCGCTTCTCTTACTCTCGAGGAAGTCTTTGTGCGCAAGACAGGCAGACTAAAATAAAACAAATAAGAGGTCATTATTATAGGAAATGAAGACTCACTAAGAAATCACATTTCAACGAGCTGACACTCACCATGAGGGAGTAGCAGAACAGAAAGTGGTGGAGCTCCACCTCATAATCTTGCTTTATATGCCTGCTTAGACCCTTTGTGAGGAAGTCCTCGAATAGGGTCAGAGCTCGCCCAAGGAACTCCATCGTAATAGGACTAAGACTCTAATTCGAAGGCGACGGGGCGATCTCAGGGGCATCTAGCTGGATCACTTCGGTGGGCTGGATAGGCGACCCTTCTCCAGCGGTCTGCTCCACTGTGGCGAGCTACGTCTTAGGGGCGACCTCCTTCCCCTTGTCTTTGCTATGAGCTGGGGTAGGTGGGGGAAGTAATGGAGCCTTAGGAAGTGGGGGCTGACCGCCTTGGCTAGACTCCCCCACCTTTGATTTCTTCGCCAAAGCTAAAGAGACGGTGGAAGGAGAGGCATTAGCTACCCTCTTGCTTATAGGACGCTTCACTAGTTGCATCCTTCTCATTTCCTCCTGCTGATAGGTTGGTTTTTATTGTTGTTGCTTCTTCTTCTTCTTCTTCTTCTTTTTCTTCTTCTGCTGCTAGTGGTGGTGTTGTTGTTGTTGTTGTTGTTGCTGATGATGTGGTCGCTTGCGAGCTGGTTCTTGGACACCTTGCTCATCAGACTCAGTTTCTTCGTTCTCTGAGCTCGAGGTATATGGCTCCGCAACCTTCTGAATGTCTTGCTTAACGCCAAGCTTATGCACTTCTTTACGATTAGACGCAAGCTTGAAATTCACCAAGAGCTCCTCGGTGATCTACTTATGCTCGGTGAGACCCTTCGGATCCTTTGAGGTCAAAGCTTGAAGAGCATCAAGAACCTCTCTTTCCTCTTCAAAGATCTGGGGACTCTTGCCTGTACCACCTATAAACAAAAAAGAAAAAGTCAAAAGAGAGTGAGCAGATAAATATGCAAACTGACCCTACTAGCATCCTACGAGCTGAACTTACGAGGCGTCAACACGAAACTCTTGTTCTTAATAAACTTAATCTCAGGACCCTTAATGAAGAAGTATGAGGTTTTTTAGTTCCCCACATTGGAATTAGTGTTCGAGAACAGCTCCTTATACTGGTTAGTTAGCACAAGGAGATAATGTATCGCATCGTGCGGGGTCCCATCAGGTGAACCCTTTGGAAGGGGGTTCTTCTTCAAGGAGAAGCAGAACCTAATAATATTATTACTTGGAGGAGGGACCCCATGCCTCTGAAACGTGAGGTACATAGAGATCAGCTAAGAGTAGGAGTTGAGGGAAAGCTGCATTGGAGCAAGCTTTAGAAGATTCAGGACGACCATGAGGAAGCCTAGGAAGGGGAATCTCAACCGGCCTACGGATGTTGCTAACTTATCGCTATATAGCCCAGGGAAGGATAAGCGGCCTTATTCGTTATAACAGGGACAAGTACCTTATGTTTCTTAGGGAGGTTGAAGGACCTCATAAAGCACTTCAGGTTGCCCTTACTAATTTTGGAGGGGGCTGACGTGAAGGCATCAACCCTTGGCTGCGACCTCCTGCAAAGCTTACCCCGTAGAGGATTAACCATTATCTCCACGTCATCCACGTTTTCCACGTGCCTCTCCTGGTCGCCAGCGACTTGTGCCACCACAATTAATCCCCTGATCTCTCTTTGAGGCGGCCTGACCTCCATACGACTAGAGATTAAAGCCTTCATGATTTCACCTTGAGGCAGCCTGACCTCTATACGACTAGAGGATGAAGCCTTCGCGACTTCTACCCCAGGCCACCTGATGACCCTTCGATTGGAGGTCGAAGCTTTGTAGCTAGAAATCTCTCATAGTTCTTTATGACATCGTCAAGAACTAGATGAGTATCCCCCTCTGGGTCAGGGGAGTCATTCTCACTTACTCGGTGCTTGGGGCGCTTCTGCCTGCTCAAGCTAGATATCTACATCAAAAATTTAAAGTTAGCAAGTTAGCAAAAAAAAAAAAAACAAACCTAATGCCTACAGCGACCTAAGGCTCGAACCAAAAGCACCACCAAGTCGTGACTATTTTTCTTGACTCAATAAAAAGAAGAGAAGGACTCAGAACACTTCGAACCGCTAAAGGAATTCATTTACACTGGAAAATGCCAAGAAAAGAGAACCAAAAGATAGAAACCCAGAAAAGGAGAAAAGAAGAAAGTGTGTAGAAAAACTCACCGTAGTACCAAACATACAAAGTTCACAGTAAGTGAAGTTGATGGCTGGTCACTGGAAAATGCCTCTCAAGCTGAGAATGGAGCTTTTGAATGCTTCTGGTGACTGGGAATCACGAACGGAGTTCTTGAACTATTCTCAGAGAGAGAGAGAAAGAGAGAGAGAGAGAGAGAGTTTTTGCAAAAAAAAAAAAATTTGTTTTTTCAAAGTCTGAAGAATGTGAGAGAAATAGTGGGAATAGTTTTATTTATACCCTTAACCTCCAGCTGTTAGATCAAAATAATGGTGTGCTGATGGAGATCAATGGCTAGGATTCACCTTTGAGACTTGGCGGGATACTCAAAGGACGACTGATGGTATGCGCGCATTAATTGCACTGAAAGGCGACCCATGGCCTTCCAAAAATGAACTGGAAACCCTCCTCAAGCTCCCAGCTTGCTAAAATTCATAGAGGCTCATTACAGCTTCTACCACGAGACCATCGAGTTAGAAACTGGGGGGCTAATGTTATGTGCCCAATTTCATTACGCCCAATAGGCTCAGGAAAGTCAACAAAGCCCGCTGAGCCCAGAAGGCTTGGGAAATGCAACAAGGCCCAACAGGTTGGAAAGCTAATAAAGCCCATGCAACAGATAAGTTCGTCCCAACAACGAGAAGTAAAGAAAAGGACCTAGAGCTCTGTACGAGCTACAACACCCCAGCGACCTAAAAAGCCTTACCACCTCACCTCGCATTACCATTTTGGCTCTAGCTCGTAGTATGCACAACTCAAAGTGCGTTTTCCAAATAAGGAATAATCCCATGAATATAGGGATTTGATTTTATCAATTAATAGAGTTTGAATTTGTATTTGACCCCTAAGGTTTAGTGATTGTATCTTAATTAATATGTCATTATTAGGGATTTGATTTGGTCCCTGATTTCTAGTAATTTGATTCCATGTAAACCAGAATGACTTTATCCCTTCAAATTATAAAAGGAAATGATCCTTACTGGTACAAGGGTTACAATTTTTTAGAGCAAAAAAATACATAGCGAGAGCTCAATATTAATATTAAGAACAGTGGATTTAGGCATTGTCTTTAGACTGAACCACTTTAAAAACTGTTTGTCTTGATTTATTTTCATTCGCTTTTACTATAATTACTGTTTATAGTGTTGACTGAATTCGCACGTCAATAGATGTGAATTTATTTTTGTAAAATATTTTCTATAAAATATTTTTCATAAAATCTTTTCTGTAAAATCTTTTTCGTCTATTCTAGCTCGGCGAAAACAATTTTGTATGTGTAATTTATTATGTGAAACTCTTATTCCTCATTTCGTAAAAGACAAAAGAAATCTCCAAGAAGCTTCCGTAATCAGAACCCATCAGAGTTATGGAAATAATGATGATATAGAATAACACAACAGAGATAATCATCATATAGAATTACGGAAGGACAATTCCTACCAATGTCTCTAAAAACTGACAAATTATATATTGCAGTTCTCGTAATGTAGCTTTCACCTAACTGAAAAGGAATGGAAAGCTTGGCAAGTATTGTAATATTAACAAACCACAAGAATCAAGGTAAATCTAAAACAATGAAACTAATGACTACATAATTTATGCGCCAATAAAATATAACAAGCAATTCGAGTACCTTCCATATTTCTCTGTGTATGATGATATTGGCCTGAGCAAAAACCCATTAATTCACTTCCCAAAACCAAATCATTATAGTCTGTCATATCATCACCATTATAAAGTATTATAAACTATAAAGAGATGTAGGATACATTTTGTAAGATATTTCATTCCCTGACAAGAAGAAAAGGATTATAATGCAAGAATATATTATAAAAGAAAAAGATCCTGAAAGTCTACACTCATCCTCGTAATAGAGTTCCATCCAACCCACGTAATAGTATGATTAAATAATATATTATTGCATTAAATTAAAACCACTTGTAGCAATTAAGAAATAAAAATAATAATAACTAACTATGCAGCAAATTATCAAAATCCCGTTAGAAAACCAATAATTTCTAACCAGATAAATAAATATTAGAGAAGGAATTCACAAAAGCAGAAGAAGTACGATGTATATATATAAAATAAAAGTATACTGAAATATATATATATAAACCATATATACTGTAGTATATTATAATAATTACTTACAGTACAACAAAAATGTTAATAAGTGATAGAAGAAATCGAGTACCAAAATACAAAATATGATAACAGTCTTACTATATAAATATGTAAAACAATCTATCAAGTAAACTAAGCGGAGGAAAAAAAAAAAAACCGGGTTAAAATGAAGAATGTTCTCTAATGGTTATGCTAAATTATTTGTAAGTAGTGAAGGAATTAAACAAAATTCAAATTCTGCATTCTTGTACTAATAAACAAAATAATGAAAATAAAAAAATAAATAAACTTCGTCACCTGACATACGTTTGTTAAATAAACAATCTGAAAATACCAAATTATAAACCTTGCAAATTCATCAACATATACATTTTTATAGTTCAAAACATACCTTGAACCGAGTGGAATGGAAAAGCTTCACCGCTGATGGAAGTGGTGGTCGGAAACGAAGTCGGAGATGGTGGATTTTGGTCAGCCATGGAAGAGGAAACAAAAGGGAGGCGAGAGAGAGATAAAAGAGAGAGAGTGAATTACAACTCTTTCCAGAAGTTTCAAAAGGATAGAGAACCTAATGGGCCAGTCTTATATATACCTGGATGAGTTTAAGGACCGTCTCTCATTATACATAAAATTTGACCCATCTCATTATGGATCAAAACAAAAAATAAGTCACACTAAACATAATGTGTAATTGGATCTGGGTACACCGTAATAGTACAACAACATAATGATCACATACCAAAAGTATTAATACAAAATGCTCTAGAATATTTGACATTAACCATAATTGTTATCCGGATATTAGAATGATTAGACTAGTCCACATAATGTAGGATAAAAATACAACATTCTCCCACTTGGACTAGCATAAGTCATTCCATAGTTATTTTAAAAATATCATATTTAATACATATATATCTTACAAGATGAAATCCGGATTATACAAATGGTTAGAGCGAAAGATGTCAAATGTGAGCAAATACCCAGATCATAAACCAAAATTACACATGTTTATAAGCACCAGAAATACATAGTATCGACAGGATATAAATGCATACACTTATAAACACTTAGTGTGAAAAAGAAATGACATACAAAAATGTGATCAAATGCTCATTTCCTTAAGGTCAATGCATCGATGCAAAATGATGCAAATGAGACTAAAACAGAATGTCTCATATCAACCTAATGCCATACTCACCAAATGTGCATAATAAACAATATATGTATGGCAAATGGAATCCATTAATACAGTTGCAACTGATTACAATACACACAAGGGCTCCCATTAACTAAATACAACAGAAGACTCAATCAGGCCCATATGAGTCGTATGCTCCTGAAACACTCTAAGAGCTAAGCCTTTAGTTAGTAGATCTGCTAGCATAAGCCCTGTAGGTATGTGCTCTACACAAATAACGGATTCCATAACTTTCTCTCTAACAAACAGGAATTTGATATCAATATGTTTAGAGCGTGAGGAGCTCCTAGTGTTATGAGAGAAAACAATTGCTGCAGAATTATCACAATATATCTTCAGCGGCTTTGGAATGGAAAGAACAGAATCCAGCCCTGAGATAAAATTATGCAGCCATATGGCCTGACATGTAGCCTCATAACATGCTACATACTCTGCCTCCATAGTTGAGGAAGCTGTAAGTGACTGTTTCACACTTTTTCAGGAAACAGCTCATCCTGCCATCATAAATATAAAACTAAAAGTGGATTTTTGATCATCTGGACAACCTGCATAATCAGCATCGGAATATCCGACCAAATCAAGAGTGTCAGAACGTTGATATGTCAAGACAAAGTCTTTAGTGCCTTGAAGATATCTCAGCACTTTCTTTGCAGCTTTCCAATGATCTAATCCAGGATTGCTCAAGTATCTGCCAAGTACACCAACAACATAAGCAATGTCGGGACGTGTACATACTTGAGCATTCATCAAACTGCCCACAACTGAGGCATAAGGAATTGACTGCATTTGAGCTTTTTGTTCATCATTATGAGGACATTGAGATCTAGCAAAATTGTCACCTTTCACTATAGGGGCCTTTCCAGGAGAACATGATTGCATATTAAACCTACTCAAAACACAATCAATGTAGGTTATCTAAGACAAACCAAGAATACCTTTGAATCTATCACGGAGAATCTGAATCCCTAAAACAAAATGGGCTTCTCCTAGATCCTTCATATTAAAATGACATGACAACAGGTGTTTTGTCTCAATTAAGAGGTCCATATCATTAGCTGCTAGCAGTATGTCATCAACATAAAGCACAAGGAATATATAACTACTCCCACTGACCCTCAAATATATGCATTGATCAGCAACATTCTCCTTAAAACCAAAAGAGGTGACGACCTGATCAAACTTTAGGTACCATTGCCTGGATGCTTGCTTAAGTCCATATATGGACTTCTTAAGCTTACAAAACATGTTTTCCATACCTGGAACCACAAAACCATCAGGTTGTTCCATATACACTTCTTCAGCTAGATTCCCATTTAGAAAAGCTGTTTTCACATCCATCTGATACAGCTATAAATCAAAATGTACTACCAAAACCATAATGATTCGAAAAGAATCTTTGGTTTAAACAGGCGAGAAGGTTTCCCTATAATCAATGCCTTCTCTTTGGCTAAATCCCTTAGCTACAAGCCTTGCCTTATATATCTTTTAACCTGACCTCTGGCATCCTTTTTGGTTTTGTAAATCCATTTACAACCAATAGGTCTATAACCATTTGGTAGTTCTGCCAAATCCCATACACCATTATGATACATAGATGCCATCTCATCATGCATAGCATATGTCCAACTAGAAAAGTTAGGTCCATTGATGGCCTCCTGAAAACTAGTAGGATCAGAAGATAAACCAACATTATAATCATGTTCCTGCAAATAAACAACATAATCACCAGGAATTGCAAGTCTCCTTGTCCTCTGTGATCTCCTTAATGGAACAACGTTCACATTATCATCATCAACCATCTCTTTAGGTTCAGGTGTAGGTACAGGAATTGGAGAATCTGTATTAATCATGGGTTGATTACATTGTGGCAATCCCATTAAAGGAACATGTACAAAAGGCATTGGAACAACCACACATTCTTCTATAAAAACAACATTGGGGGACTCAGAACTCCCACAATCATGATCATCCTCAAAATATACAGCATAATCAGACTCAATGAATGTAGTAGTATGGAAAGGACAATAAAACCTAGAACCTTTTGAGCCAATATAATAGCCAATAAAATGACCACTGATAGTTTTCTGATCAAGCTTCCTTAAATTAGGATTATATGGTCTCACTTCTACTTTACAGCCCTAAACATGGAAGTGATGAAAACTTGGCTTGTTGCTTGACCATAATCATAAGGAGTTTTTGGAACTGACTTACTAGGAACTCGGTTCAGAATATAAGCTGCAGTTCTTAAAGCTTCCCCCCACAAGAAATCTGGTAATGTAGAGTTACAAAGCATACACTGCACCATGTCAAGAAGTGTACGATTTCTTCTTTCTGCAACTCCATTTTGTTCAGGAGTACCAGGCATTGTATATTGAGCTTCAATACCACAATCCTGTAAAAAAATTTGCAAAAGGTCCAAGATTGTGCCCAGTTTCATCATATCTCCCATAATACTCACCACCTCTGTCTAATCTTACTGCTTTAATCTTCTTACTCTTTTGAAGTTCAGCAGCGGATTTAAAAACTTTAAAGGCATCTAAAGAGTCAGATTTTTCACGAATAAGCTCCACATGACCATAACGAGAATAGTCATCAATAAAGGTGATGAAGTATTTATACCCACTTAAAGCAATAGGTGTAAAAGGCCTACAAATGTCAGTATGAATGAGTCCTAAGACTTCCTGACTCCTACTAATCCTGTCCTTTCTGATTTTCGCAGTAAGCTTCCCTTTTACACAATCAACACAAGTGCCAAAGTCAAAATGCCAAAGTTAGAAAAATCAAGATTGTGTAGGATACCATCCCTGATGAGCCTTTCCAACCTCAGTCTAGAAATGTAACCCAAACGTTTATGCCACAAAATAAAGGATTTTTCATTGATTCTGCCACGTTTAAAGCCCACAATATTATGCACAGCATGCACAGTAAAAGAGGATTGAGCAAAATTAGGAATTAACTCTATCATATATAAGCCATTACATAGAGTACCAGAATCAATATATACATTGTCACGATACAGAAGTACTTTTCCATCACCAAAATGAAAAGTAAAACCAGCCCTATCCAAAAGAGATACAAATATCAAGTTTCTCATAATACTAGGAATATACAATGTATCATTCAATTCTAAAATATGACCTGATGACAAAAGCAATCTAGTTACTCCAATGTATTCAGCTTCAACTTTGACTCCATTCCCCATATTTACAAGTATCTCCCCTTCACTAGGCTTCCGGCTGCTTCTCAATTCCTGTAAGGAATTAGTTATATTAATACTAGCACCAGTATCTAACCACCAAGAATCAGAGGGTACATTAACAAGATTGGATTCAAAACAAACAAAAGCTAGAGGCATACCTTTCTTCACTTTCCAGTCCTTAAATTTCTTACAATATGCCTTTTTGTGCCCAAATTTGAGACAGAAGTGACACTCACCTTTGAAGCTTTGTGTTTTCAACCCTAGAATTTGTGCTTGAGCTAGCTTGAGGATTGTGCTTTACGAATTTCTTCTTCTTTTTAACAAATCTTTTACCAGTACTACCTTTAGAACGACCCTTCTTAGAAGCAGTGCTGTCAAGAGTCATATTCAATATAGAATGGGATTTTCCAGATTTTAAAATTTCTTCTTCTTGAATAACGATAGCACTCATGGTACTCAAATCCTACACTTCCTTTTGGGTATTGTAACTGGTTCTGAGGGCATCAAACTGAAGAGGAAGAGATTCAAGCACTTGCCATACAAGAATTTGATCCCCCACTTGAACATTCATTTCTCTCAACTTATTATAGTGGCTAGTCATCCTCAAAATATGCTCACGCACACCACTGATCCCATCATACTTGGTGGTAGTGAACAACCTCATGTGGTTAGATATCTAAGCTTTATCAAATCTGGTATATTGTTGCTTAATAGCATCCAGAAAAGCTTTAGCATTACTACAATCTGCTGGAACACTCTTTCTAATTGGTTTCTCTATAGTAAACTGCATAATCATTAAACAGTTTCTATTTGAATGCTCCCAGCTTTCATAGAATTTTTTGTCCTCAAAAGAGCTCTCAACAGTAGGTATATGGGGTGGATTTACTCTTAAGGCCAAATCTAGGTTCATAATACCAAGAAACATGGAAAGAGATTCATACCACTCATCAAAATTGGAACCAGTTAAAGTTTTGATAGCAGATAATTGTAGGGACATTCCTGGATTATGAAAACCTGGAACTATAAAATCAAATAAGAAATAGTTAAGCATGCAAAAAACATTATCATGCTATCAATATAATTTATTATTTTCCATTCATTCAAATGTCCCACAAATAAATACTGAGATAAAATAAAATAATTGGATATAAGACTTAAAATGACCAGTCATCAACAGGATAAACAAAATCATTAAGTATAATATGTCCAATTAAATTCTTTACCTATCCCAAGCATATTTCCTAGTAATAATTAACTGACAGGGAAAAATCACTACTAGTATGGATCTTGGAAAAAATAAAATTCACCACAAAATTGTATGATATTAACAATAAAATTTTCAAAACCCAGAATAATTCATCATGACATGTCCCATGATAGGTAGGTACAATATCAATCTAAATTGATGGTTTTGATATTTACAGTGATATTCATACAATTAAATGATATTAAAAGAAAAATAAATATACCATAGTTTCAGAAAATGGTATTTAGAAATATTGAATTATAAAGCAAAATGGGAATATAAAACCATATACTTTATCCCTTTTATAATTATTCAATAATTTCATTTTTCCATTTTTTAAATAGTAGGTGAATAGTACCGGTCCAACAGTGCAGTCCAAAATCATGAACAGTGTGGGCCAAACTAGTAAATAGTTAGTCCCAGACCAGTGAACAGTACCCAGTCATGAACAGAAAACGGACAAGCACAATGTTGGGTATTATTTTCTGGGCTAATAAAAATAACACAAGGGGCCCAAACCATTTATAAACAAAACTTATAAATAGGACTAATCACTATTGGCCCAATAATTATGGTAGAATAGTAACAAGCCCAACTGTTTCTTTGCTTTTTAATAAAACTTTGTTTATAAATTGAACCCATAAGTGGAAAAGGCCCGACAATTTAAATAGCCCAAAAAGTTTAGATGAAACCCACAAATTAAAATAACCCAACATTAAGTGGCCCAACACTTTATACTTTGGACAAAAAACGAAGAGGTGATGCGGCAAAAAAATAAAAGCTGTCGGCCACCTTTTTGAAGATTGGGGTGCGGGTGACTCACACGCCTGCGGCTGCAGCTTGGTACACGCGCCTCATCTTCTTCACCCGTTTTTTCTGCAATTCGGGTACCCACAACCCGAACCGGTACAATAAAAATACTATTTCCATGGTCAAACAATCTCGGAAATTACATTTTTATGACCACAAACACCTCCACAACCCAAAACGGAAAGATTTATCTTGAATAAACACAAAATCCAAATATGGATTTCCTAGATTTCACCCGAAAACAAAATTTTTGTTTTCCTCGAATATTATTCCACTTAAAATCCATCTATAGTCAATGAATTTGAGCAAGGACGGCTCTGATACCAATTGTTAAATAAACAATCCGAAAATGTCAAATTATAAACCTTGCAAATTTATCAACATATACATTTTTATAGTTTAACACATACCTAGAACCGAGTGGAATGAAAAAGCTTCACTACTGATGGAAGTGGTGGCCGGAAACGGAGCCGGAGATGGTGGATTTTGGTCAGCCATAGGAGAGGAAACAAAAGGGAGGCGAGAGAGAAATAGAAGAGAGAGAGTGAATTACAACTCTTTTCAGAAGTTTCCAAAAAATACAGAACCTAATGGGTCAGTCCTATATATGTACCTGGATGAGTATAAAGACCGTCTCTCATTATACATAAAATTTGACTCATCCCATTATGGACCAAAACAAAAAATAAGTCACACTAAACATAATGTGTAATTAGATCTGGGTACACCTTAATGGTACAATAACATAATGATTACATACCAAAAGTATCAATACAAAATGCTCTAGAATATTTGACATTAACCATAATTATTATCCGGATATCAGAATGATGAGACTAGTCCATATAATGTAGGATAAAAATACAACAACTTTCACACAAAAAATGAACTTTACAACTAAATCATCCACCAAACACAAACACAAACACTGCACGGGCACAATATCAAAATAAACCAAAAATCCAAATTTTCAAATAACAAAAAAAAAAGGTAAATTATAATAAAATACCATGATATTTAGTCATATTACAACGAAACTGTATTTTTGATTAAACTACAACTTAATACCTTGGTAATTATCAATATGATCATAACTTATTTAGAAATATCAGTTTTAACCCGTTTTTAATTTTTTAACTCGCGTGGTCTCTAAATTTTTCAAAATAAATCAATTTAATCTCTATGATCAAAATTTTGATGGTCATACTTTATAGAAAATGAGCATTTTACCCTTTGTACTAAAATAAAATAATGCTTTTACCCTTTAACTTTTACATTTTAACAATTTTATCTATTTGAATAGTCTAATAAAAAATTGACAGATGTTATAAAAATTTAAAATTTTTAAAAACAATTAACAATTATTAAATAATATAATAAGTATAATAAAAAATTTTAAAAATTAAAAATAAATATAAAAATATTTTAATAATCTTAAAAGTAATATCATTTATTAAAAATAAAATAATTTTAAGATTTAATAGTTATAAAACTCAAAATTTTGAGTAAATTACTAAATTATGAGTAATGTCATATATTAGCTTACTAAATTTTGAGTTTTATAAGTATTCAATCTTAAATTTTATTTTATTTTTAATAAAAAATATTACTTTTAAGATCTTTATAATTTTTATAATATTTCTATATTTATTTTTAATTTTTTAATGAATTTTAACATTTTAATTTTAATTCTTTTTAAGTGTTTTTTTTAATAAAAATATAAGTTTTTATAACAAGTATCAGTTTTTTATTGGATTATCCAAATATATAAAATTGTTAAAATACAAAGAAGTTTGAAGGTAAAAATGTTATTTTAATTAATAATTTAATAAAAGAAGATAAAATGACCAATTTATATTTTTTATCAGGTTTGACTGTCAAAATTTTAGTCGTAGGGACAAAACTGAAATATTTTGGAAAATGTAGGGACAATGCGAGTTAAAAAAGTAAAAATAAATCAAGAAGTAATATTTTTAAATAAGTTAGGGACTAAATTGATAATTATTCAAGGTATTAAGTTGTAATTTAAGTGAAAGCATGGTTTCGTTACAATATAACCAAATGTCAAGGTTTTCCGTTGCAATTTTTCAAAAGGAAAAAAAAATAGAGAGAGAGAGAGAGAGAGAGAGAGAGAGAGAGAGAGAGAGAGAGAGAGGTTAGAAACTAAAGATGGATTCAAATCATACCATAGGCTCTCTCATATATCTCCTAAAGCACAACAGCCAGATTTGTAATCTTGAACTGTTCACTTCTATAGAAGAACTAGACAATATATCACACACAACTCAAATCTTTTATACTTCAATTCTTATGGTGGTGTTTATTTTGGTTCTGAATAAATCTAGGATTCGTAGGAGCTTTTGAGAATTCAGCCATATTATTAAGGGCTATTACAATAATATCCCCTGTGGTTTGGCATAATATCATAGATATTCCAAGTATGATATTTTTTACAGTTAATTGCCCTGACGTTTTAATGTTGTTACACAAACATCTCTTGCCGTTAGTGTCAGACCGTTACCGTCAGTGTGTCAGACCACTTTTAGGGGTAAAAGACTAAATTGCCCCTTAAAAGTTGCCGGACATCCTGCTGACACCCATGCCACCTTTTTGCCTCAAAATAATAATTTTTTTCTCATTTTGCCCCTGAACAATGTTACAAATGACAAATTAAAAAATGAGTGTAACACCCCCTGACCTGACCAGACTGGATTGATCTAAGGAGCGCTACCGGATTTTCCAACTTGTCTTGACTCACTTTATAATTTGAAAACCATTGAAAACCAAATAAGTTATGTTTTAAAATCCTTTCTAGTGAGTCCATTAAAACTGTTTTGAAAAATTTTGTCAGAGTTTCATCTGTTTTTCTGATTTTCCAAAAATCCTGTTTCAACAAAAACTCCAATAATATAAAAATCAACACTTCAAAATCAAATTCTCAATCATATACGCACTCTACCGTATAGTGCGACTTTCTAAACATTTTCAAATAAAACAATTCATAATTAATATTTACAAACCTTTGAAAAAGAAAACATAAACCATAAAACAACTATTTACAAAAACATATATATATGAAACAAATTTACAGACTTCTGTATATACTGTTGGGATTTATGCCCTAAAGCTTGTAATTGTAAATGGTTAAAGACAATTAATAAGAATTATTCAGATTATCATTCAAATTTATAAAAGTTTTATATTCAGTAATATATTCGTATTGTGCAAGAACATCCTAGATTGCAAGATGTAATATCATAATGAGTATATGATAGTCATATACATAGATGATTCATTTTGAGATGCGCAATCTAAAGAGTTCGTAGAGAGCGAACAAAGCTGGGTACTTTGTTTGTGATTGATCTACTGCTGCGGTCCATTCTGTAAAGTACGGTGGTCTTATCCTAGACCGCTCATGTAGTTGACATGAGAATGGAGGCACCTTATATGATGAGATCATATAGGACTGAGCCACGATTTATATGAATCTCTCACCAAGATCCGTTAGTAGATGAGATTAATATATAATCGATAAACGATGGCTATTTATAGGTGATCTTAATCCTGAGTTTCTTATCGACTCCTTCAGGTTGGATCGTGGCTTTTGATTTACCATGAGTGAGGTTGATGAGAATCTCAACCAATACCTCCGTATCTTGGAGTTGCGGTTTGGCTTGTGACTGGGAAGGTTTGAACACAATAGTGGAATCCACTCTTTCTTGATTGAAGTAGATAAGTAGTTCCCTTAAGAGTTGATTCGGGGCTTGAACGATTATGAGCACTCTCCTTCTTCTGTGAGAAAGACAGGATTTAATTGTTAATTAGAGAATCAATGGTACTTAAAGGAAAAGATATTTCTAGAGGGGTATAACGGACTTTATGACCTAGCTCTAGTTATGAACTATTTGTGGAGGATCACACTATATACAATTAACTATGTCAATGGACATTGAGACTTCAGATTGTATAAACACGTCTACAGTTCTGAGAGTGCAGCCTCAGGTTTTTAGTGGAATAACTCCGAGGTTAATAATTGTGAAATATTAATTAAAGAGTTTTAATTAATATTACAAAGTATTATTGAAGCTCAAAACTATGGGTCCATTAGGTCCCCTTGCTAGCCCT
Source organism: Xanthoceras sorbifolium (assembly GCA_003430845.1). Lineage (NCBI taxonomy): Eukaryota > Viridiplantae > Streptophyta > Magnoliopsida > Sapindales > Sapindaceae > Xanthoceras > Xanthoceras sorbifolium. Next base: position 22,298,750 of record CM010618.1, read on the forward strand.
TATGGTGTTGGTAATGAGGGTCACAGTAGATTAATTGGATGGTCCAATTAATAGTGTTACGAAAGTAATGCTATTTAAATAAAAGAGAATAATTAAATAATGTAATTATTTAATTAATTAAATATTTAATAAAATAATAAAAATTAATAATTATTAATTATTAATTCTATTTATTAAATATGAGGTCATGTGATTAAATAATAACTAAGACAAAAGAATTAAAATAATTAGATTATTTTAATAGTCCAAAAGATCACAGATTCAAGTCTTTAGGGAGACTAAAAATAAATAGGATTTAGAATCCTATTTTGACTTGGTCAAACTAAAACCCTAAAGGACTACTCTATAAGTGTTATATAGTTAGGAAAAAACCTAACCTAACACACAAGTGAAAAAGAAAGAGAATTCGGCCACCAAAGAGAGAAGAAAAGAGAAAAAAAATGTTTTTTCTGACTCTCTCCTCTTTTGGAGGATTCGGCCGGCGTTCTTTTCACGTGACCTCCATCTCTTACCGTGACGTGCCCACACACACGTTGTCAGACTGCGAGTCATAGCTCGGAAGATCTGGTGGTAGATCAAGAAATCAGAAAAAAGAAAATCAAGAAAAAGATATGTAGTTTGTAAAGTCTTTTTCTGCGTATATACAAGAACTCGTTCCTGATTGAAAAAAGTTTTCAATATAAGAAAATTTTTTGAAACCCAATTCCGCATGTTATATTATAATCAAAATTTTTTCTAAAACTTCCTTTCAATTGGTATCAGAGACTTTGGTTCTAAGTTCATGTATATACGCAAAAGAAAAAGAAAAAACTACATCTTTCTTGTTTTTTTTATTTTTCTTATTGATTATTGATCTATTGATATATTATTGTGTAGGCACAAATCTAGAATGTATGATTTATTTTATTGTTATATGATTTGATTGTATGATTATAAAAGTGTAATTGATCATTAATTATATGGTGTCATGGGTTCTAGGTTTCTTTTTTCGTTTTTTTTGCTAAAGCTGAATCTATTATTGACTATTTCGTACATCTTGTAATTAACTGATGCGAAACCATAGCAAACGGTCTCCGATTAAGGCGATTCAAAAATCGGTGGAAATAAAAGATCCGGACGAAGACAACCACGCAAACGGCATCGAATAATCATCCCGGATGCGCCCTCACCTTCCGCCACAAGCCAGCTGTGCGGCAGACCCGAAACAGGGCAGTGTACTTGTGCCATTGTGCACAAGGGACTGTCATGACAGGTTTTGGGGCTGTTCTTGTGGATTTTTTGCAAGCAATTTTGCTGTGTATTTTCTGGAAAATATTGGTGAATATTAACCTAAAAAAGTGGCAGAAAATCGGAGGAAAAAAAAAATCATGGGCGAAACGACCCACGAACACGTGCGAAAGCGCCGCTCACGCGAGGGCTGCGCACACCTTATGTGCGTGCGGCTACGCTGCTGGCAGCCACACTTTCACATGCATTAGGGTTGTTTAGGGTTTCGTCTTGACCTAGGGTGCATGTTAAGGTAACACGTGGACCTCTGGAAAAGATGTTAACTTTTGACAAAAATCAAGTTTGACTTGATTAGGAAAACGAAGACAAGAAGAATTCAACTCGAAGAAGAACTCTTGAAGACCAAGGAATGCCTTGGGAATACAATTGTAATTAGAGTTGTGTAAGTTAGATAACCCATGTCACTCGGTCAATTACGTATGCTTTATTTATTTTCATGTGATGATAATATGGATGTTAAAGCATTGTCATACATATGAATGTCATCTAGATTAGGTGTGCCTACACATGCATAATAATATGTCATGCATAATTGTCATATTTTATTTTTTATTGTTTTATTTTAATATGATTAAAATAGGAAACAATTTCATAAATGACAATTATATAATGGATTTAGTTTTTAGGAGTAAAAACTTTGTAATATCCATTAATTAACTAATCAATAAATTAAAGAGTTTAATTAAAAAGATTAGTTAGGTTCTTATCATTAATTAAGATTAATTGGATTAATTAGTTAAGTAAAAAGAACCAAATAATGAGATTAGTTTTTATGAGTAAAAACTTGGTAAGTCTCATTAATAACTAATCTATATTAAAGTATTTAATTAAAGTGATTAGTTAGATTCTTTGTATTAATTAAGATTAATTAGATTAATTACTTGATTAAAAAGAATCGAATAATGAAATTAGTTTTTAAGCGTAAAAACTTGGTAAATCTCATTAATGACTAACCAACCAATTAAAGAGTTTAATTAAATTGATTAGTTTGATTCTTACATTAATTAAGATTAATAAGATTAATTACTTAATTAAAAAGAACCAAATAATGAGATTAGTTTTTAGGAGTAAAAACTTGGTAAGTCTCATTAATAACTAATATATATATTAAAGTGTTTAATTAGATTAGTTAGGTCCATTTAATGTTAGATTTAATTTGATTAAACATTAATGACATAATTGGACCAAATAATGTGATTTAGTTTTAATAGTTAGAACTTGGTAATTTCACATTTAATTTCTAGTTTATTTAAATAGTTTATGTAAATTAGAAATTGAAATAATAAATTATATTTTAAGAGTTAAAATTGAATAATTTATTATAACTAGTAAACTTAAATTTTATATTAGCCGTAGAATCTAAGTAAAGACGAGAAACATAGAGTTTTAGAAACTCTTAGTTTAAAGAAAATCCTAAATTACAAATAGTGAGTGGGAGAGGGATATATGACATTATATCCCGCAGTCTCCATTGTTAGTTCAATACCGTGAGACTTGAGTAGCGCCTTGTGACGGCTTTGCTTTCGTCCTCCCTACGGAGGGTGTCCACAAGAGTCAATACTAAGGTTGACTTCCTAACGGATAGGTTTTCGGAATGTATTTTGGGACTGACCTAGCCTACCTAGGCACTCTCAAGTTAAGTTCATAAATTCTGAAACGATGAGTCACACTCATGAAGGACTTAATTAAGTTGTTAATTTATTGTCCTGACTAAATCAAAGCGATGGTTGGATCATATAAGAATAAAGAGTTTTTCTGGTGTATTATCCGATTGAGAATGTCTCGATCTAACATGCAAGGATTTGACCTAGTCTACCTAGGCACTTACTTGTGGTATGTTGGATTATCGCGGCATAGTAGCTAATTTTAGGGATTTTTTAGTTCATTAAAATATGCTCATGCATCATATTTAATTTTATACCGAACTATAGCATTTGATATGAATGTATGAAATGAATAATATTAATTTAAATTTATATCTTTAAATATCAGCGTTATCTTCTGCATTATTATTTCCTCGCAAACGAAACATTAACCGGGATAACTTTATTAAGTGGAACCAACATAAACGCAATCATGGTCTGCAAAGACCTTAAATATGTGTTTATGGAGGAATGTCCTCCAGAGCTTATAACCAACGCATGATCAAGTTACCAAAGATAAGACTAGCGAAGCAAATATTGCTGAGCCATCCACTTCTGGTTTCAAGAAGAGGAAGAGGTCTACTGGTAAAGTAAAGGCTAAGCCAAAAAAATAAAGAGCACCACGACTGACTAAACAAAAGGAAAAATGTTTCAATTGCAAAGAGGTTAGTCATTGGAAGAGGAACTGTCTACAGTACCTCGAGCAGCTCTCCAATAAGAAGAAAGTGAAAAGTAAATCAAATTTACTTATCATTAAATTTTGTTTAGTGGAAGACGATTCTTCACCTTGAATAGTAGATTCAGGGGCACTAATTAATTTTGTTCTTCTTTACATTGGAATGATTATTGGAAAAAGCTGGAAGAGGGGTCCTTCACCATGCATGTTGGAACAGGGGATGCCGTTCCAGCACGAGGAGTGGGAGTAGTTAGACTACAAATAATTATTCATTTTCTTTTATTGAACAATGTCAATTTCATTCTTGGATTATAAGAAATTTGATTTCTATATCTAAATTACTTGAAACAGTTTCATAAGGTTTCTTTTAATGATAAATCAGTTATCATTTTAAGAAATGGAATGAATATTTGTTCTGGTATGATAGAAAATAATTTGTATGTTTTAAGACCGTTAATTCATACATCACTGCTTAATACTAAATTGTTTAAAGTTGAAAAACCTAAAACAAAGCGACAAAAGATTTCTCTAGTTGATGACATGTATCTGTGGCATCTAAGACTTGGACTATAAACCATGATAGGATAAACAGACTAGTAAAAAGTGAATCTCTAAGTTAGTAAGAGATTGGTACCTAACCTGTTTGTAAATCTTGTCTGGAGGGTAAGATGACCAAGAGACCTTTTATAAGAAAGGGGATTAGAGCCACACAACCACTTGAGCTTATACATTCAGACGTCTGCGGACCAATGAATGTTAGAGCTAGAGGTGGTCATGAGTATTATGTCACATTTATTGATGACTACTCTAGATACGAATATGTTTACCTAATGCAACGTAAGTCGGAAACTTTTGAAAGGTTCAAAGAATTCCGAGCTGAAGTTGAAAATCAATTAGGCAAAACAATCAAATAACTACGATCGGATCGTGAGGGTGAGTATCTCGATCAAGTGTTTGAAGACTACATGGTTGAGCATGGGATAGTATCCCAACTCACAGCTCCAGATACACCACAGCAGAATGGTGTTGCAGAGAGGAGAAATAGGACCTTGATGGAAATGGTCAGATCTATGATTAGTTTCTCATCATTACCATATTCTTTTTGGGGATATGCACTACAAACAGTATCTTACATACTGAATGTAGTTCCATCCAAATCTGTTCCTAAGACTCCCCTAGAGTTGTGGAATGTTCGTAAAGCTAGTTTACGACATTTTCGCATATAGGGATGTTCAGTACATGTACTGAAGAATAGGAGTGAAAAGCTGGAACCTCGTTCACAAGTATGTTTATTTGTGGGGTACCGAAAGGAAACACGAGGTGGATTCTTTTATAATCTACAAGAAAACAAAGTGTTTGTATCGACAAATGTAACGTTTCTTGAGGAGGATTATATAAGTAATCATAAACCTCGTAGTAAGATTGTGTTAAAGGAGTTGGAACCTGATACGACCAGTGCTCAGTCAACAAGAGTTGTAGACGATGCTATAATTCCACAAACATCTAATAGTCTGATAATTCCTAGTCAGGATACACTACCACCGAGGCGTAGTGGAAGGGTTGTTCGACAACCTGATCGCTACTTAGGCATTGGAGAGGCACATGGTGTCGTTTATAATGATAGTGTGGATGATCCATTAACATTTAGACATGCAATGGAAGATTCTGACAAAGAGGAATGACTTAAAGCCATGAATCTCGAGATGGAGTCCATGTACTCCAACTCAGTCTGGGAACTTGTAGACTTACCAGATGGGATAAAACCTATAGGATGTAAGTGGATCTACAAGCATAAGAGAGGAGTAGACGGGAAGGTAGAAACCTTCAAGGCAAGGTTAGTGGCTAAGGGTTACACCTAGAAGGAAGGCATTGATTATGATGAAACCTTCTCGCCAGTAGCTATGTTTAAGTCTATTAGGATACTCTTATCCATAGCTGCCTATTTTGATTACGAAATCTGGCAAATGCACGTCAAGATTGTATTCTTGAATGGCAATCTAGACGAGAGCATCTATATGATGCAACCAGAGGGATTCGTATTCCAAGATCAAGAGCAAAAAGTTTGTAAACTACAAAGGTCTATTTATGGACTTAAGCAGGCGTTTGGATCTTGGAACATTAGGTGTGATACTGTGATCAAGACCTATGGTTTTGAGCAGAACGTTGACGAGCCTTGTGTATACAAGCGCATCATTGACAAGAAAGTAGTTTTTCTGGTCCTTTACATAGATGACATCTTACTCATTGGGAATGACGTAGGAACATTGTCAGAGGTAAAGGGTTGGCTTGCTAACCAATTCCAAATGAAAGATTTGGAAGAGGCAAGTTATGTTCTTGGGATCCAATTGATAAGGGATCGTAAGAACAAACTGTTAGCGTTGTCTCAAGCATCGTATATCGACAAGATACTTGTGCGATTCTCTATGCAGAACTCCAAGAAAGGTAGTTTACCTTCAAGACAAGGAGTTCACTTGCCTAAGGAATAGTCTTATGTATGCTATGCTATGCACAAGACCCGACATCTACTTCGAAGTAGGAGTAGCCAGTAGATATCAGTCTAACCCAGGAGTGGATCATTGGGTTGCTGTTAAGCATATTCTCAAGTATCTTCGGAGAACGAGAAACTATATACTTGTATATTTCCATCCGAATTTGATTCCATTGGGATATACAGATTCTGACTTTCAGTCAGATAAGGATTCAAGAAAATCCACGTCTGGGTCAGTATTCACCCTTGGTGGTGGAGCAATCTTGCATTGCTGATTCCACCATGGAAGCCGAGTATGTAGCGGCTTGTGAAGCAACTAAGGAGGCTGTTTGGCTCCAAAAGTTCTTGAGTGATCTGGAAGTTGTTCTAGATATGGATAGGCCCATGACACTTTATTGTGATAATAGTAGAGCTGTGGGGAATTCCGAAGAACCAAGAAGCCATAAAAGATGGAGCATATAAAGAGGAAACATCATCTCATCAGAGAGATAGTGCAGCGAGGAGACGTGGTCGTGACGAACATTGCATCACAAGATAACCTGGATGATCCATTTACAAAGACCTTGAAGGCTAAAGTGTTTGAAGGTCACTTAGAGGGTCTAGGATTACGAGACATGTCCCATCTGCTTTAGTGCAAGTGAGAGATTGTTGGGATTTATGCCCTAAAGCTTGTAATTGTAAATGGTTAAAGACAATTAATAAGAATTATTCAGATTATCATTCAAATTTATAAAAGTTTTATATTCAGTAATACATTCGTATTGTGCAAGAACATTCTAGATTGCAAGATGTAATCTCATAATGAGTATTTGATGGTCATATACATAGAGGACTCATTTTGAGATGTGCAATCTAAAGAGTCCGTAGAGAGCGAACAAAGTTGGGTACTTTGTTTGTGATTGATCTACTGTTGCGGTCCATTCTGTAAAGTACGGTGGTCTTATCCTAGACTGCTCATGTACTTAACATGAGAATAGAGACACCTTATCTGATGAGATCATATAGGACTGGGCCACGATTTATATGAATCTCTTACCAAGATCCGTTAGTAGATGAGATTAATATATAATCGATAAACTATGGTTATTTATAGGTGATCTTAATCCTGAGTGTCTTATCGACTCCTTCAGGTTGGATCGTGGCTTTTGATTTACCATGAGTGAGGTTGATGAGAATCTCGACCAATACCTCCGTATCTTGGAGTTGCGGTTTGGCTTGTGGCTGGGAAGGTTTGAACACAATAGTGGAATCCACTCCTTCTTGATTGAAGTAGATAAGTAGTTCCCTTAAGGGTTGATTTGGGGCTTGAACGATTATGAGCGCTCACCTTCTTCCGTGAGGAAGATAGGATTTAATTGTTCATTAGAGAATTAATGGTACTTAAAGGAAAAAATATTTCTAGACAGGTATAACGGACTTTATGACCTAACTCTAGTTATGAACTATTTGTGGAGGATCACACTATATGCAATTAGCTATATCAATGGACACTGAGACTTTAGATTGTATAAACACGTCTACAGTTCTGAGAGTGCAACCTCGGGTTTTTAGTAGAATAACTCCGAGGTAAATAATTGTGAAATATTAATTAAAGAGTTTTAATTAATATTACTAAGTATTATTGGTGTAACATCTCGGATTTCGGAAAATTAATTTTATATATGTGAAAATAAATTTTGTGATTGAATGGTCGAAAATGATGCATGAAAAATTGAAAACTGAGGCAGTGAGTATCGCGACCTGGTCACCGCGACCACAGGTCGCGATGAGCCGCTCGCGATGAAACATGGAAATTTTGGCAGTGAGCATCGCGACCAGTCACCGCAACCACAGATCGCGATGAGCTGCTTGCGATGAAAATGTCAAATTCTGGCAGTGAGCAACGCGACCACCAGCGCGACCATGGTACCGCGAGGTGTGCTCGCGATGAAGGCGGTGGAAACGCTCCAGTGAGTATCGCGACCTGGTGGCGCGACCACAGGTCGCGACGACCGAAAAATATAAAAAAAAAATTTGGCTTCTCGCAGAAGCCACAGAAAACAGAAAAAGAAAAGAGAGACCGAGAGAGAGAGGGAAAAAGAAAAGAAAAGAAGAAGAAGAAGAGGAAGAAGAGAAGGAGAAGTGGAAGAAAAGAAGAAGAAAAAGAAAAGAAGAAGAAGAGAAGGGAAAGAAGAAGAAAAGAAAGAAAGGAAAGGTGGAAGAGAAAGAAAAGGGAAAGGAAAAGAAAATATAGAACCGCGATAGTCAAGAGAAAAACGGTATCCAGGTTGGTGTACACACGTTTCTGAATTTATTTTTGATAAATGTTTTGATTTAGTTAGTTTAGAAATATAGTTATGGATTATATATATATATATATATATATATATATATATATATATATATTCGTATGGATTGGTTTATATATATTTGCATTTTTGTATATTGTTGGATTATTTGTGCATTACTTTACTCTTGTGAACAGTCGAAGAAAAATGTGTGTTTTCAAATTCTGATTTCTAATTATTGTATGATTTTCCTATTTCTGGATTGTGATTTCAAATGATATTCGTTGATTTCTGAAACCATAGAACTGATTTGTTATGGTATTTTGAACGGCCCTGATATATGTATAGGGATATTTGGATATAGGAGATTGACATGTTAATTGGGTGAATTTATGGCAGTACTGCACCGTCTCTGATTATTGATTACGGATACCATTTCCTCGTGAAATGGGAAACTGACTGTTTATATAGGGATACCATTTCATATGAAATGGGAAACCCGACTGTAAAACCCGTAATCCAGTCCTGTACACCCTGTTATGTGTATCACGGGCCAGATTTAGAATTTATGGATAGAAAGTGTTATGGAAATAAAGAGATGATATTGAACTGAATTCCAGAAATTTTTGACATATTGTATGTTTATATAGTTCAAAACGTTAGTTATATATTTTTTATATATTTGAAAATTCTGTTTTTAAGCTTTACTATTGACTTATAATTCTGCATTTCGGATTTATGAAATACTGGTTTAGATATCCTATTTTATAATTATATTACTGTTTATTTTAAGTGTACACCCACTAGGCAGTTTTGCTTAGCGCATTAGTTTTGTTTCTAACGCGTAGGTAATAAAGATACCGAGGACGGAAAAGACTGAAGAGGCACCAGCTGCAGAGAAGAGCTCAGAGTCACCGTATCTTTGGGGTAGTTAATTATATAAGTATTTGTGTATAATGTAATTAAATCTGCATGCATATACAGAGGATTTTGTAATTATGTTTTGTAATTATGTGTTGTAATTAATTATTTTATGCTTTCTGTTTTGCATTTTTAAAAGGATTATAGTTACTGAATTGTTTTATAAACTGTTTGAAAGTCGCACTAAACGGCAGAGTGCGCATTTGAATGGATTGAGATTTGAAGTGTTTTTTTTTTTGTGAATTGTTTGTGATTTGCGTTTTGTTTGAAAACAGATTTTAGGAAATCAAAAAAACAGAGAGAACTCTGCCGAAATTTTTGGAAAAATAACTTTTGATGGGCTCACTTGAAAAGATTTTAAAATTATAAATTATATGGTTTTCAGTTTATAAACAGAATTAAGAAAGTTTTGAAAACCAGGTAGCACTTCCTAGGTCGATCCAGCCGGGTCGGGTCAGGGGGTGTTACAATTGGAGCTCAAAACTGTGGGTCTATTAGGTCCCCTTGCTAGCCCTTATGGTTGTTGGTAACGAGCGTCACGGTAGATTAATTGGATGGTCCAATTAATAATGTTACGAAAGTAATGCGATTTAAATAAAAGAGAATAATTAGGATTTAGAATCCTATTTTGACTTGGTCAAATTAAAACACTAAAGGACTACTATATAAGTGTTATATAGTTAGGAAAAAACCTAACCTAACACACAAGTGAAAAAGAAAGAGAATTCGGCCACCAAAGAGAGAAGAAAAGAGAAAAAAAAGTTTTTTCTGACTCTCTCCTCTTTTGCAGGATTTGGCCTGCGTTCTTTTCACGTGACCTCTATCTCCTGCCGTGACGTGCTCACACACACGTTGTCAGCCCGCGGGTCATAGCTTAGAAGATCTGGTGGTAGATCAAGGAATCAGGAAAAAGAAAATCAAGAAAAAGGTATGTAGTTTCTAAAGTCTTTTTCTGCATATGTACAGGAACTCGTTCCTAATTGAAAAAGGTTTTCAATATAAATTTTTTTTTGAAACCCAATTCCGCATGTTATACGATAATCAAAATCTTTACTAAAACTCCCTTTCATATGCATGCTTAACTAAATGATATATATAACTAAAATACATGTATATAAAGCTACCCAAAAAGTATGGTGACTCTGAAGGTTTATCTGCAGCTACTTTCTGTTTCGTCTTTTCCTCTGCTGGTATATCTATTCATTACGTGTGATAAAATCAATGCGCTAAGCAATAATGCTTAGTGGGTGTACACTAAAATAAAATTTCAGGGTAATATAAAACAATAGATTTAAAATTCAGAAATTCAGAAATACATATAGAACAAACATTATATTTCAAATACTGAAACTATATAAAGTAAAATATTTCAAAAGTTTCTGCGTTTAGATCTCAATAGCATTTCCTTATTTCAACATTCAAATTCATAGTTTTCAGTTCTTAATTGGGCCTCTGATACATATTAAGGGTTTACAGGACTGGATTACGGGTTTATACAGTCGGGTTTCCCATCTCAAAGTGAAATGGTATCCCTATAGTCACAGTCAGTTTCCCATTTCTAAATGAAATGGTATCCGTATTTCACAGTCGGTTTTCCATTTCAAAATGAAATGGTATCCGTAAATTCACAGTCGGTTTCCCATTTCAAAATGAAATGGTATCTGTATATCATTATAATCATCAAATATCTCGTTGCAGTACTGCTAAATACACCCAATTGACATGTCAATCTCCTATATCCATATTTTCCCTATACATATATCAGGGCCATTATTCAGGTATTACTTTTTATATCACATTAGTTCATTTCTTTCGAGAATTAACAATTATAAGTTAAATCAAAATTAACATATATCAACAAATATAATATCAAACAATATTCGTAGAAAAATATACATAAAACATTTTCGAAAACATACGATGTCGCTGAAACCAGTAAATATTCCATAATAGGTTCTCAAAATCAGTAAATATGTTTTCAAACTCATTTAGTCAAAATATAGGAATTCAAATCAAAGCATATAATAATAATCACAAAGATTTTCAAAAATCAGTGTACACCAACTTGGATACCGTTTCTACAACAGTTTCTTTTATAGATTTCCTTCTTCTTGCTCTTTTCTTCTTCTCTTCTTCCTCCTCTTTTCCTTCTCTTTCTCTTTTCTTCTCTTCTTCTTCTTATTTCCTTCTTCTTCTTCCTTTCTTCTTCCTTTCTCTCTCTTCTTCTTTTTTCTTTTTCTTTCTCTTCTCTCGGTCTCTCTCTCTCTCTCTCTCTCTCTCTCTCTCTCTCTCTCTCTCTATTTTTCTGTTTTGCTTCTTCGTGTAGCTTCCCACGGCGATATATTTTTTTATAAAATTTTGGTCATCGCGACCTGTGGTCGCGCCACCTGGTCGCATTGCTCACTGGAATGTTTTCATCGCTTTCATCGTGATCAGCCATCGCGGTATCTGGTCGCGTTTCTCACTGCCCAAAATTAACATTTTCACCGCGAGCTGCTCATCGCGGTGACCGATCGCGGTGCTCACTGCCTAAAATCATCATTTTCACCGTGAACTGCTCATCGCGATCTGTGATCGCGGTGCTCACTGCCAACATTTTTCTTCTCTTTCATGCACTCCTCCTGGATCGCTCCACCTAGTCCACTTGTATACCTAAAAATTAATCCAAATAAACACATTATCCAAATAAACACATTATATTATTTTCACATAATTAACAAAACTTTTGGGCACTTTTCATAATTAATGAAAATTACGGATGTTACAATTCTTCCACTCTTAAGAAATTTCGTCCTCGTAATTTTTACCTTAGTCGAACAATTGAGGATATTGCTGTCTCATTGTTTCTTCGCTTTCCCAGGTAGCCTCTTCTACATTATGGTTCCTCCATAGGATTTTCACTAGTGGAACTCTTTTATTTCGTAGTTCTTTAATCTCCCGATCAAGAATTTGTAGTGGTTCCTCTAGATATGTCAGGTCTGGTCGTATTTCAATACTTTCAGCTTGGACTCTGTGGAAAGGGTCAGATTTGTATCTCTTCAGCATCGATACATAATACACATTATGAATCTTTTCTAGTTCAGGAGGTAAAGTAAGTCTGTAGGTTATTGGTCCCACACGTTCAATGATTTCATATGGGCCAATAAACCTAGAACTTAACTTCCTTTTCTGCCAAATCTGAGCACTTTCTTCCATGGAGATACTTTAAGGAAAACTTCTTCACCGACTTCATATTTTATCTCCTTTCTTTTCAGGTCTACATATGATTTATGTAGGTTAGAAGCAACTTTCAGTCTTTCCTTAATGATCTTTACCTTCTCCTCAGTTTGTCTGATCAAATCTGGGCCTACTAACCTGTCTTCACCCAACTCTGTCCAACATACTGGTGTCCTGCATTTTCTTCCGTACAGTGCTTCATATGGTGCCATAGCTATGCTCGATTGGTAACTGTTATTGTATGCAAACTCAATCAATGGGAGGTGATCAGCCTAACTCCCTTCGAAATCAATTACACAACTCCTGAGCATATCTTCTAGCACCTGAATTACTCTTTCCGATTGTCCGTCTGTCTGCGGATGGAAAGCTGTACTGAAACTCAATCGAGTACCCAAAGCTTATTGAAACTTCTTCCAAAATCTGGATGTAAACCTCGGGTCTCGATCTGATATTATTGAGGCAGGTACTCCATGCAATCTGACTATTTCTTTTATATACAATTCTGCCAGTCGATTCAGTGAATAGTCAGTTCTGACAGGTAGAAAATGTGCTTACTTTGTTAGGCGATCCACTATCACCCATATTGCATCATGTTTACTCCGAGTGAGTGGTAACCCTATGATGAAATCCATCGTAATACGATCCCATTTCCATTCAGGTATTGATATTGGTTGTAACAATCCTGATGGAACCTGGTGTTCAGCTTTTACTTGTTGACAGGTCATGCACTTATTCACGAAATCCACCATCTCTTTCTTCATCCCAGACCACCAATACTGAGTCTTCAAATCTCTATACATCTTTGTGCTACCTGGGTGCATCGAATATAAACTACTGTGTGCCTCGGTCAGGATCATCTTTTTCAACTCTTTATTATCTGGAATGCAAATCCTGTCTCTAAAACACACAATACCATCATTTCTGATTGTAAAATCCAGATGCTTCCCCTATGGAATCTGTCTACATATCATCTGAATTCTATCATTCTGATTTTGTTTTTCTGCTATCTACTGGATTAAATTTGGTCTGCATCTCAATTCAACTACCAATGCATTATCTGGATTCAACTGTAATTGCACATTCATGGCTTTTAAAGCGAATAATGCTTTTCTGCTCAGAGCATCTGCTACCACATTCGCCTTTCCTAGATGGTAATCGATCACACAATCATAGTCTTTGATCAACTCTATCCATTGTCTCTAACTCAGATTGAGCTCTCTCTGAGTAGGCAGATATTTCAAACTCTTGTGATCTGTGTATATATAGCACTTCTCACCATACAAGTAATGCCTCCATATTTTCAAGGCAAATACGATAGCTGCAAGTTCCAGATCATGTATAGGATAATTCTGCTCATGAGTTTTCAGCTGTCTGGACGCATATGCAACCACCTTGCCTTCCTGCATTAATACACAACCCAAACCATGGTATGAGGCATCACTATAGATCACAAAATCTTTACCTGAAACTGGCTGAATCAGGATTGGGGCCTCAACTAGCATCGTCTTTAATCTGTTAAAAGCTGTCTGGCATCTATCAGTCCAGTCAAATCTAACATTTTTGTACAGTAGCTTGGTCAACGGACTTGCTATGGATAAGAATCCCTTCACAAACCGTCGATAATAACCTGCCAAGCCTAAGAAACTTCTGACTTCTACAACATTCCTAGGAGGCTTCCATTCCACAATTGCTTCAATCTTTTTGGGATTTGCCTTAATACCCTCTGCTGACACAATGTGGCCCAGAAATGTAATCTCAGACAACCAGAATTCACATTTACTCAATTTACCATACAATTGCTTCTCTCTCAAAATCTGCAATACTACTCTAAGGTGCCTGTCATGGTCCTCTGTCGTTTGTGAGTATACCAGGATATCATCAATAAATACAACCACAAATTGATCCAAGTATGGTCGGAATATCCGATTGATCAGATCCATAAAGGCTGCAGGTGCATTTGTCAGCCCAAATGACATCACTACAAATTCATAGTGTCCATACCTAGTTCTGAATGCTGTTTTTAGAATATCATAATCTTTTATTCACAACTGATGATACCCCGATCTGAGATCTATCTTTGAGAAGACACAGGCTCCTCTCAGTTAATCAAACAAATCATCGATTCTAGGCAACGATATTTATTCTTAATTGTGAGTTTATTCAGTTGCCTATAATCGATACATAATCTCAATGACCCATCTTTCTTTTTCACAAACAACACTGGAGCTCCACATGGGGATACACAGGGTCTGATGAAGCACTTATCTAACAATTCTTGTAATTGTATCTTCAGTTCTTTCAATTCTGCTGGTGCCATTCTGTAAGGAGCTATGAATACTGGAGAAGTACCTGGTACCACATCAATCACAAACTCTACTTCTCTCTGAGGTGGCAAACCAGGAAGCTCCTCTGGAAATACATCTGCGAAATCACATACAGTGGGTATATTCTGAATTGTAGAATCAACCTTTCTGGAATCAACCACTTGAGCCAAATAAGCCTCACAACCCTTTCTGATCAGTTTACGGGCTGTACTGGCTGAAATAACATTGGAGAGAAAATCCATCCTTTCACCCACTATCATGATTTTTGCACCATCGGCTGCTCTGAGAGTTACTCTTTTCAAATTGCAATCAATTACTACCTTGTGTCTGGATAGGCAATCCATACCTAGAATAACGTCAAACTCATGGAATGGCAACTCCATCAAATCTCCTGAAAATTCATACTCCTGAATCCGAATAGGACAATTTCTGTACACACGGTTCACAACTACACTTTGGCTTATCGGATTACTGACTAGTACGTCATACTCAGTAGGTTCGGTTTTCAAATTTCGTTGTTTCAACAATGCATCACATATATAGGAATGAATAGAACCTGGATCTATCAGTGCAATAGCTGTGGTGTCAAAGATAGAAATAGTACCAGCAATCACGTTTGGCGCATCCTTATCTTCCTGAGCCCTAATACCATAGGCTCGTGCAGGGGTACGACTATCTGGTCTTGCCACTGATTCTGACACCCCTCTGTGGCTACCACCTTCAATTCCTACCTAACTGGGCCTCCTAATTCTGGAAGCAGTAGGAATAGATCTCTTTGGTTGCTGAATAAGAGTAATATGGTTTTTCGGGCAATCTCTTTCCACAATGCTCACAGAGTGCTGGGGCTGGTCCTCTAGCTGCATTTCCAGGGGTACTGGCTATTGATGTTGCAGACTGTCCCGGCCGAGCTGTGGGTATGGGCCTCTGTAATTGCGTCGGACCACTAGACTGCAGTCCCTTAAACTTCTTACCCTAGGGCTGATATGAACTTGATGGCCCTGCTCCCCTTCTCTGTTGACCTCTGTCTCGTCTGACCTGCTCTTCTTTCTTGATTCTTTCAATATTCAAGGCTGCAGAGACAAGTCTAGTAAAATCTTCAAACTCAAATGCGGCAACCTGTAGACGGATATAATCGTTCAATCCATCTTCAAATCTCCTGCACTTGTCAGCCTCGGTGGCTACCATATCTTGAGCGTATTTACTCAACCAGACAAATTCTCTTTCGTACTCTTTCACTGTCATTTGTCTCTGCTTCAGGTTGGTAAATTCTCTCTTCATATTATCCAGATAAATGCGACCGACAAATTTTCTTTGAAATTCCTTCTGAAACAACTCCCAAGTTCTGTCTTTCGGCCGCACTGACTGTATAACGGAGGTCCACCATTGGTAGGCATCCTCCTGCAATAGGGATATTGCACACTCTAGTTTTTCTTTAGGTGTATAGTGCATCTGTTCCAAAATTCTCTCTGTCCGTTCAAACCAATATTCTGCGGCAGATGCATCCTCATCTTTTCTATTATAGAAATTAGTCGGTCTGTACTTGGCCAAACGTTCAATTGCTGACCTTCGTGGCGCTGCTTTGACCACGTTCTGAAAGAATTCAGCCATTTGCTGCATAAATACTGACTGACCCTGAACTTCTGGTCTAGCCGCCCTTGGGCTTACTGATTCTCTAAATGCTCTCCCAGCCACACTGGCGGGACTTTCAGGTCTATTGCCACTTCCTTCCATTTCTTTTTATCCTATATAAGACAGAAGAGAGGTCTGTAGATTATAGTCAGATACTCTTATAGGAGTCTTTATTCAATGCATGCATATGCAAAATATTACTCTTTTGGTCCAGAAACGCCTAAACCGCGCTTTGATACCATTAAAAAATGTAACACCCCCTGACCCGACCCGACTGGATCGATCCAAGGAGCGCTACCCGGTTTTCCAACTTGTCTTGACTCACTTTATAATTTGAAAATCATTGAAAACCAAATAAGTTATGTTTTAAAATCCTTTCTAGTGAGCCCATCAAAACTGTTTTGAAAACTTTTGCCAGAGTTTCATCTGTTTTTCTGACTTTCCAAAAATCTTGTTTCAACAAAAACTCCAATAATATAAAAATCAACACTTCAAAATCAAATTCTCAATCATATGTGCACTCTACCGTATAGTGTGACTTTCCAAACATTTTCAAATAAAACAATTCATAATTAATATTTACAGAAAACATAAATGATATATATAACCAAAATACATGTATATATAAACCATAAAATAATTATTTACAAAAACTTATATATATGAAACAAATTTACAGACTTCTGTATATGCATGCTTAACTAAATGATATATATAACCAAAATACATGTATATATAACTATCCAAAAAGTATGGTGACTCTGAAGCTCCATCTGAAGCTACCTTCTCTTTAGTCTTTTCCTCCGCTGGTATCTCTATTACCTACGCGTGATAAAATCAACGCGCTAAGCAATAATGCTTAGTGGGTGTACACTAAAATAAAATTTCAGGATAATATAAAACAATAGATTTAAAATTCAGAAATTCAGAAATACATATAGAACAAACATTATATTTCAAATACTGAAACTATATAAAGTAAAACATTTCAAAAGTTTCTGCGTTTAGATCTCAATAGCATTTCCTTATTTCAACATTCAAATTCATAGTTTTCAGTTCTTAATTGGGCCTCTGATACATATTACAGGGTTTACAGGACTGAATTACGGGTTTATACAGTCGGGTTTCCCATCTCAAAGTGAAATGGTATCCCTATAGTCACAGTCAGTTTCCCATTTCTAAATGAAATGGTATCCGTATTTCACAGTCGGTTTTCCATTTCAAAATGAAATGGTATCCGTAAATTCACAGTCGGTTTCCCATTTCAAAATGAAATGGTATTCGTATATCATTATAATCATCAAATATCTCGTTGCAGTACTGCTAAATACACCCAATTGACATGTCAATCTCCTATATCCATATTTTCCCTATACATATATCAGGGCCATTATTCAGGTATTACTTTTTATATCACATCAGTTCATTTCTTTCGAGAATTAACAATTATAAGTTAAATCAAAATTAACATATATCAACAAATATAATATCAAACAATATTCGTAGAACAATATACATAAAACATTTTCGAAAACATACGATGTCGCTGAAACCAGTAAATATTCCATAATAGGTTCTCAAAATCAGTAAATATGTTTTCAAACTCATTTAGTCAAAATATAGGAATTCAAATCAAAGCATATAATGATAATCATAAAGATTTTCAAAAATCAGTGTACACCAACCTGGATACCGTTTCTACAACAGTTTCTTTTATGGATTTCCTTTTTCTTTCTCTTTTCTTCTTCTTTTTCTTCCTCCTCTTTTCCTTCTCTTCTTCTTCTTCTTCTTCTTCTCTTCTTCTTCTCTTCTTCTTCTTTTTTCCTTCTTCTTCTTCCTTTCTTCTTCCTTTCTCTCTCTTCTTCTTTTTTCTTTTTCTTTCTCTTCTCTCGGTCTCTCTCTCTCTCTCTCTCTCTCTCTCTCTATTTTTCTGTTTTGCTTCTTCGTGAAGCTTCCCACCGCCATATATTTTTTTATAAAATTTTGGTCATCGCGACCGCTCCTCGCGACCTGTGGTCACGCTGCCTGGTCACGTTGCTCACTGTCCAAAATTAACATTTTCACCGCGAGCTGCTCATCGTGATCCCTGGTCGCGGTGACTGATCGTGGTGTTCACTGCCCAAAATCATCATTTTCACCGCGAGCTGCTCATCGCGATCTGTGGTCACGGTGCTCACTGCCAACATTTTCCTTCTCTTTCATACACTCTTCCTGGACCGCTTCACCTGGTCCACTTGTATACCTAGAAATTAATCCAAATAAACACATTATATTATTTTCACATAATTAACAACACTTTTGGGCTCTTTTCATAATTAATGAAAATTACGGATGCTACAATGAGACCGTTGTATGCAGGCTTGCATGCATATTTGATCCAACGGTCACAAAAAATTTGCCTATTTAAAAGGCAATGGTGGTGGCATCCTCCCCTACCCATTTGGTTGTATTTTTTTCATCCAAAACAGCTTTACTTTGCTAAAATATTATCCTGCCTTTTTTAGTCATCAATTTTTTTTTTTGTGAAATGGAAGCCTCGGATGTTATGAGCAATACAATCAATGGAGAAGGGGTAATTAAATTCAAAAATAGAAAATGCGGATGCGGTCAAAGAGCTGCTGTGCGAATATCAGAATCGAAGGCAAATCCAAATAAATTGTATTTCTATTGTGAGAGAGGAACATGCAAGTATTACTCATTTTGGCATCTAGACGGAGATGAGTATAAAGTAAGTGAATGTGAAGATAGTGTTGATAAAAATACAGATATTTTCCAAAACATACAACAAGATATCAAGTATGTGATTACCATGATTGATAGAATGAGAAAAATGTATCAAAGGCAAGAAACAAGTATTGTTGTGATCAAACAATATCAAATGCTACTCATATGTTTGTCTGTTATAATATTAATATATGTTATATGCATAGTTTGTAAGAAATAAAAGTAAAAATTTCATATAGTGCAATGCATCCACTGTTAATGTGCATATGTAAACATTATCATATATTTGAAGCATGATGATGCTAATGTACAGGTTGAATTACATAAGTTTGCAGCACCCACATCCAAATTCCAATTACAAAAAAAATACCATACAAAATGTGTCTATAAAATCACAATCTACTTTAAAAAACAAAAATACTTCTCACTAAAATATTACATACCCAGAAAACAAAAAATGGAAACTAGTCAGCTTGAAAAGGAAACAGAAATGGTTTCCAATCAAAATGGAAATAAAAAATTAAATAAATCAAATAACTTGTTATGTTGATGTCCACTGAACCTATTACTAATTTCAATTATCAAACTCTTAAAATAGTAACATGTATGTGCAGTAAACCATAGATCGTGCAACACCCATATACTGTGTTTAAAAAAAATCAACAAAAATGTTTGTTTTCCAAATGACAAGCATTAAAATGGACGAACACATACCTGCAAACCTTCATGAACGTGAAAACGGTCTTCCCAACGCGACTTCACTTAGTAAACGATTGCAAATGAGGGTTCAACAATGGCGGTGTTGTTGTGAGTGTGTGTTCAACAATTAAAAAAACTAAGAGATAAGTGTGTGTTGTTGTGATGGACATGTGTTATTAGCGCCAAAGAGGAGAAATTGTGGTGAAGTCTTCACTCTTTATAATGATTCTTGAGTGTTCCACATCAATTGTCATGTCATGCAACTTTTTTATTTTAAAATTAATTTCTTATTTTTTTATTATTTTCTTTACTGACATGCATTTATTGCGCCTGAAAATATCAGGCAACTTTACCATTTTACCCCTAAAAGTGGTCTGACACATTGACAGTAATGCTCTGACACTAACGGTAGGGGATATTTGTATAACAACATTAAAACGTCAGGGTAATTAACTGTAAAAAATGTCATACTGGGAATATCTGTGATATTATGCCAAACCATAGGGGATGTCATTGTAATTAGCCCTATTATTAAATACGACCCCACATTAGTCCTATATAGGTGACATTAATTTAAAATATTCAGCTATATTCCTCTTAACAACAAGAAATTAATGTCATTAAATGTATTATCATACCTTATGTACTTCTACTGACAATACACCTTTCAACTGGAGTAGGCCAATGTGTATTTAGTCTTGAATTAAACCAATCTAGTTTTCTTGTTGAACTTAGACCACGAGATCTCCAATTAGCTAAGTTAGGTTTCCGCCCAGTTCAATTGGTTTCAGGCCCATTCCCTTTGTCGTACACTTTGTTTGCTCTCTTGGTAGACCTTTTGTCAACAAATCTACTAAATTCTCTTTTGACCTCACATAGTCAATGGAAATAATTCCATTAGAGAGCATTTGTTTGATGGTATTATGTCTATGCCTGATATGTCGTGATTTACCATTATAAATATTGTTTTTAGCTCTCATTTGTACAACTAAATTGTCACAGTGTATTCAAATAGCAGTTACAGGCATAGGCCACTGTAGAATATCCTCTAAGAAATTACGTAACCATTACGCTTCTTCAGCAGCTTTATCAAGTGCTATAAACCCAAACTTCATTATGGATATTTCTATATAGGTTTGTTTAGAGGATTTCCAAGATATTGCTACTTCTCCTAGTGTAAACACATATCCACTGGTAGATTTAGATTTTGCACTATCTGAAATCTAGTTTGCATCACTGTAACCCTCTAACACTGGTGTATATTTTGTATAATGCAACCCAAATTGTAAGTATACTTTTAATATCTAAAAACTCTTTAAGTGCATTCCAATGTTATTTTCTAGGATTACTAGTATATCTACTATGCCTACTTACGTAATAAGCTAAATTAGGCCTAGTTGATTTCATCAAATACATTAAACTTCTAATAACTTGTGACTATTCAAGCTGAGATACAGTCTCACCACTGTGTTTCTTTAACTTGATATTCATTTCATATGGAGTAGCAAAAGGTTTGCAATCAAAATGACCAAACCTTTTTAACACCTTTTCCACATTATGAGATTGTGTTAGAACATATCCCTCATTTTTTTTTATTTGAATTCCAAGAATGACATCAGATAGACCTATGTCTTTCATATCAAACTTAGATTTCAAAAAAAAAATTGGTGTTATTTATTATCTTTTATCCTATAATTAATATATTGTCAGCGTCTCATTTCCGTCCATGACGGGCTTCTCTATCCTTGACGCTGTCTATCACCACAGTAATGACACTACTTCTTTGTGACAATCATTTCTTCCACCGCCGCTGCCACCAAGACGAAGAAGAAGAGCTGCAAATGTTTCTCTCTCTACCAAGCAGCACTTTCTCTCTCTAAATTGACTTGGTGAGAAGTTTTCTTTTTGAAATAGGAGAGTGAAATGAAGGGTGGGAGGAAAAAAGTGATGCCTTTTATTTGGGGACAAAACAAAAATGTTCAAATCTGACATAGTTAAAAACAATCTAAATTAGTTATGTGGTTAAAAACAATTTTTTGATGTTCAATTTGTGATTTTCTTCCTATAAGTACTCAACATTAATTGATGCCTACAATATTTATGGTGAACATTTCTAAAAATAACCACATAGAAATATAGATTTATGAAAAATTATTTTTGACCACATGTTTCAAAACGATTGTTAGTGACCATTTTGATAATTTAATTTCAATTACTAACCAAACAATAACATAAACACTCTTCAACCATCCTGAGTGGATAATTATTTAAAAAAACCTAAAAATATAAAATTACAAAACCCTCAAAAATTACATAAAATACCTCTGTTAAAAATTATATCGGCTTTACTCTTTTTTCCCCTTTTTCTTCACATTCAAACCTATTTTCTTTTCTCTTTCTTCTCTCTTGAACTCAACAAAATAATTGGAGCTAATTTAACTTGTCGGTGTTAGGATTATACTCAATAGTAAGAGTGTAATATAATAATATAACATTATTTTCATATTAATAAAGTGATTTTGGTTAAACAAATCGTATAGCTTTTATAATGTAATATTATAATTATTAAAAGACTATTAGAAATGAAGAATTGTTCATGCATCTGGATATGCATGAGGTAGACACAATTCTTTAGTTAGTATTCAATAACATTCACAACTTAATATAAAGGTTGGGCGCTATTATCTTGTATAAAGTTATAAATTCTTTTGCTAGCATTTAAATGAGATCATCAAAGTGCAGTGTCTTTGAGCAAAATGATCTAATGCACCAGGGTACTGAATAGGATCACAGTGAAACATTTTATCCAGAACCGTCAATGGATAAAAATTTTCATGTAAGGACAATCGGAGAGTCTATCTCAATCTTGAGATAAATGATGGACTTATGGTTGCAACTGATATAACTTGAGTTGTCAATGAGTACGATTATATGTAATAGTCTATCCTCGATAGTTTGGTGGTATTCACTTGTTAATTATAGAGAACTTCATTTATATATATATATGGACATCGTGGCTGCATTTAACAAATAAGAGTAGAATACCATCATATATGTTTTTTGAGGCATTGGATATTAAATCTTAACGTTAATTATTCAATAGTGTCTATTGTAACATGGCTTCTGGAAAAGTCAAAATATCCACGTTTAAAAGTATGGTCGTATAATTAAAACTGGTAACTTGGAGAGCTTGAAGGGAGTTTTAGAAAAGATTTAATTATCATATAACGTGTGGAATTACGTTTCAAAAATTTTCTTTTGAAAAACAGATTTTTAACTAGGAACGAGTTTCTGTATATACGCAGGAAAAAGAATTCGTGAAACTACATACCTTTTTTTTTTTATTTTCTTTTGAATCTTCGATCTACCACCAGATCTTCCGAGCTATGACCCGTGGTCTGACAACGTGTGTGTGAGCACGTCACGATAAGAGATGGAGGTCACGTGAAAAACGCGCGAAGAACTTCTTCTCCCTATGGTCGACCGCACCTGCTAGGAAAGGAGTCAGAAAAAAAACTTTTCTTTTTCTTCTCTCTTTTGTGGTGGCCGAACCCTCTTTTCTTTTACACTTAATGTGTTGCTAATTTTTTCTAGTATCATAACACTTATATACTAGGTCTTTAGGATTTTAATTTTGACCATGTTAAAATAAGATTCCTAATCCTTTTTATTTTAGTCTTCCTAAAGACTTTACTAATTGGCTATTAGGACTTTTAAAATAATCTAATTATTTTAATTCCTTTGTCTTAATCATCTTTTAATCACATGACCGTATATTTAATAAATAGAATTAATAATTCATAATTAATAATTTCTATTATTTTATTAAATATTTAATTAATTAAATAATCACATTATTTAATTTATTTACTTTAAATCGTATTACTTTCGTAACACTATTAATTAGACCATCCAATTAATCTACTGTGATCCTCGTTACCAATAATCATAAGGGCTAGCAAGGGGACCTAATGGACTCACTGTTTTGAACTCCAATAATACTTAGTAATATTAATTAAAACTCTTTAATTAATATTTCATGATTATTAACCTCAGAGTGATTCCACTAAAAACCTGAGGCTGCACTCTCAGAACTGTAGACGTATTTATACAATCTGAAATCTCAGTGTCCATTGATATAACTATTTACATATAGTGCGATCCTCCACAAGTAGTTCATAACTACAGGTAGGTCATAGATTGTTGGGATTTATGCCCTAAAGCTTGTAATTGTAAATGGTTAAAGACAATAATAAGAATTATTCAGATTATCATTCAAGTTCATGAAATGTTTTATATTCAGTAATACATTCGTATTGTGCAAGAATATCCTAGATTGCAAGATGTAATCTCATAATGAGTAAATGATGGTCATATACAGAGAGAATTCATTTTGAGACGTGCAATCTAAAGACTCCGTAGAGAGCGAACAAAGCTGGGTACTTTGTTTGTGATTGATCTACTACTGCGGTCCATTTTGTAAAGTACGGTGGTCTTATCCTAGACCGCTCATTTAGTTGACATGAGAATGGAAGCACCTTATATGATGAGATCATATAGGACTGGGCCACGATTTATATAAATTTCTCACCAAGATCCGTTAGTAGATGAGATTCATATATAATCGATAAACGATGGCTATTTATAGGTGATCTTAATCCTGAGTGTCTTATCGACTCCTTCAGGTTAGATCGTGACTTTTGATTTACCATGAGTGAAGTTGATGAGAATCTCGACCAATACCTCCGTATCTTGGAGCTGCGGTTTGGCTTGTGGCTGGGAAGATTTGAACACAATAGTGGAATCTACTCCTTCTTGATTGAAGTAGATAAGTAGTTTCCTTAAGAGTTGATTCGGGGCTTGAACGATTATGAGCGCTCTCCTTCTTCCGTGAGGAAGACTGGATTTAATTGTTCATTAGAGAATCAATGGTACTTAAAGGAAAAAATATTTCTAGAGGGGTATAACGGACTTTATGACCCAGTGCTAGTTATGAACTATTTGTGGAGGATCACACTATATGCAATTAGCTATATCAATGGACACTGAGACTTCAGATTGTATAAACACGTCTACTGTTCTGAGAGTGCAGCCTCGGGTTTTTAGTGGAATAACTCTGAGGTTAATAATCATGAAATATTAATTAAAGCGTTATAATTAATATTACTAAGTATTATTGGAGCTCAAAACTATGGGTCCATTAGGTCCCCTTGCTAGCCCTTATGGTTGTTGGTAACGAGGGTCACGGTAGATTAATTGGATGGTCCAATTAATAGTGTTACGAAAGTAATGCGATTTAAATAAAAGAGAATAATTAATAGTGTTACGAAAGTAATAGTGTTACGAAAGTAATGCGATTTAAATAAAAGAGAATAATTAAATAATGTGATTATTTAATTAATTAAATATTTAATAAAATAATAGAAATTAATAATTATGAATTATTAATTCTATTTATTAAATATGAGGTTATGTGATTAAATAATGACTAGGACAAAAGAATTAAAATAATTAGATTATTTTAATAGTCCAAAAGGTCACAGGTTCAAGTCTTTAGGGAGACTAAAAGTAAATAGGATTTAGAATCCTATTTTGACTTGGTCAAATTAAAACCCTAAAGGACTACTATATAAGTGTTATATAGTTAGGAAAAACGGAACCTAACACACAAGTGGAAAAGAAATAGAATTCGGCCACCAAAGAGAGAAGAAAAGAAAAAAAAAAAGTTTTTTCTGACTCTCCCCTCTTTTGCAGGATTCAGCCAATGTTCTTTTCACGTGACCTCCATCTCTTGCTGTGATGTGCCCACACACATGTTGTTAGACCGCGGGTCATAGCTCGGAAGATCTGGTGGTAGATCGAGGAATCAGAAAAAAGAAAATCAAGAAAAATGTATGTAGTTTCTAAAGTCTTTTTCTGCTTATATACAGGAACTCGTTCCTGATTGAAAAAGGTTTTCAATATAAGAAAAAATTTTGAAACCCAATTCCGCATGTTATACGATAATCAAAATCTTTTCTAAAACTCTCTTCAATTGGTATCAGAGACTTTGCTTCTAAGTTTTTGTATATACGCAAAAGAAAAAGAAAAACTACATATTTCTTGTTTATTTTTATTTTTCTTTTTGATTCTTGATCTGTGATATATTATTGTGTAGGCACAAATCTAGAATGTATGATTTGTTTTTATTGTTATATAATTTGATTGTATAATTTTAAAAGTATAGTTGGTCGTTAATTATATGGTGAATGGGTTATAGTATGAATTTTTTTTTTTTTTGCCAATTGTTTATGGCAAAAAGTTTTTTTGTGTATTTTTTTTATTGTTATTCTTGTATTCGATCTGCCCTACGAAGAGTCGAAGAAGTGGATGATGCGAAGAAGAAATGCAAAAAAAAAAAAAAAAGATTGCACAGCCCTATGGGCAGCAGCCGCGCACGCTTGCGCTCGAGCGCGCCGCGCGGCTGCTGTCGCGTTTGCATTAGGGCCATTTTTTCGTGTTTTTTGTGAACAATTTTTTGCTGATTTTTCTGGAAAAATATTGTTGAATATTTTCTGGAAAAAGTGCAGAAAATTGGAGCGGAAAACCGTGGGCGAAACGACCCAAGAACGCACGCGAAAGTGCGGCTCGCGCAAAGGCCGCGTGCACCTTGCATGCATGAGGCTATGCTGCTAGCAGCCGCACTTTCCCATGCGTTAGGGTTGTTTAGGGTTTCGTCTTGACCTAGGATGCGTGTTAAGGTAACACGTGGACCTCTAGAAAAGATGTTGACTTTTGACAAAAATCAAGTGTGACTTGATTAGGAAAACGAAGACAAGAAGAATTCCACTCGAAGAAAAACTCTTGAAGATCAAGGATTGCCTTGGGAATACAATTATAATTAGAGTTGTTTAAGTTAGATAACCCATGTCACTCAGTCAATTACGTATCATTTATTTATTTTCATGTGATGATTATATGGATATTAAAGTATTGTCATACATATGAATGTCATCTAGATTAAGTGTGCCTACACATGCATAATAATATGTCATGCATAATTGTCTTATTATATTGTTTTATTTTAATGAGATTAAAATAGGAAACAATTTCATAAATTGCAGTTAAATAATGGATTTAATTTTTAGGAGTAAAAGCTTGGTAATATCCATTAATTAACTAATCAACAAATTAAATAGTTTAATTAAAAAGATTAGTTATGTTCTTATCATTAATTAAGATTAATTGGATTAATTACTTAATTAAAAAGGAACCAAATAATGAGATTAGTTTTTAGGAGTAAAAACTTGGTAAATCTCATTAATAACTAATCTATATTAAAGTGTTTAATTAAAGTAATTAGTTAGATTCTTTATATTAATTAAGATTAATTAGATTAATTATTTGATTAAAAAGAATCAAATCATGAGATTAGTTTTTAGGAGTAAAAACTTGGTAAGTCTCATTAATAACTAATCTATATATTAAAGTGTTTAATTATATTAGTTAGGTCCATTTAATGTTAGATTTAATTTGATTAAACATTAATGACATAATTGGATCAAAAAATGTGATTTAGTTTTAATAGTTAAAACTTGGTAATTTATTTCATTTCTAGTTTATGTAAATTAGAAATTGAAATAATAAATTATATTTTAAGAGTTAAAATTGAATAATTTATTATAACTAGTAAATTTAGATTTTATATTAGCCGTAGAATCTAAGTAAAGACTAGAAACATAGAGTTTTAAAAACTCTTAGTTTAAAGAAAATCCTAAATTACAAATAGTGAGTGGGAGAGGGATATATGACATTATATCCCGCAGTCTCCATTATTAGTTCAACACCGTGAGACTTGAGTGGCGCCTCGTGACGGCTTTGCTTTCGTCCTCCCTACGGAGGGTGTCCACAAGAGTCAATACCAAGGTTGACTTCCTAACGGATAGGTTTTCGGAATGTATTTTGGGATTGACCTAGCCTACCTAGGCACTCTCAAGTTAAGTTCATGAATTCTGAAACGATGGGTCACACTCATAAAGGACTTAATTAAGTTGTTAATTTATTGTCCTGACTAAATCAAAACGATGGTTGGATAATATAAGAATAAAGAGTTATTCTGGTGTATTATCCGATTGAGAATGTCTCAATCTAACATGTAGGGATTTGACCTAGCCTACTTAGGCACTTACTTGTGGAATGTTGGATTATCGTGGCATAGCAACTAATTTTAGGGATTTTTTAGTTCATTAAAAATATACTCATGTGTCATGTTTAATTTTATGCGGAACTATAGCATTTGATATGAATGTATGAAAGGAATGATATTAATTTAGATTTATGTCTTTAAATGTCAGCATTATCTTCTGCATTATTATTTCCTCGCAAACGAAATATTAACCGGGATAACTTTATTAAGTGGAACCAACACGAACGCAATCATGGTCTGCAAAGACCTTAAATTTGTGCTGACGGAGGAATGTCCTCCAGAGCCTGTAACCAACACATGACCAATTACTAAGGGTAAGACCCGGCAAAGCAAATGTTGCTAAGCCATATTCTTCTGTTTTCAAGAAGACGAAGAGGTCTACTGGTAAAGTAAAGGCTAAGCCCAAAATAAAGAGCACCACGACTGACTAAGCAAAAGAAAAAATATTTCCATTGTATAGAGGTTGGTCATTGGAAGATAAATTGTCTTCAATACCTCGAGGAGCTCTCCAATAAGAAGAAAGTGAAAAAGTAAATCAGATTTACTTATCATTAAATTTTGTTTAGTGAAAGATGATTCTTCACCTTGAATAGTATATTCAGGGGCCACTAACTAATTTTGTTCTTCTTTACATTGGAATAATTATTGGCAAAAGCTGGAGGAGGGGTCTTTCACTATGCACGTTGGAACAAGGGATGTCGTTTCAGTATAAGCAGTGGGTGTAGTTAAACTACAGTTTAATAATTGTTTTCTATCATTGAACAATGTTAATTTCATTCTTGGATTTATAAGGAATTTGATTTCTATATCCAAATTACTTGAAACAGTTTCTTAAGGTTTCTTTTAATGATAAATCAGTTATCATTTTGAGAAATGGAATGAATATTTGTTCTGGTGTAAAATAATTTGTATGTTTTAATACCGTTAATTCATACATCACTGCTTAATACTAAATTGTTTAAAGTTGAAGAACCTAAAACAAAGCGACAAAAAGATTTCTCCAATTCATGACACGTATTTGTGGTATCTAAGACTTGGACATATAAACCATAATAGGATAAACAGACTAGTAAAAAGCGGATCTCTAAGTTAGTTAGAGATCGGTACCTTACCTGTCTGTAAATCTTGTCTGGAGGGTAAGATGAGCAAGAGACGTTTTATAAGAAAAGGGATTAGAGCCACGCAACCAGTTGAGCTTATACATTCAGACGTCTGCGGACCAATGAATGTTAGAGTTAGAGGTGGTTATGAGTATTATGTCACATTTATTGACGACTATTCTAGATACACGTATGTTTACCTAATGCAACGTAAGTCAGAAACTTTTGAAAGGTTCAATGAATTCTAAGCTGAAGTTGAAAATCTATTAGGCAAAACAATCAAATCATTACGATCGGATTGTGAGGGTGAGTATCTCGACCAAGAGTTTGAAGACTACATGGTTGAGCATGGGATAATATCCCAACTCACAGCTCCATGTACACCACAGCAAAATGGTGTTGCGGAGAGGAGAAAGAAGACCTTGATGGAAATGATGAGATCTATGATTAGTTTCTTATCATTACTATATTCCTTTTGGGGATATGCACTACAAACAGCGACTTACATACTAAATGTAGTTCTACCCAAATCTGTTCCTAAGACTACCCTAGAGTTGTGGAAATGTCATAAAGCTAGTTTACGACATTTTCACATATGGGGATGTCCAGTACATGTACTGAAGAATAGGAGTGGAAAGCTGGAACCTCATTCACAAGTATGTTTATTTGTAGGTTACCCAAAGGAAACACGAGGTGGATTATTTTATAATCCACAAGAAAACAAAGTGTTTGTATCGATAAATGCAATGTTTCTTGAAGGGGATTATATGAGTAATCATAAACCTCGTAGTAAGATTGTGTTAAAGGAGTTAGAACCTGGTACGACCAGTGCTCAGACAACAAGAGTTGTAGACGATGTTATAATTCCACAAACATCTGATAGTCAGATAATTCCTAGTCAGGATACACTACCACCGAGGCATAGTGGAAGGGTTGTTCGACAACCTGATTGCTACTTAGGCATTAGAGAGGCACAGGGTGTCGTTTTTAATGATAATGTGGATGATCCATTGACATTTAGACATGCAATGGAAAATTCTGACAAAGAGGAATGGCTTAAAGCCATGAATATCGAGATAAAGTCCATGTACTCCAACTTAGTCTAGGAACTTGTAGACTTACCAGATGGGATAAAACCTATAGGATGTAAGTGGATCTACAAGCGTAAGAGAGGAGTAGACGGGAAGGTAGAGACCTTCAAGGCAAGGCTAGTGGCTAAGGGTTACACCCAGAAGGAAGGCATTGATTATGATGAAACCTTCTCGCCAGTAGCTATGTTTAAGTCTATTAGGATACTCTTATCCATAGCTGCCTATTTCGATTACGAAATCTGGCAAATGGACGTCAAGACTACATTCTTGAATGGCAATCTAGATGAGAGCATCTAAATGATGCAACTAGAGGGATTCGTATTCCAAGATCAAGAGCAAAAGGTTTGCAAACTGCAAAGGTCTATTTATGGACTTAAGCAGGCGTCTAGATCTTGAAATATTAGGTTTGATACTGCGATCAAAACCTATGGCTTTGAGCAGAACGTTGATAAGCCTTGTGTATACAAGCGCATCATTGACAAGAAAGTAGTTTTCCTAGTCCTTTACGTTGATGATATTTTACTCATTGGGAATGATGTAGGAACATTGTCGAAGGTAAAGGGTTGGCTTGCTAACCAATTCCAAATGAAAGATTTGGGAGAGGCAAGTTATGTTCTTGGAATCCAATTGATAAGGGATCATAAGAACAAACTGTTAGCATTGTCTCAAGCATCGTATATCGACAAGATACTTTTGCGATTCTCCATGCAGAACTCCAAGAAAGGTAGTTTACCTTCAAGACATAGAGTTCACTTGTCTAAGGAACAGTGTCCTAAGACACCTCACGAAATTGAGGATATGAGATGGATTCCCTATGCAGTAGGCAGTCTTATGTATGATATGCTATGCACAAGACCTGACATCTGCTTCGCAGTGGGGGTAGCCAGTAGATATCAGTCCAACCCAGGATTGGATCATTATGTTGCTGTTAAGCATATTCTTAAGTATCTTCGGAGAACGAGAAACTATATGCTTGTATATTTTCATCTGAATTTGATTCCATTGGGATATACATATTCTGACTTTCAGTCAGACAAGGATTCAAGAAAATCCACGTCCGCGTCAGTATTCACCCTTGGTGGTAGAGCCATAATTTGGAGGAGTATCAAGCAATCTTGCATTGCTGTTTCCACCATGGAAACCGGATATATAGCAGCTTGTGAAGCAGCTAAAGAGGTTGTTTGGCTCCGAAAGATCTTGAGTGATCTGGAAGTTGTTCCAGATATGGATAAGCCCATGACACTTTATTGTGATAATAGTGGAGCTGTGGCCAATTCCAAAGAACCAAGAAGCCACAAAAGAGGGAAGCATATAGAAAGGAAATATCATCTCATCAGAGAGATAGTGCAGTGAGTAGACGTGGTCATGACGAAGATTGCGTTGCTTTAGTGCAAGTGGGAGATTGTTGGGATTTATGCCCTAAAACTTGTAATTGTAAATGGTTAAAGACAATAATAAGAATTATTCAGATTATTATTCAAGTTCATAAAATGTTTTATATTCAGTAATACATTCATATTGTGCAAGAACATCCTAGATTGTAAGATGTAATCTCATAATGAGAATATGATGGTCATATATAGAGAGGATTCATTTTGAGACGTGCAATCTAAAGAGTTCGTAGAGAGCAAACAAAGCTGGGTACTTTGTTTTTGATTGATCTACTGCTGCTGTCCATTCTATAAAGTACGGTGGTCTTATCCTAGACCGCTCATCTAGTTGACATGAGAATGGAGGCACCTTATATGATGGGATCATATAGGATTGGGCCATGATTTATATGAATTTCTCACCAAGATCCGTTAGTAGATAAGATTCATATATAATCAATAAATGATGGCTATTTATAGGTGATCTTAATCCTGAGTGTCTTATCGACTCCTTCAGGTTGGATCGTGGCTTTTGATTTACCATGAGTGAGGTTGATGAAAATCTCGACCAATACCTCCGTATCTTGGAGTTGCGGTTTGGCTTGTGGCTAGGAAGGTTTGAACACAATAGTAGAATCCACTCCTTCTTGATTGAAGTAGATAAGTAGTTCCCTTAAAGGTTGATTCGGGGCTTGAACGATTATGAGCGCTCTCCTTCTTCCGTGAGGAAGACAGGATTTAATTGTTCATTGGAGAATCAATGGTACTTAAAGGAAAAGATATTTCTAGAGGGGTATAACAGACTTTATGACCTAGCTCTAGTTATAAACTCTTTGTGGAGGATCACACTATATGCAATTAGCTATATCAATAGACACTGAGACTTCAGATTGTATAAACACGTCTACAATTCTGAGAGTGCAGCCTCGGATTTTTAGTGGAATAACTCCAAGGTTAATAATCATGAAATATTAGTTGGAGCTCAAAACTGTGGGTCCATTAGGTCCCCTTGCTAGCCCTTATGGTTGTTGGTAACGAGGGTCACGGTAGATTAATTGGATGGTCTAATTAATAGTGTTACGAAAGTAATGCGATTTAAATAAAAGAGAATAATAAAATCATGTGATTATTTAATTAATTAAATATTTAAAAAAATAATAGAAATTAATAATTATGAATTATTAATTATATTTATTAAATATAAGGTCATGTGATTAAATAATGACTGGGACAAAAGAATTAAAATAATTAGATTATTTTAATAGTCCAAAAAATCACAAGTTCAAGCCTTTAGAGAGACTAAAAGTAAATAGGATTTAGAATCCTATTTTGACTTGGTTAAATTAAAACCCTAAAGGACTACTATATAAGTGTTATATTGTTAGGAAAAACGGAACCTAACACACAAGTGGAAAAGAAATAGAATTCGGCCAGCAAAGAGAAAAGAAAAGATAAATTTTTTTTTCTGACTCTCCCCTCTTTTGCAGGATTCGGCCGACGTTCTTTTCACGCGACCTCCATCTCTTGCCATGACGTGCCCACACACACGTTGTTAGACCGCGGGTCATAGTTCGAAAGATCTGGTGATAGATCGAGGAATCAGAAAAAAGAAAATTAAGAAAAAGGTATGCAGTTTCTAATGTCTTTTTCTGCGTATATACAGGAACTCGTTCCTGATTGAAAAAGGTTTTCAATATAAGAAAAAATTTTGAAACCCAATTCCGCATGTTATACAATAATCAAAATCTTTTCTAAAACTCTCTTCATAAAGTCCATTATACCCCTCTAGAAATATCTTTTCTTTTAAGTACCATTGATTTTTTAATGAACAATTAAATCTTGTCTTCCTCACGGAAGCAGGAGAGATCTCATAATTGTTCAAGCCCCGAATCAACCCTTAAGGGAACTACTCATCTACTTCAATCAAGAAAGAGTGGATTTTACTGCTGTGTTCAAACATTCCCAGCCACAAGCCAAACCGCAACCCAAAGATACGGAGGTATTGGTCGAGATTCACATTGACCTTACTCATGGTAAATCAAAGGCCACGATCCAACCTGAAGGAGTCGATAAGACACTCAAGATTAAGATCACCTATAAATAGCCATCGTTTATTGGTATATATGAATCTCATCTACTAACGGATCTTGGTGAGAGATTCATATAAATCGTGGCCGAGTCCTATATGATTTCATCATATAAGGTGCCTCCATTCTCATGTCAACTACAAGAGCGGTCTAGGATAAGATCACTGTACTATACAAAATAGACCGCAGCAGTAGATCAATCACAAACAAAGTACCCAGCTTTGTTCGCTCTTTACATGTAGCAAAAACGGTGAGTACGACGCAGCGGAAGGCACAAAAAACAAAAATTTTGCATTGGTACGTTTTTAAAATTTTCCAAAAAGAGCGATCTTAACCCATAGTTAATTAAATATATTACAAAAGGTAACATACCTTTTGAATAACGTGAGGCTTGATGTTGCATCAACTATGAACCGCAAGATCTTCCAATCCTTCATGAATGTGGATTACCTTGGAGTGTGGGCTCCCTTTCTTTGAATTGTGTACCTGAGGATGAGAAACAAAAAACTTTTCTTTTTCGTTTAGTCACTCAAAACCCTCCCGAGAAAACGAAGAACGCTTTCTTCTTGCTCTTTTTTCTCTCGAGCGAATTCTCACACTTTTTTTTTAGAGATGGGGAGTTTTTTCTTGACTTGTCAAATCTTACAAAAACTCAAAACTTGCATCAAAAGCTTAGCATGGCCTAACTCCCCTTTGGTGGATTATATAGGGTGGCCGAATTCTCCTTCTTGGAGGATTTGTGTTTCACCCAAAAATCTATCAATCCAAGAGTTCAATTCTATCCCATCTCTTGAATCTATTATCCAATAATTATTAAAGGATAATTGAGAATTAGTGACTTATCAAAACTTCCTAAAAGTGACTAATAGTCAACTTTATAGTTTTGATAAATATCAAAAATTTCCTAATTTGATTTGATAAATAACTCCTTTTATTTATCTCTTTATCAAATAAGGTTTTTGATACTTATCATACTATCACTAATAGCATGAAACTAGAAATCCCATTCCTAGTAGAAAAGTGTTTTGACTTTTAATTAAACAATTAATTAATTAATTACCATTTAAGTAAATAATAAAATAAAACAAAGTATTTAGCTAAATACATTAGGTAATGCCACCCAC
This sequence comes from Xanthoceras sorbifolium, assembly GCA_003430845.1. Lineage (NCBI taxonomy): Eukaryota > Viridiplantae > Streptophyta > Magnoliopsida > Sapindales > Sapindaceae > Xanthoceras > Xanthoceras sorbifolium. Next base: position 22,333,581 of record CM010618.1, read on the forward strand.
CCCTATTGCCATGGGCCAAACTTTGTTTTTCCATTTTATTAATCTCATTGGACCTCTACAAAAAATCCATATATGAATTAGACCCATTCTTACAAAAAGAAATAAGTTCACATGCCTTTAAATAAATATGTTTAATATAATTCAACAGCCCCATATTTATTAAATGTACTAATTATATTATCAATTTATTTCCGAGATATTAAAAACATCCCTTAGGGCTGCCCAAAGGGTCACATGCCCTTGGCTGCCCATCCTAAGTATTTAGACGAGTTACCGCGTGTCTTGATCGAACACAAGAATGCACCTCTCAAAAATTTTTGGAATAAATTCCAAAATCAATTCTTTAAATAGATCAAATAAATGATCCGATAGTATATAACTGGTGATCCATTAAAGTTCGTATGGATTGGGGATCTTGGTTGATTATCTAAATTTAAGCTCCAATATACACAACCTAATCACAATCAACAAATGATTCACTTAGGTTAATTTTAGTTCATTTAACTAAAGAACTAAAATTAAACTCTTAAATAAAGATAGAATGAGTGAGCGTACTAATTCATACCCTAGACAATGTAAATGGAGAAAGTGTATCCTCGTGAAAAATACCAGTAATCGCCAAGAGCTCATAGATTGTCTATAGCTCTCCAAGTTACCATATTTACTCATATGACCATATTGTCGAACTTGGATATTTTGACTTGACCAGAAGTCATATTTCAATAGTCACTATTAAAAACTCAACGTTAAGATTTAATATCCAATAACTCAAAACATCCATATGATGGTATTCTACTGACATTTGCTAGATGCAGTCACGATGTCCATTTCTATAAATGATGTCCTCTATCGATATACACGTGAATACCACCAAACTATCGAGGAAAGACTATGCGCTATAGTCGTACTCATTGACAGCTAAAATGATAACGCATGCAACCATAAGTCTATCATTTATATCAGGATTGAGACAGACTCTCTGATTGTCTCAGTAGAACACTTTTATCCACCGACGGTTGCGGATAAAGTTTTCTACAGTGATCCTATTCAATGCACCCAGTGCACAAGATTCTTTTGTCCAAAGACCCTTCGATAATTTTAGACTCATCATATCACATTTGATCCAGCTCAAGCGCTAACAAAAGAATCTACAACTTTAAAAAGATATAGGTGCCCAACCTTGTATCTTAAGTTGTGAATGTTATTCGAGACTAACTTAAGAATTGTGTTTACCTCATAGATATCCATATGTATGAACAATTCTTTTGTTTCTCATAGTCTCTTGACCTTATGATTATTTACTTTTGAAAATCGTTATATTGCTATAAGATTTGTTAAAATAGAAATCACTTTTATTTATATGAGATCGATTGTCAAATACAGTATTATACTCTTGCTATTGAGCATAATCCTAATAATCTGCGCTATAGCAAGTGTGTCATATCTCTCATTCCCATGTTCTCTAGGTGCCCATCAAAACTCTTCTGTGGTAAAGCCTTTGTGAACGGATCCACTAGATTTTCAGCTGACGCGATCTTGGCAACCGTTACGTCTCCCCTATGCACAATATTCCTTAGTAGATGATACTTCCTTTCAATGTGTTTTCCTCTCTTATGACTTCTTGGTTCTTTCGAATTAGCCACTGTACCACTGTTGTCACAGTAGATGGTGATCTGCTTATTCGCACTGGGAACCACTTCCAAGTCAATCAAGAATTGATGGAGCCATACAACCTCTTTGGCAACTTCGCATGCGGCAACATACTCAACTTCCATGGTGGAATCAGCAATACAAGATTGCTTGATGCTCCTCCATATAACTGCACTTCCTCCTAGGGTAAACAAGGATCCTGATGTGGATCTCCTGAAGTCAGAATCTGATTGAAAATCAGAATTTGTATACCCAACGGGAATTAAATCCCCTCTATAGTATACAAGCATATGATCTCTTGTTCTCTTACTCTTATAAATCCACTTACAGGCTATCAGTTTTATCCCATCTGATAAGTCTACAAGTTCCCAGACTGAGTTGGAGTACATAGACTCTACCTCGAGATTCATGGCTTGAAGTCATTCCTCTTTGTCAGAATTTTACATTGCATGTCTAAATGTCAATGGATCATCCACATTATCATCAGAAACGACACCTTGTGCCTTTCCAATGCCTAAGTAGTGATCAGGTTGTCGAACAACCCTCTCATTACACCTAGATGATAGTGTATCCTCACTAGAAATCATCTGACTCTCAGATGTTTATGGAATAATAATATCATCAACAACCCTTGTTGACTGAGCACTGGTCGAACTAGGTTCTAGCTCCTTTAACACAATCTTACTTCGAGGTTTAGGGTTGCTCAAATAATCCTCCTCAAGAAATGTTGCGTTTGTCAATACAAACACTTTGTTTTCTTGTGGATTATAAAAGAATCCACCTTGTGTTTCCTTTGGGTACCCTACAAATAAGCATACTTGCAAACGAGGTTCCAACTTTCCACTTCTATTCTTCAGTACATGTACTGGACATCCTCATATGCGAAAATGTTGTAAACTAGCTTTACGACCATTCCACAACTCTAAAGTAGTCTTAGGAACAGATTTGGATGGAACTACATTCACTATGTAAGTTGCTGTTTGTAGTGTATATCCCCAAAAAGAATATGGTAATGATGAGAAACTAATCATAGATCTCACCATTTCCATCAGGGTCCTATTTCTCCTTTCCGCAACACCATTCTGCTGTGATGTTCCTGGAGCTGTGAGTTAGGATACAATCCCATTCTCAACCATGTAGTCTTCAAACTCTTGGTCGAGATACTTACCCCCACGATCCGATCGTAGAGCTTTGATGGTTTTACCTAATTGATTTTCAACTTCAGCTCGGAATTCTTTGAACCTTTCAAAAGTTTCCACCTTACGTTACTTTAGGTAAATATACCCGTATCTTAAGTAGTCATCAAGAAATGTGACATAATACTTATAGCCACTTCTAGCTCATAGGTCCGTAGACATCTGAGTGTATGAGTTTCAGCAGTTGTGTGGCTCTAACACCTTTTCCTGTAAAAGGTCTCTTGGTCATCTTACCCTTTATATAAGATTCACAAACAGGTAAGGTGTCGATCTCTAACTGGCTTAAAGATCCGCTTTTTACTAGTCTGTTTATCCTATCAAGGTTTATATGACCAAGTCTTAGATGCCACAAATACGTGTCATTATTTGGAGAAATCTTTTGTCGTTTTGTTTTTGGTTTTTCAACTTTAAACAATTCATTATTAAGCAGTGTTGTATGAATTAATGGTCTTAAAATATACAAATTATTTTCTATCGTACCAGAACATATATACAAACCATCCCTTGAAACAATAACTGACTTATCATTAAAAGAAATTGAATATAATCGTTCACGCAATCTAGAAATAGAAATCAAATTCCTAGTAAATCCAGGAATGTAATAAACATTGTCCAATGAAAGAAAATTATTATTCAACTATAGTCTAACTACTCCTGCTGCTCTAGCTGAGACAACGTCCCCTGATCCTATGCGTATAGTGAATGACCCCTCTTCCAATTGCTGTCAATCTTCATTCCACTATAGAGAAGAACAAACATGATTAGTGGCCCCTGAATCAACTATCTAAGGTGAAGAATCATCTTCCACTAAACAAGATTCTAGAATAAGTAAATATGATTTACCTTTTTCTTTCTTCTTGGCTGCGAGCTCCTCGAGGTACTTCGGACAGTTCCTCTTCCAATCGCCAACCTTGTCACAATGGAAACACTTTCCTTTTGACTTGTCAGCTTTGGGCTTGGTGCTCTTTTTCTTCTTTGGAGCAGGTTTTCTTTTCGGCTGTGCTTTGGCTTTCCCAGCAGACCTCTTCCTCTTCTTTGTACCTGAAGAAGATGGCTCAGCAACATTTGCCTCATCGGTCTTGCTCTTATGGTCCCTTTTCATGGACTGATAAGTAGCGAGCTCATTAAACAATTGGGTGAGCATGAATTTTAACTTGTTCATCTCATAATTGCTTCTGAACTGATCAAAACTCTTTGGAAGAGTTGTCATGATCATGCTCACTTGAAAGGCCTCGTCAAAGGTCCCACCATTAACTTCAGCGGTGTTGAAATAAGACATTATATTAAGGACATGTTCCCTAACAGATGTAGCCTTCTTCATAAAGTCGAGCATAGCGGAATGAACAGTTTCGTGTCGCTTTTGCTCAGAGGGTTGTCCATGTAGGGAGTTTTAGAAAAGATTTTGATTATTGTATAATATGCAGAATTGGGTTTCAAAAATTTTTCTTATATTGAAAACCTTTTTCAATCAAGAACGAGTTCCTGTATATACGCAGAAAAAGACTTTAGAAACTACATACCTTTTTCTTGATTTTCTTTTTTTTCTGATTCCTCGATCTACCACCAGATCTTCCGAGATATAACCCGCGGTCTGACAATGTGTGTGTGGGCACGTCATGGTAAGAGATGGAGGTCACGTGAAAAGAACGCTGGCCGAATCCTGCAAAAGAGGGGAGAGTCAGAAAAAACGTTTTTTTTCTTCTCTCTTTGGTGGCCGAACTCTCTTTCTTTTTCACTTGTGTGCTAGGTTAGATTTTTTCTTAACTATATAACACTTATATAGTAGTCCTTTAGGGTTTTAGTTTGACCAAGTCACAATAGGATTCTAAATCCTATTTATTTTTAGCCTCTCTAAAGACTTGAACCTGTGACCTTTTGGACTATTAAAATAATCTAATTATTTTAATTCTTTTGTCCTAGTCATTATTTAATCACATGATCTCATATTTAATAAATAGAATTAATAATTCATAATTATTATTTTATTAAATATTTAATTAATTAAATAACCATATTATTTAATTATTCTCTTTTATTTAAATCGCATTACTTTCGTAACATTATTAATTAGACCATCCAATTAATCTACCGTGATCCCCGTTACCAACAACCATAAGGGCTAGCAAGGAGATCAAATGGACCCAGAGTTTTGAGCTCCAATAATACTTAGTAATATTAATTAACACTCTTTAATTAATATTTCACGATTATTAACCTCGGAGTTATTCCACTAAAAACCCGAGGCTGCACTCTCAGAACTGTAGACATGTTTATACAATATGAAGTCTCAGTGTCCATTGATATAGCTAATTGCATATAGTGTGATCCTCCACAAATAGTTCATAACTAAAGCGAGGTTATAAAGTCCGTTATACCCCTCTAGAAATATCTTTTCCTTTAAGTGCCATTGATTCTCTAATGAACAATTAAATCCTTTCTTCCTCATGAAAGAAGGAGTGCGCTCATAATCATTCAAGCCCCGAATCAACCCTTAAGGGAACTACTCATCTACTTCAATCAAGAAGAAGTGGATTCTACTATTGTGTTCAAACCTTCCTAGCCACAAGGCAAACCGTAACTCCAAGATACGAAGGTGTTAGTCGAGATTTTCATCAACCTCACTCATGGTAAATGAAAATCCACAATCCAACCTGAAGGAGTCGATAAGACACTCAGGATTAAAATCACCTATAAATAGATATCGTTTATCGATTATATATAAATCTCATCTACTAACGGATCTTGGTGAGAGATTCATATAAATGGTGGCCCAGTCCTATATGATCTCATCATATAAGGTGCCTCCATTCTCATGTCAACTACATGAGCGGTGTAGGATAAGACCACCGTACTTTACAGAATGGACCGCAACAGTAGATCAATCACAAACAAAGTACCCAGCTTTGTTCGCTCTCTACGGACTCTTTAGATTGCACGTCTCAAAATGACTCCTCTCTGTATATGACCATCATATACTCATTATGAGATTACATCTTGCAATCTAGGATGTTCTTGCACAATACGAATGTATTACTGAATATAAAACATTTATAAACTTGAATGATAATCTGAATAATTCTTATTATTGTCTTTAACCATTTACAATTACAAGTTTTAGGGCATAAATCCCAACAATCTCCCACTTGTACTAAAGCAGAGGGGACATGTCTCGTAATTCTAGACCCTCTAGGTGACCTTTAAACACTTTAGTTGTTAAGGTCTTTGTACATGGATCAGCCAGGTTTTCTTGCGATGCAATCTTCGTCACGACCATGTCTCATCGCTGCACTATCTCTCTGATGAGATGATATTTCCTCTCTATATGCTTCGCTCTTTTGTGGCTTCTTGGTTCTTTGGAATTGGCCACAACTCTACTATTATCACAATAAAGTGTCATGGGCCTATCCATATCTGTAACAACTTCCAAATCACTCAAGAACTTTCGGAGCCAAACAGCCTCCTTAACTGCTTTACAATCTGCTACATACTCGGCTTCCATGGTGGAATCAGCAATGCAAGATTGCTTGATACTCTTCCAAATTATGGCTCCATCACCAAGGGTGAATACTGACCCAGACGTGGATTTCCTTGAATCCTTGTCTGACTGAAAGTCAGAATCTGTATATCCCAATGGAATCAAATTCGGATGGAAATATACAAGCATATAGTTTCTCGTTCTCCGAAGACACTTGAGAATATGCTTAACAGCAACCCAATGATCCAATCCAGGGTTGGACTGATATCTACTGGCTACTCCCACTGCGAAGCAGATGTCGGGTCTTGTGCATAGTATAGCATACATAAGACTGCCTACTGCAGATGCATAGGGAATTCGTCTCATATCCTCAGTTTCTTGAGGTGTCTTAGGACACTGTTTCTTAGACAAGTGAACTCCATGTCTTAAAGGTAAAATACCTTTCTTTGAGTTCTGCATGGAGAATCGCACAAGTATCTTGTCGATATACGATGCTTGACGCAACGCTAACAGTTTTTTCTTACGATCCCTTATCAATTGGATCCCAAGAACATAACTTGCCTCTCCCAAATCTTTCATTTAGAATTGGTTAGCAAGCCAAGCCTTTACCTCTGACAATGTTCCTACGTCATTCCCAATGAGTAAGATGTCATCTACGTAAAGGACCAGGAAAACTACTTTCTTGTCAATGATGCACTTGTATACACAAGGCTCATCAACGTTCTGCTCATAACCATAGGTCTTGATCACAGTATCAAACCTAATGTTCCAAGATCTAGAGGCATGTTTAAGTCTATAAATAGACCTTTGTAGTTTGCAAACCTTTTGCTCTTGATCTTGGAATACGAATCCCTCTGGTACGCTCTCGTCTAGATTGCCATTCAAGAATGCAGTTTGACGTCCATTTGCTAGATTTCGTAATCGAAATAGGCAGCTATGGAAAAGAGTATCCTAATAGACTTAAACATAGCTATTGGCAATAAGGTTTCATCATAATCAATGCCTTCCTTCTGGGTGTAATCCTTTGCCACTAGCCTTGCCTTGAAGGTCTCTACCTTCCCGTCTACTCCTCTCTTACGCTTGTAGATCCACTTACATCCTATAGGTTGTATCTCATCTGGTAAGTCTACAAGTTCCCAGACTGAGTTGGAGTACATGGACTGCATCTCGAGATTCATGGCTTTAAGCCATTCCTCTTTGTCAGAATCTTTCATTGCATGTCTAATGTCAATGGATGATCCACACTATCATTAGAAATGACACCCTGTGCCTCTTCAATGCCTAAGTAGCGATCAAGTTGTCAAACAACCCTTCCACTACGCCTCGGCGGTAGTGTATCTTGACTAGGAATTATCTGACTATCAGATCTTTGTGGAATAATAACATCGTCTAAAACTCTTGTTGACTGAGCACTGGTCGTACCAGGTTCTAGCTCTTTTAACACAATCTTACTATGAGGTTTTTGATTACTTATATAATCCTCCTCAAGAAACGTTACGTTTGTCGATACAAACACTTTGTTTTCTTATGGATTATAAAAGAATTCACTTCGTGTTTCCTTTGGGTACCCTACAAATAAACATACTTATGAACGAGGTTCCAGCTTTCCACGCCTATTCTGAAGGGAGTTTTAGAAAAGCTTTTGATTATCGTATAACATGCGGAATTGGGTTTCAAAAATTTTTCTTATATTGAAAACCTTTTTCAATCAAGAATGAGTTCCTGTATATACGCAGAAAAAGATTTCAAGAACTACATACATTTTTCTTGATTTTCCGTTTACTGATTCCTCGATCTACCACCAGATCTTCCGAGCTATGACCCGCGGTCTGACAACGTGTGTGTGGGCACGTCACGGCAAGAGATGGAGGTCACGTGAAAAGAACGCTGGCCGAATCCTGCAAAAGCGGGGAGAGTCAGAAAAAATATTTTTTTTCTTTTCTCTCTTTGCTGGCCGAACTCTCTTTCTTTTTCACTTGTGTGTTAGGTTAGGTTTTTTCCTAACTATATAACACTTATATAGTAGTCCTTTAGGGTTTTAGTTTGACCAAGTCAAAATAGGATTTTAAATCCTATTTATTTTTAGTCTCCCTAAAGACTTGAACCTGTGACCTTTTGGACTATTAAAATAATCTAATTATTTTAATTTTTTTGTCCTAGTCATTATTTAATCACATGACCTCATATTTAATAAATAGAATTAATAATTCATAATTATTATTTTACTAAATATTTAATTAATTAAATAATCATATTATTTAATTATTCTCTTTTATTTAAATCGCATTACCTTCGTAACACTATTAATTGGACCATCCAATTAATCTACCGTGATCCTCGTTAGCAACAACCATAAGGGCTAGCAAGGGGACCTAATGGACCCATAGTTTTGAGCTCCAATAATACTAAGTAATATTAATTAAAACTCTTTAATTAATATTTCACGATTATTAACCTCGGAGTTATTCCACTAAAAACCCGAGGCTGCACTCTCAAAACTGTAGACGTGTTTATACAATCTGAAGTCTCAGTGTCCATTGATATAGCTAATTGCATATAGTGTGATTATCCACAAATAGTTCATAACTAGAGCTGGGTCATAAAGTCCGTTATACCTCTCTAGAAATATCTTTTCCTTTAAGTACCATTGATTCTCTAATGAACAATTAAATCCTGTCTTCCTCACGGAAGAAGGAGAGCGCTCATAATCGTTCAAGCCCCGAATCAACCCTTAAGGAAACTATTCATCTACTTCAATCAAGAAGGAGTGGATTCCACTATTGTGTACAAACCTTCCCAACCACAAGCCAAACCGCAGCTCCAAGATACGGAGGTATTGGTCGAGATTCTCATCCACCTCACTCATGGTAAATCAAAAGCCACGATCTAACCTGAAGGAGTCGATAAGACACTCAGGATTAAAATCACCTATAAATAGCCATCGTTTATCGATTATATATGAATCTCATCTACTAACGGATCTTGGTGAGAGATTCATATAAATCGTGGCCCAGTCCTATATGATCTCATTATATAAGGTGCTTGCATTGTCATGTCAACTACATGAGTGGTCTAGGATAAGACCACCGTACTTTACAGAATGGACCGCAGCAGTAGATCAATTACAAACAAAGTACCTAGCTTTGTTCGCTCTCTACGGACTCTTTAGATTGCACGTCTCAAAATGAATCCTCTATGTATATGACCATCATATACTCATTATGAGATTACATCTTGCAATCTAGGATGTTCTTGCACAATACAAATGTATTACTGAATATAAAACATTTGATGAACTTGAATGATAATCTGAATAATTCTTATTATTTTCTTTAACCATTTACAATTACTAGCTTTAGGGCATAAATCCCAACATATTCTTCAGTACATGTACTGGACATCCCCATATGCTAAAATATTGTAAACTAGCTTTATGTCCATTCCACAACTGTAAAGCAGTCTTAGGAACAGATTTGGATGTAACTACATTCAGTGTGTAAGTCGCTGTTTGTAGTGTATATCCCCAAAACGAATATGGTAATGATAAGAAACTAATCATAGATCTCACCATTTCCATCAAGGTCTTATTTCTCCTCTCTGCAACAACATTATGCTGTGGTGTACATGGAGCTGGGTGTTGGGATAGTATCCTGTGATCAACCATGTAGTCTTCAAACTCTTGGTCGATATACTCCCTCACGATCCGATCAGTAGTGATTTGATTGTTTTGCCTAATTGATTTTCAACTTCAGCTCGGAATTCTTTGAACCTTTCAAAAGTTTCCGACTTACGTTGCATTAGGTAAATATACGCGTATCTAGAGTAGTCGTCAATAAATGTGACATAATACTCATAACCACCTGTAGCTCTAACATTCATTGGTCCGTAGACGTCTAAATGTATAAGCTCAAGTGGTTGCGTGACTCTAATCCCTTTTCTTATAAAAGGTCTCTTGGTCATCTTACTATCCAGACAAGATTTATAGACAGGTAAGGTACCGATCTCTAACTAACTTAGAGATCCGCTTTTTACTAGTCTGTTTATCCTATCATAGTTTATATGTCCAAGTCTTAGATGCCACAGATACAGTGTCCTCAACTGGAGAAATCTTTTGTCGCTTTGTTTAAGGTTTTTCAACTTTAAACAATTTAGTATTAAGCCGTGATGTATGAATTAACGGTCTTAAAACATACAAATTATTTTCTATCATTCCGGAACAAATATTCATTCCATTTCTTAAAATGATAACTGATTTATCATTAAAAGAAACCTTATGAAACTGTTTCAAGTAATTTGGATATAGAAATCAAATTCCTTATAAATCCAAGAATGAAATTGACATTGTTCAATGATAGAAAACAATTATTAAACTGTAGTCTAACAACTCCTACTGCTTGTATTGAAATGACATCCCTTGTTCCAACGTGCATAGTGAAGGACCCCTCCTCCAGCTTTTGCCATAATCATTCCAATGTAAAGAAGAACAAAATTAGTTAGTGGCCCCTGAATCTACTATTCAAGGTGAAGAATCATCTTCCACTAAACAAAATTTAATGATAAGTAAATCTGATTTACTTTTCACTTTCTTCTTATTGGAGAGCTCCACGAGGTATTGAAGACAATTCATCTTCCAATGACCAACCTCTATGCAATGGAAACATTTTTCATTTTGCTTAGTCAGTCGTGGTGCTCTTTATTTTGTGCTTAGCCTTTACTTTACTAGTAGACCTCTTCGTCTTCTTGAAACCAGAAGAAGATGGCTTAGCAACATTTGCTTTGCCGGTCTTACCCTTGGTAATTGGTCATGTGTTGGTTACAGGCTCTGGAGGATATTCCTCCGTAAGCACAAATTTAAGGTCTATGCAGACCATGATTGCGTTCACGTTGTGTTCCACTTAATATAGTTATCCTGGTTAATGTTTCCTTTGCGAGGAAAATAATAATGCAGAAGATAACGTTGATATTTAAAGACATAAATCTAAATTAATATAATTCATTTCATACATTTATATCAAATGCTATAGTTCGACATAAAATTAAACATGATGCATGAGCATATTTTAATGAACTAAAAAATCCCTAAAATTAGTTTCTATGCCACGATAATCCAACATCCCACAAGTAAGTGCCTAGGTAGGCTAGGTCAAATCCCTACATGTTAGATCGAGACATTCTCAATCGGATAATACACCAGAATAACTCTTTATTCTTATATTATCCAACCATCGCTTTGATTTAGTCAGAACAATAAATTAACAACTTAATTACGTCCTTATGAGTGTGACCCATCGTTTCAGAATTCATGAACTTAACTTGAGAGTGCCTAAGTAGGGTAGGTCAGTCCCAAAATACATTCTGAAAACCTATCCGTTAGGAAGTCAACCTTGGTATTGACTCTTGTGGACACCCTCCGTAGGAAGGACGAAAGCAAAGCCGTCACGAGGTGCCACTCAAGTCTCACGGTGTTGAACTAACAATGGAGACTGCGGGATATAATGTCATATATCCCTCTCCCACTTACTATTTGTAATTTAGAATTTTCTTTAAACTAAGAGTTTCTAAAACTCTATGTTTCTAGTCTTTACTTAGATTCTACGGCTAATATAAAATCTAAGTTTACTAGTTATAATAAATTATTCAATTTTAACTCTTAAAATATAATTTATTATTTCAATTTCTAATTTACATAAACTATTTAAATAAACTAGAAATTAAATGTAAATTTACCAAGTATGAATTATTAAAACTAAATCACATTATTTGGTCCAATTATGTCATTATTGTTTAATCAAATTAAATCTAATATTAAATGAACCTAACTAATCTAATTAAACAATTTAATATATAGATTAGTTATTACTAATCTCATTATTTGATTCTTTTTAATTAAGGAATAAATCTAATTAATCTTAATTAATCCAAAGAATCTAACTAATCATTTTAATTAAACATTTTAATATAGATTAGTTATTAATGAGATTTACCAAGTTTTTACTCCTAAAAACTAATCTCATTATTTGGTTCTTTTTAATTAACTAATTAATCCAATTAATCTTAATTATGATAAGAATCTAACTAATCTTTTTAATTAAACTCTTTAATTTGTTGATTAGTTAATTAATGGATATTGCCAAGTTTTTACTCCTAAAAACTAAATCTATTATTTAATTGTCATTTATGAAATTGTTTCCTATTTTAATCACATTAAAATAAAACAATATAATATGAAAATTATGCATGATATATTATTATGCATGTGTAGGCACACCTAATCTAGATGATATTCATATGTATGACAATGCTTTAACATCCATATTATCATCACATAAAAATAAATAAAGCATGCGTAATTGACCGAGTGATATGGGTTATCTAATTTAAACAACTCTAATTACAATTGTATTCCCAAGGCATTCCTTGGTCTTCAAGATTTATTCTTCGAGTTGAATTCTTCTTGTCTTCGTTTTCCTAATCAAGTCAAACTTGAATTTTGTCAAAAGTCAACATCTTTTCCAGAGGTCCACGTGTTACCTTAACACGCACCCTAGGTCAAGACGAAACCCTAAACAACCCTAACACATGTGAAAGTGCGGCTGCCAGCAGCGTAGCCGCACGCACGCAAGGTGCGCGCAGCCCTCACGCGAGCCGCGCTTTCGTGCGCATTCGTGGGTCGTTTCGCCCATGATTTTTTTGCTTCGATTTTCTGCCACTTTTCTGGGTTAATATTAACCAATATTTTCCAGAAAATACACAGCAAAATCGCTCGCAAAAAATCCACAAGAACAGCCCCAAAACCTGCCATGACAATCCCTTGCGCACAAGTACACTGCCCTGTTTCGGGTCTGCCGCACAGCCGGCTTGCAGCAGGAAGGTGAGGGCGCGTCCGGAATGATTTGTCGATGCCGTTTGTATGGTTGTCTTCGTCCGGATCGCTTCGTTCCACCGGTTTTTGAATCTCCTCAATCAGACACCGTTTGCTGTGGTTTCGCAACAGTTAATTACAAGATGTACGAAATAGCCAATAACAGATTCGGCTTTAACAAAAAAAACGAAAAAAGAAACCTAGAACCCATGACAACATATAATTAACGATCAATTACGCTTTTATAATTATACAATCAAATCATATAACAATAAAAAAAATCATACATTCTAGATTTGTACATACACAATAATATATCAATAGATCAAGAATTAAGAAAAATAAAAAAAACAAGAAACATGTAGTTTTTTCTTTTTCTTTTACGTATATACATGAACTTAGAACCAAAGCCTCTGATACCAATTGTAGGGAGTTTTAAAAAAGATTTTGATTATCGTATAACTTGCGGAATTGGGTTTCAAAAATTTTTCTTATATTGAAAACCTTTTTCAATCAAGAATGAGTTCATGTATATACGCAGAAAAAGACTTTAGAAACTACATATCTTTTTCTTGATTTTTTTTTTCTTCTGATTTCTCTATCTACCACCAGATCTTCCGAGATATGACCCGCAGTCTGACAACATGTGTATGGGTACGTCACGGCAAGAGATGGAGATCACGTGAAAAGAACGTCGGCCGAATCCTACAAAAGAGAGGAGAGTCAGAAACTTTTTTTTTTTTCCCCTTTTCTTCTCTCTTTGGTGGCCGAACTCTTTTTCTTTTCCACTTGTGTGCTAGGTTAGGTTTTTTCCTAGCTATATAATACTTATATAATAGTCCTTTAGGGTTTTAGTTTGACCAAGTCAAAATAGGATTCCAAATCTTATTTATTTTTAGTCTCCCTAAAGACTTGAACCTGTGACCTTTTGGACTATTAAAATAATCTAATTATTTTAATTATTTCGTCCTAGTCATTATTTAATCACATGACCTCATATTTAATAAATAGAATTAATAATTCATAATTCATAATTATTAATTTCTATTATTTTATTAAATATTTAATTAATTAAATAATCACATATTTAATTATTCTCTTTTATTTAAGTCGCATTACTTTCGTAATACTATTAATTGGACCATCCAATTAATCTACCGTGGTCCTCATTACCAACAACCATAAGGGCTAGCAATAATACTTAGTTTTGAGCTCCAATAATACTTAGTAACATTAATTAACACTCTTTAATTAATATTTCACGATTATTAACCTCGGAGTTATTCCACTAAAAACCCGAGGCTGCACTCTCAGAACTTTAGACGTGTTTATACAATCTGAAGTCTCAATGTCCATTGATATAGCTAATTGCATATAGTGTGATCCTCCACAAATAGTTCATAACTAGAGATGGGTCATAAAGTCCATTATACCCCTCTAGAAATATCTTTTCCTTTAAGTACCATTGATTCTCTAATGAACAATTAAATCCAGTCTTCCTCATGAAAGAAGGAGAGCGCTCATAATCGTTTAAGCCCCGAATCAACCCTTAAGGGAACTACTCATCTACTTCAATAAAAAAAGAGTGGATTTCACTATTGTGTTCAAACCTTTCCAGCCACAAGCCAAACCGTAACTACAAGATACGGAGGTATTGGTCGAGATTCTCATCAACCTCACTCATGGTAAATCAAAAGCCACAATCCAACTTGAAGGAGTCGATAAGACACTCAGGATTAAGATCACCTATAAATAGCCATCGTTGATCGATTATATATAAATCTCATCTACTAACGGATCTTGGTGAGATATTCATATAAATCGTGGCCCAGTCCTATATGATCTCATCATATAAGGTGCCTCCATTCTCATGTCAACTACATGAGCGGTCTAGGATAAGACCACCGTACTTTACAGAATGGACCGCAGCAATAGATCAATCACAAACAAAGTATCCAGCTTTGTTCGCTCTCTACGGACTCTTTAGATTGCACGTCTCAACATGATTCCTCTCTGTATATGACCATCATATACTCATTATGAGATTACATCTTGCAATCTAGGATGTTCTTGCACAATACGAATGTATTACTGAATATAAAACATTTATAAACTTGAATGATAATCTGAATAATTCTTATTATTGTCTTTAACCATTTACAGTTACAAGCTTTATGGCATAAATCCCAACAGTCCAAACATGGCCTGCAATGACTCCATTATTTCAAATGCAAAAGTCATATACAAAAACTTAGAACCATTGGCTCTGATACCAATTGAAGGGAGTTTTATAAAGATTTGATTATCATATAACGTGCGGAATTAGGTTTAAAAAATTTTGTTTTGAAAACAGTTTTTCAACCAGGAGCGAGTTTCTGTATATACACAGGAAAAAGAATTCGTGAAATTACATATCTTTATCTTGATTTTCTTTTTCTGAATCTTTGATCCACCACCAGATCTTCCATGCTATGACCCACGGTCTGACAACGTGTCTGTGGGCATGTCACGGTAAGAGATGAAGGTCACATAAAAAACGCGCAGAGAACTTCTTCTTCCTATGGCCGGTCGCATCTGCAGGGAAAGGAGTCAGAAAAAAAAAGCTTTTCTTTTTCTTCTCTCTATTGTGGTGGCCGGACCCTCTTTTCTTTTTCTCTTAATGCGTTGTCAATTTTTTCTAGTATCATAACCCTTATATACTAGGTCTTTAGAGTTTTAATTTTGATCAAGTTAAAATAGGATTCCTAATCCTTTTTATTTTAGTCTCCCTAAAGACTTTATAATTGACTATTAGGACTTTTAAAATAATCTAATTATTTTAATTCCTTTGTCCTAATCATCTTTTAATCACATGACCTTATATTTAATAAATAGAATTATTAATTATTAATTATTAATTTCTATTATTTTATTAAATATTTAATAAATTAAATAATCACATTATTTAATTTATTCTTTTTAAATCGTATTACTTTCGTAACACTATTAATTAGACTATTCAATTAATCTACTGTGATCCTCATTATCAACAACCCTAAGGGCTAGCAAGGGGACCTAATGGACCCACAGTTTTGGGCTCAAAAAATACTTAGTAATATTAATTAAAACTCTTTAATTAATATTTCATGATTATTAACCTCAGAGTTTGTAACATCCCTAATTTGGAATAATTATGAAAAGTATGATTGAATTAATCTTGAATATGTGAATATGATATTTATGATTTGAGGGGTGGAAAACAATGCACGAAGAAAAGGGTGAAAACTTGGACAGTGTGCATCGCGACCAGCATTGCCCCTAGTGCTTGTGGTAACTGTTCGCGGTGAAAATGACAAATTTCCACCAGTGAGCAACGCCACCGAGCTACGCGACCACCGCTCGCGGTACGCGGTCGCGATGGCTCAAAAATTTGAAAAAAAAAATAGCACCGAGTGATGAAGCGGTAGGGCTTCATAAACCAAATTGAAGCCAAAAACATTCAGCTAACACACAGAAGCAGAACAGAATAGAGAAAATGAGAGAGAAAGAAGAGAGAAGAGGAGAGAGAAAGAAGAGAGAGAAAGAAGAAAATAAGAAGAAGAAGAAAGAGAGAAGAAGAAGGAGAGAAGAAGAAGAAGAAGAAGAAGAAAATAGGAAGAGAAGAAGGAAAGAAGAAGGAGGAAGAGTTCAGGTTTGGTGTACACGTATTTTTTGAATTTCCAGTTTTCTAGAAATTTTCGAAATTTTCGAATTTTAGAGTATTTGAATTAGTTGAATTATATTGATTATAGATTATAGTTCAAGTTCGATGTATACGAATTTTCAAATTTTTCCAGTTTTCCAGAAATTTTCGGAATTATCTAATTTTATAGTTTTTGAATTATGTGAATTCTATTGAGTAGAATTGATAGTTTGAAACCGATTTCGGATTGATTTGGATTGCAAATTCTTGAAATAGTGTTATATCCGAAATTTTGATTGTGGATAATATTCTAAATTGATTTGTATGCTGTTTGATGCTAATATTGTTATGGAAATATATTGTTGAAAGTAATTTTAATTATATAATATTTGTGAAATGTATCGGAAAATGATTTTGGGACATTTTGATTTGAAATGGAATTATGAAATACGTTTGAGTATATTTTCGATTGATTTGATGTGATTATGGATTTAGAAATATATTCGTATATTTCCGTTATATTATATTTGATGAAATTTGAATTTCGAAAATATATATATATCGATGTGAATTGAAATTGAATACGTTGAAGGTTGATTTTGATGATTCTGAAAGAAATGAAATATGTTGACATTGGATTTGAGAAAACATTTTGGCTCTGATGTGTATGAACATAGATATGGATATAGGAGGTTGACATGTCAATTGGGTTTCTGTCTGAACAGTACTGTGCCGATTATACTACCCTTTGGATAGTACAGGCCCAAAGTGCCGGTCCAAGCGTTCTAAAATTTGTTATGAGACATTTACAGCGGATAATTCCGTTGGTGTTCCATTCTGATCTGATGTTCGGCGAGTAGCCCCGTTTGTGTGTCCGATGCCGAACAACCTGTAATCTAATCCGATAACTTATATTTTGTATGTCAGGAGCCCAATCTGAAAACTGATTTGTTACATGAAAACGTTTGAAAAATTATGAAGAATTTGTCTGTTGATTTATTTTGGATATTTGATTTGATATGAGTCCCATATATTATTTATATATTTGTTAATTATAGTTTCAATAAACAGATTGAATTATTTGATATAGTATATTTGTATATACAATTTTGTGTACATCCACTAAGCAATATGCTTAGCGTGTTGAGTTTTCTCACACGCAGGTAACAAAGGTTCCAAAGGCGATAAAGATAAAGAAGAGTAGAGACTGCAGAACCAGAGTTTGGAATCATATCTTTCCTGCATATATTTTGGTAGTTTGTTTGTAATAAGTTTACATATTTTGATACCGCATGCATATACAGAAACTGTTTGTAAATATTTAAGGAGCTTCCGCTATGTAAATATTTTATGATCTGTTTATGTTATCTGAATATATATAAATTATATTTTGATAAATTGGTTGGTAAGTCGCACTATATTTGAAAGGGTGCGCAAAGTTGATTTAAGAATTTAGAAGTTGATTTTATGAATTTTAAATGTAAACAGGTTTTAGAAAGTCAGAAAAACAGAGGAAACTTTGGCAAGATTTTCAGAAATTTATTTGGACCATTTTCAAATGTTTTTAATATAGTTTTAAAATATGCTTATTAACAGTAAAAGTTAGATTTTAGTAAATAGTAGCGCTCCCTGATTCGGTCCGAGTGGATTTGGGTCAGAGGGTGTTACAGAGTTATTCCACTAAAAACCCGAGGCTGCACTCTGAGAATTGTAGACGTGCTTATACAATCTAAAATCTCAGTGTCCATTAATATAACTATTTACATATACTGTGATTCTCCACAAGTAGTTCATAACTAGAGCTAGGTTATAAAGTCCGTTATACCCCTCTAGAAATATCTTTTCCTTTAAGTAACATTGATCCTCTAATGAACAATTAAATCCTGTCTTCCTCACGGAAGTAGGAGAGATCTCATAATTGTTCAAGCCCCGAATCAACCCTTAAGGGAATTACTCATCTACTTCAATCAAGAAGGAGTAGATTCTACTGTTGTGTTCAAACATTCTCAGTCACAAGCCAAACCGCAACCCCAAGATACGGAGGTATTGGTCGAGATTCAATCGACCTCATTCATAGTAAATCAAAGGCCACGATCCAACCTAAAGGAGTCGATAAAACACTCAAGATTAAGATCACCTATAAATAGCTATCTTTATCGATATATATATATAAATCTCATCTACTGATGGATCTTGGTAAGAGATTAATATAAATCATGGCCCAGTCCTATATGATTTCATCGTATAAGGTACCTCTATTCTCATGTCAGCTACAAGAGCAGTCTAGGATAAGACCACTGTACTCTATAAAATGGACTGCAGCAGTAGATTAATCACAAACAAAGTATTCAGCTTTGTTCGCTCTCTACAGACTCTTTAGATTGCATATCTCAAAATGAATCCTCTTTGTATATGACCTTCATATACTCATTCTGAGATTACATCTTGCAGTCTAGGATGTTCTTGCACAAGATGAATGTGTTACTGAATATAAAACACTTATAAACTGGAATGATAAACTGAATAATTCTTATTAAGTCTTTAACTGTTTACATTTACAAGCTTTAGGGCATAAATCCCAACAGAGCTATAGGCGGTCTATGAACTCTTGACGATTACTAGTATTCTTCATGAGATACACCATCTCCTAATAAGATTGTCTAGGGTACAAATGATAAACACTATCTTGTTCTATCTTTACTTAAGAGTTCAGTTTTGGTTCTTTAGTGGAATGAACTAAAACTAATAGATTTGTAAGGTCATTATTTTGTTGGCTGTGATTCCGTGAGCAAACATATTTTTATGTAATTCTTAGTTAGCTTTGTTAGAGTATGATTTGAGCGTAATGAAGATTCGAAGAAAACATGGGAAGACGGAAAGCTTCTGAAAAGACTTAAGAACGTGTTTAAAGGTAAGTTTCAAAGAGACGATACTCTATATTCTTGAGATCAGATAAGATTCAGACACACATTTATAACATGTTAATGCATTTGCATTTGAGTGCTAACATATTGGTTTAAATGTTTAATAAGTGTTTGAGTCTTATTGTTTTTGTTTTGTCTAGTTTTGAAATTTAATTCCATATATTTTGTATTCCCGAAAACCTGACCTTTGGATGCTTCAATTGAAGGGAATTTTAGAAAAACTTTTGATTATCGTATAACATGCGGAATTGGGTTTCAAAAATTTTTCTTCTATTGAAAACCTTTTTCAATCAGGAACGAGTTCCTGTATATACGCAGAAAAAGGCTTTAGCAACTACATACCTTTTTCTTGATTTTCTTTTTTCTGATTCCTCGATCTACCACTAGATCTTCCGAGCTATGTCCCGCGGTCTGACAACGTGTGTGTGGGCACGTCACGGCAAGAGATGGAGGTCACGTGAAAAGAACGCCGGGCGAATCCTGCAAAAGAGGAGAGAGTCAGAAAAAACCTTTTTTTCTCTTTTCTTCTCTCTTTGGTGGCCGAATTCTCTTTCTTTTTCACTTGTGTGCTAGGTTCGGTTTTTTCTAACTATATAACACCTATGTAGTAGTCCTTTAGGGTTTTAGTTTGACCAAGTCAAAATAGGATTTTAAATCCTATTTATTTTTAGTCTCCTTAAAGACTTGAACCTGTGACCTCTTGGACTATTAAAATAATCTAATTATTTTAATTCTTTTGTCCTAATCATTATTTAATCACATGACCTCATATTTAATAAATAGAATTAATAATTGATAATTATTAATTTCTATTATTTTATTAAATATTTAATTAATTAAATAATCACATTATTTAATTATTCTCTTTTATTTGAATGGCATTACTTTCGTAACACTATTAATTGGACCATCCAATTAATCTACCGTGACCCTCATTACCAACAACCATAAGGGCTAGCAAAAGGACCTAATGGACCTACAGTTTTGAGCTCCAATAATACTTAAGAATATTAATTAAAACTCTTTAATTAATATTTCATGATTATTAACCTTGGAGTTATTCTACTAAAAACCCGAGGCTGCACTCTCAGAACTGTAGACATGTTTATACAATCTGAAGTCTCAGCGTCCATTGATATAGCTAATTGCATATAGTGTGATCCTCCACAAATAGTTCATAACTAGAGCTGGGTTATAAAGTCCGTTATACCCCTTTAGAAATATCTTTTCCTTTAAGTACCATTGATTCTCTAATGAACAATTAAATCCAGTCTTCCTCACGGAAGAAGGAGAGCGCTCATAATCGTTCAAGCCTCGAATTAACTCTTAAGGGAACTACTTATCTGCTTCAATCAAGAAGGAGTGGATTCCACTATTGTGTTCAAACCTTCCCAACCACAAGCCAAACCGCAACTCCAAGATACTGAGGTATTGGTCGAGATTCTCATCAACCTCACTCATGGTAAATCAAAAGCCACGATCCAACCTGAAGGAGTCAATAAGACACTCAGGATTAAGATCACCTATAAATAACCATCGTTTATCGATTATATATGAATCTTATCTACTAACGGATCTTGGTGAGATATTAATATAAACCGTGGCCCAGTCCTATATGATCTCATCATATAAGGTGCCTCCATTCTCATGTCAACTACATGAGCAGTCTAGGATAAGACCACCGTACTTTACAGAATGGACCGCAGCAGTAGATCAATCACAAACAAAGTACCC
The DNA here is from genome assembly GCA_003430845.1 of Xanthoceras sorbifolium. NCBI lineage: Eukaryota > Viridiplantae > Streptophyta > Magnoliopsida > Sapindales > Sapindaceae > Xanthoceras > Xanthoceras sorbifolium. The sequence goes on from CM010618.1 coordinate 22,355,083, forward strand.
AGCTTTGTTTGCTCTCTACGGACTCTTTAGATTGCACGTCTCAAAATGAATCATCTCTGTATATGACCATCATATACTCATTATGAGATTACATCTTGCAATCTAGGATGTTCTTGCACAATACGAATGTATTACTGAATATAAAACATTTTATGAACTTGAATGATAATTTGAATAATTCTTATTATTTTCTTTAACCATTTACAATTACAAGCTTTAGGGCATAAATCCCAACATCAATGGGCATAACTCTTTATCTTGACATCCAATTGGTCTTTGGTTTTTGTGAATTAAACTAGACATCCATATCTTTCCAACGGTGTAAAGAACGAAAAAATCTAATGTCGTTTGTTCAAAGTTCACTTAGCAAAAATTGGAGTCAAGTGCAGCTAGAAACAGCTGAACAGGGGAACAGGGGGCAGCAGCTTCATGCCTCAGGCATGGGTGCATGCCTTCAACATGGATGCACGCCTCTGGCATGCGGGGTTTGTCCAGCCTTAACCCAAAGTGGGTTTTTGAGTGTTTTATGTTTTGTAATGTTCCCTAAAGTCTTTCTACATGTTTTTAATGAATACTTGTCCATCAAGGAACAATTTATTGAATTTTGGAAGCAAGAGATCTCCTATTAAATTAGTCTTCTACTTTTTAGGAAAGATATCTCTTTATTATAGGAAAGTATTAAATGCATTCTTTGTTGAATTAGAAAGCCTAATTGGTGTTTATTTCCTACTACCACTGGAATTATGATCCGTTCCCTTTATAGTGTGAAGGGGTAGGAGTCATATTGTTTTACATGGAAACTAATTACATAAATTTGGGGCTAAATTATATCCCTTAGAATCATAATCCATCTTGAATACAATCGCTGAAATCAAGGAGTTTGAGATTGATTAGGAGTTTACTAGTCGGCCGAATGTAATCCCTATACTCTCGGGATTCTTCCTTTAATTAGGGCTTTGAATTACATAGCCTGCGGACTGTACGACGTTTGATTTGCAACCAGGCCATTAGTGAGAGGTGGTACTTGATTCCTTCGAGTGTTCCCATACTGGCGCTTGTAGAGAACTTCCTCCTTCAGGGTTGTTGGATCGGAGCCTATTTGCTATGTAGTGGTTCATTGGCTTGCTTCGCATGTCATGGCTTTTGGATATTTCAACATCTTTGGGCCTACTTGGACCTGGTGTAATTTGACACATAACATTAGTCCCCCAGCTTCTAGCTCGATAATCTCATGGTGGAAGCTGATACGGTTTTTATTTTGCGAGCTATTTTTAAAGAGTAGTTGCTAGCTCGTTTATTAGGAAGGTCATGGGTCATTCTTTTAGGTCGTTGGTGCCAGATCATGAATGCGATTACTCTTCTGATAGGTGGGAGACGTCACGTCAACCGCCACGCTGTCCATCATATTAAATGCGTGTTAAATTAGTGAACCTTCGAGTATCCCGCCATGTCTCTAGGTTGATTCTGGGCCGTCGATCTTTCTTCAGATTATCATTGCTTTGATCTGATGGTCACTTTATTAGCTATATAGGGTGATTTTTAATCCCTCCTTTTATTCTTTGCTATTATTTTTTTTCAAAAATCTTTTCTCCAGGTCTTTCTATTTTTTTTCTTTTTCTTCCGCAGACGAGATTGAACTTCACCTTAGTTCTTTGGCGACTTGGGTTTCTATCTCCGGCATTTGAAAGGTCAATCTCTTGCTGTCATCATCCTTCTCCACCTGTGTACATCACGTTTCGCCCTTCCTTAGTAAGTTATCTCATCTCCTTCTGAGTTTCTAATTTCTGTATGTTCTTCTTATTTGCCAGTGGGGGTTTGGAGACAATAGGTTTTCTATTTTTGCTGTTTGGTTGATTCCCGAAAGAATTGGTCATGGCTTTGTAGCGCTTCTGATCTTTAGTGTTCTAGGTTGTCATAGGCATTTTAGACCCTTCTTTTACTAACTCATCTCGTCTCTTGCTGTAGATGTCCAGTTCGATCGATCATGAGCATCACGAAGCCGATACCGGGGTCTCCCCCCCGAAAGACCACAGATCTTGCTCCTTTCACGAGGTTGTGAACGAGTATAAGCAGTTTGTGTCTCAACAAAGGGCCATGGATTGCAATTATGGGGCCGTGAGGCCCATGGAGGTGAGGTCGCGATGTTTTCTGGTTGTGAGGAGGTTAGGGGGGTCCAAGGAGAGTCCCCAGAGGTTTCTACCTCAGGAGATCAGGATGAGAGCAAGGGAGTCGGAGACTTTTCGTTTCCTCCTTCCGTAATTACGAGGGATGATTTGGTTGATTTGACAAGTACTTTCCACCTTTTCATGGGTCACAAGGTATTGATCCTTAGGGTAACAGATGGGTCGTTTTCCCCTTCTACAAGCTATGTAGCGATCAGCTCGCATCACCTCGAAGCTGGCTGAGATTCCCTCTTCCCGAATTTCTCATACGCATTTTAAACCTACTCAAGTTTGCTCCTATGCATCTTATCCCCAATGTGTACACTTGGCTAATATCGTTTTACCGTATCTTTAGGAAGAGGGGGGCTAGTTCCCCGACCAACAATATAATTAGGCATTCTTTTTCGCTAAAGAAATGCCCCATTTCTAAGAAATCATCTGGTAAGGCTCGGCACGATGGGGTTTACCACCTTTTTGTGTGGACCAATGACTATAGAGAGTCGCTATAGGCTCTGATACCAATTGAAGGGAGTTTTAGAAAAGATTTTGATCATCACATAACATGCGGAACTGGGTTTCAAAAATTTTTCTTATATTGAAAACCTTTTTCAATCAGGAACGAGTTCATGTGTATACGCAGAAAAAAATTTTAGAAACTACATACCTTTTTCTTGATTTTCTTTTTTTGATTCCTCGATCTACCACTAGATCTTCCGAGCTATGACCCGCGGTCTGACAACGTGTGTGTGGGCACGTCACGGCAAGAGATGGAGGTCATGTGAAAAGAATACCGGCCGAATCCTGCAAAAGAGAGGAGACTAAAAAAAAACTTTTTTTTCTTTTCTCTCTTTGGTGGCCGAACTCTCTTTCTTTTTCACTTGTGTGTTAGGTTAGGTTTTTCCTAACTATATAACACTTATATAGTAGTCCTTTAGGGTTTTAATTTGACCAAGTCAAAAAAGGATTTTAAATCCTATTTATTATTAGTCTCCCTAAAGACTTGAACCTGTGACCTTTTGGACTATTAAAATAATCTAATTATTTTAATTCTTTTGTCCTAGTCATTATTTAATCACATGACCTCATATTTAATAAATATAATTATTAATTTCTATTATTTTATTAAATATTTAATTAATTAAATAATCACATTATTTAATTTTTCTCTTTTATTTAAATCACATTACTTTCGTAACACTATTAATTAGACCATCCAATTAATCTACCGTGACCCTCGTTACCAACAACCATAAGGGCTAGTAAGGGGACCTAATGGACCCACAGTTTTGAGCTCCAATAATACTTAGTAATATTAATTAAAACTCTTTAATTAATATTTCACGATTATTAACCTCGGAGTTATTCCACTAAAAACCCAAGTCTGCACTCTCAGAACTGTAGACGTGTTTATATAATTTGAAGTCTCAGTGTCCATTGATATAGCTAATTGCATATAATGTGATCCTCCACAAATAGTTCATAACTAAAGTTTGGTCATAAAGTCCGTAATATCCCTCTAGAAATATCTTTTCCTTTAAGTGCCATTGATTCTATAATGAACAATTAAATCCTTTCTTCCTCATGGAAGAAGGAGAGCGCTCATAATCGTTCAAGCCCCGAATCAACCCTTAAGGGAACTACTTATCTACTTCAATCAAGAAGGAGTGGATTCCACTATTGTGTTCACACCTTCTCAGCCACAAGCCAAACCGTAGCTCCAAGATACAGAGGTATTGGTCGAGATTCTCATCAACCTCACTCATGGTAAATCAAAAGCCATGATCCAACCTGAAGGAGTCGATAAGACACTCAGGATTAAGATCACCTATAACTAGCCATTGTTTATCGATTATATATGAATCTCATCTGCTAACGGATCTTGGTGAGAGATTCATATAAATCGTGGCCCAGTCCTATATGATCTCATCATATAAGGTGCCTTCATTCTCATGTGAACTACATGAGCGGTCTAGGATAAGACCACCGTACTTTACAGAATGGACCGTAGCAGTAGATCAATCACAAACAAAGTACCCAGCTTTGTTTGCTCTCTACGGACTCTTTAAATTGCACGTCTTAAAATGAATCCTCTATGTATATGACCATCATATACTCATTATGAGATTACATCTTGCAATCTAGGATGTTCTTGCACAATACGAATGTATTACTAAATATAACACTTTTATAAACTTGAATGATATTCTGAATAATTCTTATTATTTTCCTTAACCATTTACAATTATAAGTTTTAGGGCATAAATCCCAACATAAGTCTAATGTAGGGGATTATAAAAAGGCCTAATTTTATATTATAGGCCCCGAGATCAAATATGTCAAACACAAACGCTTTGTCTTGTTACTTTGTAAGTTGGTCTCATGACGAAATACGTCTTATTTGATCTAGTCACCTCCTTCCCCCTTTTCCCCTTAAACGTGTTATTTTTCCCTATTGCGCAGGTGGTACAGGCCAAAGTCCTATGCTCTGTGAGGAGGAGAAAGCGACCTTTTGGATTCGCTCCCAACAGAAACGAAAAACCTTGCCAAGTTTAAGAGAATCACCGAGAAGCTCTTGATAGGCTTTGGGCTTGCCTCGAATCCTAACGCGGTTCAGGAGTTAGACGTGGAGCGAGATATTCAGGAGATTGTTGATACGCCTTATACCAACTCGAAGAATGAGGAAACAGAGTCCCACGAGCAAACTCAAGAGCCCATTCGTAAGTGAGCCCAAAAACAGCAACCAGAATCACAAGCAAAAATGCAGAAGATGGCCCAAGGGAAGTTGGGGAAACTAACTGTGAGGAAATGCCCTGAGATTAATGGGAAAGCTGGCACTTCTCTGCCCATCGCCCCCTCAAAGAGCTCAAAATTGAGCCATCTGGCCTGGGCGGTGGGCTCCTATTGCTGCCGTCTCTCCCTCCAGTTGCCCCCGCTGCCGTTGGTAAAGAAAAAGAGGTGGATCCCGATTCTCTAGTCGTGATGGGGGCGTAGTTTGGAGAGAAACCTCCTACGTACTCGCGTAAGGTCATTATGTCTAAAGCTGCTCCTTCTGACACGGTTGTTGGCCAAAAGATGAGAGCATTCTTGTACCTTGTTCCAGTAGCCTTCGGGGCTCACACTGGGTTTGAGTAATCGTCTGGAGGTTGATACGAGAATGGGGCTTTGCCTCTCCTTGATGCGCTACAACCTTGTGGTGAGTAAATACTGCCCTTTTTAAAAAAAAAAAAAAAAAATGACACTGCGTCCTTACCCTTCTCCATTTTTAGACTGCTTGTCTTGCTCACAATGACATGCTTAAGGATGAGAGGAGCAAGGCAAACATAAAAAGGTTTAGCGAGGAGCTGGAGATCGCCAGGAAAGAACTCGCTATTGGAGCAGAGAAAAAAAGGCTTAGCGATGAGCTTGAGGTCGCTAAGAAAGAACTCGCTGTCAGAGCGGAGCGTGAGAAGCCACTGGTGGAGAGGTGCGAGTCCCTTAGGGCCAGCATGGAGAAGTCTTCAGCGGAGCACCAGAACAAGGGTCGTGAGCTGGAAGAGAAAGTTAAGCGGTTCGATGATGGCCTTGCGAAGAAATTCGGCGAGCTTGCTTAGATTCTGGCGAGTTGGGAGGATGAGAAACAGAAAACGTTAGAAAGTACCCAAAACGACCTCCTGTATTGCATCTAGCTGCAGTACCACGATTAGGACTATGGCTTCCTTGGCTTTTCTATTGGCAAAGATACTTTTAGGGTTATTCGAGCTACGGAGATGAACACAGTCCAGCAAGGGGAAAGTGAGCAAGGAGAGGGTGTTTCTGAAAGCCTTCCTGGGGATGGAGATAAGATGCAAGAAGATAACGCGGTCTTCAATTTAGCGGATCCTCCTATACCAACAAATGACCCAATCCTCCCAGGAAGCGGGAGCCCTCCGATTGATTAGGCTTGATGGTTTCTATCTTTGACGTTTGTTGTATTTGTGAGCACATACTTTTCTATTCTTTTTTTTTTTTTTAGAATTTGCCAATATTTGTAAAGACGTTGTTTCTTTATTTTCATTTGTTCCCTCCTTTTACATTTGACGCATTCTTCTAATGGAATCTTGATTTGCCCATTTTGTAAGCACTTAATGCACAACAATTATATAGGACTTAAATATGTGAGTGGGCAGGAAAAAACCTGATGGGTAGAATCTGTGGGTTGCAAACTTCTGCTCTTCTTCATGAGTCTCCCGAGGGAGGGGTTTGTGAGTACTGATAATGCTGGTTTGAAGGCTGACGAGCCTTTCAGGTAGGCGAGTTGTGTCAGTATCGTACTCAGGTCCGTGAGTACTAACATTGCTAGTTTGAGGGCTGACGAGCCTCTTAGGTAGGCGAGTTGTGTCAGTTTCATACTCAGGTTCGTGATGGATTCCACCTTGAGTGTTTTTGTTGGCTCCGCTGGTTTAAGAGCTCGTCAGCTCCCAAGTAGGCGGGTACTGCCAATGTCTACAACTCTAGGTATGTTACCTCGAGTATGTCTATTGACCTTGCTAGTTAGGTCGCTTATGGGCGATAGGTTGGCAAATTTTGCCAATGTGTATACTCAGTTTGATTGGAGCGAGCCATGTCGCTGTTTTATTTTAAAGATGTCGCATTCGTATATCTTCCTCTGCCCTCCCAGAGGTCAAATGTTATTGTGATATAACGTGAGAGCTTGTAAAGAAGGGCATCTTTATAGATAGGAAAGGTACAATTGTCACTGATCATATTCTAGTAAGTGTTCTGCGTTCCAGACACATGCGACCCTGGTCCCATTGACATTTACGAGGTGATAGGCACCGTTTTCTAGGTCCTTGTCTATAATATAGGGTCCTTCCCAATTCGAACCAAGGGCTCCTTGTTGCGGGTTACGGGCTCCGGGCAAGAGTAATCGTAATACGAGGTCCCTTTTTTTGAAGTGTCATACTTTGACTTTCCTATTGTAGTACCTGGCTACTCTTTGCTGGTAAATAGCTATTTTTAGACGGGCAGCTTTCCTCTTCTCCTCGATGAGGTCGAGGCTAGTCTTGAGCAAATCATCATTTTGCTCGGCATTGAACGTGGTTCTCCTGTGGGTGCTGGCGATGGATCCGGCCGGGATCATAGCTTCTGTTCCATATACCATAGAGAATGGGGTTTCTTCCGTGGTGCTTTTGTAGTGGTTCTGTATGACCACAAAACCTTGGGCAGTTCCTCAGCCCATGACCCCTTTAGCCCCGTAAGCTTTTGCTTTTAAAGGGTGCTTGATGATTTTGTTAACGGCCTCTACCTGCTCGTTCGCCTGTGGGGATAAACTTTTTGTTATGGCCAATTCTTCACAGAACGTTCTGAATCTGTGGCTTTTCAAATTGTGTGCCATTATCTGTGATGATTTTTCGAGGGACGCTAAATCTGCTTATGATGTTTTCCCATACAAATTTTTCGATCTTGGCTGTCGAGATTTCTCTGAGGGTCTCTGCCTCTGCCCACTTTGTGAAGTAGTTTATTGCTACCATTACATGTTTGCAATTTCTGCGGGCTATTGGTAGTGGGCCGATCATGTACATTTCCCATATGGCGAATTGACAAAACCCACCCTGACTCCTATCCTGAGTCTAGGGAGTCCTGTGAAGTTTTGAAAACTGTTTAACATTCTCAATCTTTTTAAGAAATGCTATCTATAAAAATTTAAAACTCAAGAGTTTAAAATATGTTTAATAAAAATTTTGACAGCATTTCCTCTATTTTTTTTTTAAACATTTCTTCCTGAAACATTATAATAACACTTCTAAAAATAACAACAATCTCAACTTCGAAACAGGACCGCATGTCCCTTTCTTTTTTTACTCAAATCAAATATACTCAATAAACAAGGTAAAATTCAAATCATTTTTAGAAGCATACTAAAATATGCATATTAAACTCACTGTATTTAAAACTAAGACTAGTAAACATAATAGTCTTTTTTTTTCTTTTAAACAAGCTCTTACAAGGTGTAAAGATAACTCAAAGAAAGATGAAAACTGTGTTTTTAAAACAGGCATTACTACTAAGTATCTTTACACATACAAACAAGCCTACATGATGTAAGGTATATGTACATAATATGTAGAAACAACAAAATGATTCCTTATTCTACATGTCATCGAGTGGCCCACCTCAGGACTGAAGAGTTTACACGACTAGGAAGCTACTTGGAAAACATTTTAAAGAAAATAAAGGGTGAGCACTAACGCCCAGTGAGTGGATGTAATTTTTGTTTTAAAAACATAACATAAAAATATATGTTTACTCTTTCAAATCACTATCTCAAAATATATAAATGAAACATTGAAAATAATAACCTTTTTTTTTAATTTAACCATAAATCAATTATATCATTTCATAAATATAATTCTACACCAATGTCTGTACCCAGGGAAATTCTCACATACGTGTCGTAGGGTCCATACCACAACGTACATGCAGAGCTTGGAACATACCTTACATACACCGTGCGAATACATTTCGCCTGTCCAGAGAAATTATTCTCACATACGTACGCATAGTGGTCCGAAAGTCTTAAATCTTAGTTATAGGGAATGGTATGACATTAGTGTTCAAAAACTCATAACATTTCTCTCAATCTCTACTAAAAACCTTTATGCTTAAATAAATCCTCATTATAATATAATTATTAAGCATTTCTATTTTTCACACATATAACAAAAATCTCAATAGCTTAATTCATCAAACATAACCATATCTCTAGTGTCCATATATCATTCAAAATCATATAAAATACTTGGTTTTACAAATCACATCAAAGAAATGTAATAATCTCTAACATCCATTCCGAAAACATAAGACCTGTTTCATAAAGAAAACTAAAAATCAAATGTTATCCATATAAAAACAAGAGTACTGCCCAGAAGTAGAAAATAAAATCCATATAAAAACAAATAAGCCAATAACAGAAACATGTGTCGTCAGGTTGGGTAATTTTTGACAAAAATATGAATCAAAATATAGTTAGCAGTTAGGCTAGAATCAAAAGCTAAAGAGATATCAAGAAACTAGCCCTAACTCAACTGCAAATGTTAGCTAACTTCAGGTATATATGTGATTTTATCGTTTAATATAATATCAACTAAATTCATATATTGTGCAATGAATAAGAAAATATTCAAAATACTATGTTAGGGTCTTATAATTTAATATAATCATGACATCAGTTTTATACACAAAACAGAACCAAGTATGCTTAATGATTAAATTCATGTAAAACACAACTAAATCTTTAATAAACATATATAAATCATTTGTATAAAACTTCATATAATCTCTAATCAATCAATTTAATATAACAAAATATAATATTTCAATCTCAACACAAAATATATATCAATCCATTTTAAAACTACCAATAATTTCTTTATGAAAATCAAATAAAAATTCACTCACAATTTGTAGGGAATTCTAGTTGGATTGAAGAAGGTTTGATCCCCTTTGTGTCTCTTTCTCCCCTAAAAATCATCAAGAACTTGATTAGAATCTATAAAATATTATAATGAAAACACTATAGAAGAATTTAGGATTGAAATCCTAGGAATACCCCAAAGCTTAGCAAGTGTTTTTGCTAATATCTTTCCTTCAACACCTTACTGTCCCAGCAGTTTTCTTCACCCTTTTACTTGCTGTCCCATGAATTCTTTTAGTTTCTGGAATGCGAACTCGCATTCCTCTGTCCACTTGAATCTCTTATTCCTCCTCAGGGCGTTGAAGAAAGGGACACATTTGTCTGTTGATTTTGAGATAAACCTGCTAAGGGCCACGACCTGCCCATTGAGACTTTGAACGTGCTTTGGCTTCGTAGCTGATTACATCTCGCACAGGGCCTTGATTTTTTTGGGGTTCACTTCTATTCCTCTCTAATTCACCATGAAGCCCAAGAATGTTTTGGAGGCAATTCCGAAAGCGCACTTTAGGGGGTTAAGTTTCATTTGATACTGTTTTAGCACTCGGAACATCTCTTCCAGGTGCATAACGTGATCGGTTGCTTTAATTGATTTTACAAGTATGTTGTCCACATATACTTCCAATGTCTTTCCTATTTGGTTAACAAACATATGTTGACTAACCGCTGGTATATTGCTCGTGCGTTATTTAAACCGAACGGCATTTCTTTGTAGCAGTAGAGTCCTCTATTTGTGATGAATGAGGTATGTTCCTCATCTGTTGGAAACATGGGAATCAGGTTGTAGCTCGAGTGCGCATCTATAAAACTTGGTAGCTCGTGTCTAGCTGTCGAATCGACCAACTGATCGATCCTTGGTAGAGGGAAACAGTCATTCGGGCATGCCCCGTTGAGGTCGATGAAATTTACACAAGTTCTCCATTTGTTTTTTTTTCTTTTTTTCCTAATACTGGGTTGGTGAGCCAGTTAGGATAATAGGATTCCCTGATGAATCCATTGGTTAGGAGTTTGTCGACTTCCTCTTTTAAGGCTGCACATCTTTCAGCATTCATGGCTCTCCTCGTCTGCTTGATTGGCTTAAAAGCTAGGTCTATATTAAGTCTGTGTGCCAGTACCTTGAGGCTAATTCATACCATGTCACTATACGTCCATGCGAAGATGTTGAGTTCCCCTTTACGAAAGCTAACAACTTTCCTCTTTCGATTGGAGTCAAATTTGCCCTTAATTTCAGCGTCCTCTCTAGACTCAATTCATCTATCCGCACTTTTTATGGTTCTTCAATAGGGCCAGTAACCTTGTTTTCATCGATTACTCTGGGATTTATGCTATTGTCGAGCTTCAAGGTCGAAAGGGAGAAGAGATCCCTAGTTCGCGTTCCTATCCATAGTTCACTGATTCTAGCCCTCGTCTTTTCTCCCGATGCCCCTATCTTGACGGCCTCTTTGGAGCACACCGAGACCATCTCTTGTTCTCCATGGACACTTCTTATTCCCGTTAGGGTTGGGAACCTGAGGGTCAGGTGTTTGGTAGAATTGACTACCTTCAAGTCGTTAAAAGCTGGTCTCGCTAGGATAGCATTATAGGCCGTCGGGCAACCAATAACGAGGAAGGTTGCCATGGAGGTTGTCTGGTGGCCTGGTTCTCCCAAGGTGAGTGGTAGGACGATTAACCCTAGGGGGATGATGGAATCTCTCATGAAGCTGTACAGTGGTTCTCTTATGGGTTGTAGGTGATTCTGGTTCAGACCCATTCCCTCGAGAGTGGCCTCTTATAGGATGTTCACTGAGCTTACATTGTTGACCATGGTCAGATGTATAGCTATTCCTCCAATAGTCGCTTTTATTACAATGGCGTCGTTGTACGGCCAATGCACACCTCTCATGTCGGCGCCTATGAAAGTTATATCTTCCGTGATCTTGTCTCGCTTTATAAGCTCTTTATTGGTTGTAGGCGTTTCAGCGACAAGACGCTAGACGTCTCTCACATAGCGTGTCAACGATTTGTTCGACATTCATGTGGGGTGCAGCCCTTCATGTATAGTACGGATGACTTTCACAGCGGGCTCCCCTGGGATGGATTCCATATATACCGACCCGATGGGTTGCTGCTATCGTGAACGGTCCCTAGGGTATACGACATAGACTTGAAGTCGTCTGTGTCGAACCAGGTCCTCGATAACATCTTTAAGCTCGAAACAGTCGGCTGTACGATGTACTGTTTCGTTATGGTACAAGCAGAATTTCTCAGAATTTCTGGCCCATGCTGGCGTCCTTAAGGAAGGTGTTTCTCAAACTCTTCCCTATTTCTCTCCGTGCTGAAGATTTTATCCTGGGTATCGGACAACTGTGCATAAGTCTGGTAGCAACCTCCATTTCTTTGCACATCTTTGTCATTTCTAACCTTCTTAGCAAACTGGTTCACTGCGGCATCATCCTTGTGTGAGCCCCTGTTCCTATTGCAGTTGCAGCTATTATCGCCGTCGCTCCTTTCATTTTCCTTCTACTTGCTCCAATTTCGCGGGCTCCTAGTCCGATCTTTCTTAGAGTGTTTCTTGGGTCCGAAGACCTTCCTCCATGCGGATGTGGGTGTTTGACCATTTGAAAAAATCCCTGAGCATTTTTACTGTTTTATTGTATATGCTCCGGTAACGTTCACTGTCCTTCCGCAAATCAGCGGTAATCGCAGTGAGCACGCTTTCACTAGTGGGGCCCTCCATGCAGCTGATTTCTCTCTGGAAGCGTGTTGCGTAGTCCTTCAGCGCTCGTCTACCTTTTGGAAGATTGTTGCCAAGTGGCAGGAAAGAACGAGCTGCTTCTTCAACGCCTGGTATTGGTTTAGGAAAAGTTCCTAGCATTGGCTCCAGCTGGTTATCTTGCCTGAAGGGAGCCCCCTTAGCCATTTTCTCAGGATTTCTCCTAAGGAGGCCGGGAAGCACCCATTGTAGGCGCCCAAGTTATCAAATGGGTCACTGATCGCCTGGTAAATGAGGACGCTGGGCACCTTAAAGCGTTCTGACAGCGGCTCGTTGTCAATCTCCTAGCCGAACGGGCTTCGCTTGATATACCAGTCGGTAGGCTCTGCCCCTCCCCGATGTTGTTCCAATAGGTCGAGTCATCGCAGCAAAACTTGGTATCCGGGGGCTGTAGGGGTCGTCATTGATGCACTCGAAGTGGTGTTGTCCTCCATTTGGGGTCGATTCTGTCGATTGGGCAACGTTCGTGCTCCCCCATTTGCGACCTCCTTCCATTAAGTTGTGGTTTAGCAATCCATCCCTGGGGGGTCCCAACAGCCAGTATAGCATAGCGGGCGTTCGCATTGTTACTCCTGTCAGGTCATTGCCTTATGCTTTCAAGCATTGCCTAGGTTGTTGAGATATACTGTGCCTCGCTGGTCCTTATTAAGTTCTACATACCTTTCTCCACTGGCATTTACATGGATTACGGGGCCAGTGCGAAGAGGTCTATCTCGTTGCTCGTCACGTCCTACTCTTACTCGCCTGGCCATATTGGCCGAGTGAAAAGAGATTTCACTCCGTTGGACTTCGTTTCACAGGGGATTCTACCCCTTGGTATGATGGGCGGGATGGTTTGCGTCGTTTCCCCCAGGAAGCGGCGGTGAGGTACTCTCCATGATCTGCTCGCGGCGAGGGTAGTTCTGTAATAAGAGATGGTAGCCGCGGGACATCTCCGCTACCATTCTCTCTAGTTCGGCCTGCCTCTCCATCCATTTGCTAAAGTCTGACGGACTGAACGGGCTAGCCTGATCGTGGCTTCGAGGTTGCATCTGAGGGTGGAATTGATTTACTGATAAATTTGTGATGGGCGAGTGAACTACTGGTGCGATGGGTGCTCCATTTAACGTGACAGGCACATCTAGCGCCATTGGTGCGTTTGGTACAATTGGTAGGGCTGGAGGTTAATGAGAAGCCTCCAACGGTCCTCCAACTGGGGGCAAATCTCTACTTCGTACGGTTTAGAGTGGGTTCCAACACCTCTCGCCATTGATCTGGAAAGTTTTTCCTGAAATAATAAAAATTTTAAAGCTAAGAGTGTTGTTTCTTACCGAAAACGGAGGTTTGAATCCTCTAACCCGGGGGGTCCCTCCTTGTAGCTCCAAAATATTGACGTGCTAATATGGTCAACGAAATTAACAGTGATTTTGGGGATGAAAATGGATAAAGGGACCAACACAAAGATTTTTAAAGTGGTTCGGCTTGTAAGAATGCCTATATCTACTGTTCTTAGTATTCAAGTCGAGCTCACTGAGTGAATATGTGGAGCTCGCTTATGTATGTTCATTTTGGAAAAATTATGTAACCTTTTTCACAGTGATGATTCGTCCCCTTTATAATGTGAAGGAGTAGGAGTCATCTTATTTTATATGAAAACTAATTACATAAATTAGGGGCTAAATTATATCCCTTAGAATCATAATCCATCTTGAATACATTCGCTGAAATCAGAGAGTTTGAGATTGATTAGAAGTCTACTAGTTGACCGAATGCAATCTCTATACTCTTGGGATTTTTCCTTTGATTGGGGTAAAATATTCTCTTCTAGAGAACTTCCTCCTTCAGGGTTGTTGGATCGGAGCCCATTTGCTATGTAGCGGTTCATTAGCTTCCTTCGCCTGTTGGGCCTTTTGGATATTTCAGCACCTTTGGGCCTGCTTGGGCCTGGTGTATTAATATGTTAATTAGGTATGTGGACTTATTTTCTTTTATTTAAAAGAATTGGTCTAAGTTCACATGTGGACTTTTTAATTAAAGTCCAATGGAGTGAATAAATTAAAACAATAAGAGAGCCCATTTATATTAATATGAGCGGCTAAGATATTTTAATAGCTTAAAGATTTCATTTTTTTATTAACTTAATTAATTAAATGGTAATTAATTGTTTAATTAATTAATATCTCTTTCAACTAGGAGAGGACTCCTAGTATCATGATATTGTTGGAAGTATGATGGGATTAAATGACTTCATTTAATTGGTGGATAAATTGATATTTATCTAATTAAATAAGTAGTCATGATATATCAAAATACTAGAGTTTTAGTTGTAAGTGAACTATGTGGTTATAGTCAATTACAACTAGGAATTCTAATGCTATGAATTAATATATCACACTAAGTAGAATTCGACCAAGAATAATAGTCTATATAAAAACTTTCTCTTCTCTTACAAAGGATCAAAACAACAAAGACATGTGAGAGAAATAAGATAAATTCAATGAAGAACAAAAGAGAGTATAGTGAAGCTTAGTAAAAGAGACTTACTAGGCCTAAACAATTCTAAAGAATAAGCTCAATATTTACAATAAACACTAGAAACCCTAATTCCAATTGTAGTAGGAAATAAAAATCAATTAGACTTTCTAAATCAACAAGGAATGTAACTAATACTTTCCTATTAAAAAGAGATTACAATACTAAAAATAAAAGATTTATTTATTAGGTGATTCTCTTGCTTTCAGATACCATAAAAAACATTCTTGATGGACAAGGAAACATTAAACACATATTTGAAAGACTTTAGGGGACTTAAAAAACTCAAGACACCAACCTAACCCATTGAGGGTTCGGCCCAGACAGCCCCCACACGCCTAAGGCATGTGGCCACGCCTGTGGTGCGAGGCTAGTGCCTAGCACGCATGCCAAAGGCGTGTGGCCACGCCTGAGGCACAGCCTTACTGCCCTATTTCCCCTATTCAGCTGTTTCCAGCTGCACTTGACTCCACTTTGAGCCAAGCGAACTCTAACCAAATGGCCTGGGATTTTTATTGTTCTTTATACCGTGGAAAATATAAGGATGTCTAGTTTCATTTCCAAGAAACCAAAGACCAATTGGATGTCTAGATAAAAAGATAAGACTCAAACACTTATAAAACATTTAAACCAACATGTTAGCACTTGTTATGTGCCAAATTTCATTAGGCCCAAAGACATCGAGGAAGCTTAATAGACCCTAATAAAGCCCCAAGGCCAGGCAAGCCCAAAAAGACCAACAAGGCCCAATACGACGAGCAAACCCGTTCCAACAGATGTAAAGGTAAAAGCTCTATGTGAGCTGCCACATCTAAAGTACCTGAAGGAGTCAATGCGCCACCTCTCATCAACACATAGCTCTAGCTTGCATGACACCTAGCTTGAAGCTTAAGTTATGGAAAGAACCTCAAGAATAAAGGGATTCGACCAGGTCAACTCGCATAGTCCCAATCAAAATCAATCTCCTTAATTTAAGCAATCATGTTTCAATTAGAAGATGATTCTTAGGGATATAGTTTAATCCCTAATTTCTTGTAATTACATTATGTGTAAAACAGGTTGACTCCACCCCTTCACACTATAAAGGGACGGGCTATCACTGTTACAAAGGTGACCAATTTTTTTAGACAAACACACATAGCAAGCTCTGCATACCCACCCAGTGAGCTCGACTTAAATACTAAAAACAATGGATGTATGCATTCCTTTAAGCTAAACCACTTTAAAAATCTTGTGTTAATCTTATTTCTTTACTTTTGCCATTCAATTCATTGTTAATCATGTTGACCAGATTCACACGTCAACAGCACTCAAATGCAAATACATGAACATGTTATAAGTGTGTGTGTATCTTCTCTGATCTAAAGAATTAAAGAGTATCGTTTCGAAAGAAAATTAGTTTCAAGCATGTTCTTGAGTCTTCTCAGAAGCTTTCCGTCTTTACATGATTTCTTCGAATCTTCATTACGCTCAAATCATACACTAACAAAGTTAAATAAGAATTACATAAAAATGTGTTTGTTCGCGGAATCATAGCTAACAAAATAATGACCTTACATTATTAATCAAAGGTCAAGGTTTATATAAAAATAAAAATTTTGAAACCTATACCAAGATATTTTTCATTCCGCTGTGTATTTTCAAAGTGTTTTTGTAACACCCCCTGACCCAAATCCACTTGGACCGAATCAGGGAGCGCTACTATATACTAAAATCTAACTTTTACTTTTTATAAACCATAATTTAACAATATATTAAAAACATTTGAAAATGGTCCAAATAATTTTCAAAAATCTTGCCAGAGTTTCCTCTGTTTTTCTGACTTTCCAAAACCTGTTTACAGTTAAAATTCCTAAAAATCACTTCCAAATTCTCGTATCAATTTTGCGCACCCTTCCACATATAGTGCGACTTACCAACCAAATTATCACAATATAATTTATAAATATTCAAATAACATAAACATATAATAAAATATTCACATAGCAGAAGCTCCTTAAATATTTACAAATAGTTTCTGTATATGCATGCAGTATCAAAATAGATATACTTAATACAAACAAACTACCAAATTATATGCAGGAAAGATGTGATTCCGGACTCTAGTTCTACAGTCTCTACTCTTCTTTATCTTTATCGCCTTTAGAACCTTTGTTACCTACGTGCGAGAAAACTCAACACGCTAAGCATATTGCTTAATAGATGTACACAAAATTGTATATACAAATATACTATATCAAATAATTCAATCTATTTATGGAAATTATAAATAACAAATATAGGAACAATATATGGAGCTCATATCAAATCAAATATCCAAAATCAATTAACAGTTTTCATAATTTCTCAAACGTTTCCATATAACAAATCAGTTTTCAAATTGGGCTTCTGACATACAAAACATAAGTTATCGGACTGGATTACGGGTTGTTCGGCATCGGACGCAAACGGGGCCACCCGCCGAACATCAGATCAGAATGGAACACCAACGGAATCACCCGCTGTAAATGTCCCATGACAAATTTCAGAACCCTAGGACCGGCACTTTAGGCTTGTACTATCCAAAGGGTAGTATAATCAGCACAATACTGTTCAAACAGAAACCCAATTGACATGTCAACCTCCTATATCCATGTCTATGTTTATACACATCAGAGCCAAAATGTTTTCTCAAATCCAATGTCAACATATTTTATTTCTTTTCGAATAATCGAATTCAATTTCAATACATATCGATATATTTATATTTTTGCAATTCAAATTTTACCAAATATAATATAACGGAAATATACAAATATATTTATAAATCAATAATCATATTAAATCAATCCAAAATATACTCAAACGTATTTCATAATTCCGTTTCGAATCAAATTGCCCCAAAATCATTTTCCAATACATTTCACAATATAATATAATTTAAATCACTTTCAACAATATATATCCATAACAATATCAATCCGAAATCAGTTTCAAACTATCCATTCTACTCAATATAATTCAAATAATTCAAAAACTATAAAATTCGATAATTCTGAAAATTTCTGGAAAACTGGAAAAATTCAAAAACTCGTATACATCGAACCTGAACTATAATCTATAATCAATATAATTCAAATAACTCAAATTTAATCAAATTCAATCAATCGGAAATCTTCTGAAAAACGGAAAAATTCCAAAACACGTGTATACTGAACTAGAACTATAATCTATAATCCATATAATTCAACTAATTCAAAAACTCTAAAATTCAATCATTCCGAAAATTTCTGGAAAACTGAAAATTCGAAAATTTCTGGAAAACTGAAAATTCAATCATTCCAAAACACGTGTATACCAAACCTGAACTCTTCCTCCTTTTTCTTTCCTTCTTCTCTTCATCTTTTCTTTTTCTTCTTCTCTCCTTGTTCTTCTTCTTTTTCTTCTTTCTCTCTCCTCTTCTCTCTTCTTTCTCTGTCGTTTTCTCAAGTTTCTGGTTCTGTGATGTTTGCAAAATTTTGAGAGCTTTTGCTCTCTTTGATTCCTTTAAACGCACCGCTCCACCGCTTTATTTTTTTACAATTTTTGAGCCATCGCGACCGGTACTGCGAGCTGTTGTCGCGTTGCTCACTGGTGGAAATTTGCCACTTTCACCGCGAGCTGCTCAGCGCGATCTGTGGTCGCGGTGACTGGTTGTGGTACTCACTGCCCTAAATCATCCTTTTCACCGCGAGCTGCTTATCACGATCCCTGGTCGCGGTGAGTGGTCGCGGTACTCACTGTCTCATTTTTCCTTCTCTTTCATGTATTCTTTCTGGACCGCTCCACCTGGTCCATCTGGAAACCTTAAAAATATATATACATTTAATTACATTTTTCATCCCTCAAATCATAAATATCATATTCACATATTCAAGATTAATTCAATCATACTTTTCATATTTATTCGAAATTAGGGATATTACAGTTTTTCCTACAATTGGTATTAGAGCCTGATTGAACCCTTGATTACTTAATGTAATACATGAATATTTTCTTTTTTATTATATATGCATGTTTAGAAAGAGATGACACTCTAGATAGTAGCATATATATTTACATTTGAATGTGTATATATATATATATATATGTATATATATATATATAAGAAATGTTATTGCTCAATTTTGGTCCTAGAATTTCAATGTAATTTTTGTTTTGAAATTGTAACAAGAAGGATGGTCTATTATCTCCATAATTTCCTTCTTGATTAGTTGCTAGATTTTATTTTATTGTTGTAAAAATAAAATCAAGCTGTTGTAATTTTATTCAAGTATCGAAGAATCGAAGAATTGAAGCACGAAGTAGCCAAGACACAACACGACAACCCTTACAATTTGTTAGCAAAACAACAGCAACACTTGCAACTAAGGTGCGGCAGCAAGCTGTGCTTGCTTCACACAGCCACTGCTGGCAGCATAGCCAGGCTGCGCAGCCAGCGCAGCAAGCAGCAGCTTGCAGCTTCTTAGCCACAACAGTCAGGCAGTGCATGCGGCCAGTTTGCGCGCACACATCATAGTGTGGTAGCAAGGCTGCTATGCGCAGCCTGGTGCGGCAGCAAGAATGCTGCACGCGGGGCTACTGCGCATGCCTTCAGGCTCAGTTGTGCCCTGTTGCGCGATGCCTTTGGACGCTTGGCCGCTTGATGACGTGTTCGCCAAGTTAGGTTTTAGGGTTTGTTTTTCAATCAAATGTAATTTACTTGTTTTTCTATGATGGATCAAAATTGTTGCTATTTACTTTATTTTTTTATTATAAATATTATATTGTTTGTCATTGTTTGATAACATGCCATATAGAGTAGGAGTGCCACTCATATATCTCGTTTGGTATTAACATGCATTGAATGATTTAGGTATCTAATTGGCATCTAGATAACTTGGTAAATCATTTGTTGGAATTCCATCACACGCATCAAACAATTAAGTGGGAGAAGGTGTTGAAACATCTATGGTCGCTAAGGTTAGTTGAGCTTTATGTTTCATGTGATAACCTCCCAAAGGGTTTCCATGAATGGAATTTAGCAAGAGACGTCTTTACAAGGATAGACTAGACAATTGACTCGAGCGAGATCTACTCCCAAAGGAGGGATTTTTTCGTGAGGGAATTATTATTGAAGGTCGAAACCTTTGTAACACACTCAGTGTGGTTTTATTTATATCCACCAAAGAGTTCTTGTCAATAAAATCACAAGGCTAAATTGAAAAACGTTAGTTATTATGTTAACAATTGAGTGAGACCCAGCTCAACTAGTAGATAGTGCAAACTCCCAAAGGAGGCGTAACATTTATGGGTGTTCGATCACCGTTGAATTTAATGATTGAATTATTTATTTTAATTCAAGATAATTATTCGAAAGTGCTTTTTATGATTATTTGCTATTATATATTTTATTTTTATCCAGAAATCATGACCCCATCCCTAATCAATATCCTAAAAGATAACACTTTAATTGGTGATAATTATGTCACATGGAAAAAGAAAATTGTTGCAAACTGTAAAACATAGATTTACAGAGTAGTAGATATAGGGGCTTTTTGAACACGCTTGCACGTGGGTGAGTGGAGTGTGATTTCTCTATTATGGTGGTCACGCGCCACCTTTTTTCTTCGGTTCTTTAAGGATTAAGTCTGAAACTTTTACTTTTGCTGTTCAAGCTAAGGCGGTGGAGATGGTGAAGGTGTCTAATAAACCTCCGGACAGTGGATTGGACTCGAAGAGAGCTCGATCGACAACTGAGGAAGTTGCTGACCTGCTTCGAAGACATATAGGGGAGAGCTTTAAAGCCAAGCTATTGGGTATGTCAAGCCCTAACATTTGGACTGGTTTTGGGAGTCAACGGGAGTGGCTAAAGATTGACCTAGATGATATCACTCTCACGAAAGATTCCCTTGGAGAGGAGGAAATGCATATTTCTGCTGTGTTGAAGGAGCGATTGCAGAAACCCTGGATGAATGCGGGAACCTAAAAATCATGGGCCGCCCGCACACCTTGAATTTCTTGCTACAGAAGCTGAAATAGAAGTGGGTGCTGATTGGCCACTGGCAACTTACAAATTTAGAATATAGGTATTTCACTGCTAGGTTCCAGATGAGGGACGATATTGAGCATGTATTAACAGGAGGACCATGGGTGATTGTGAATCAACACCTAGTGGTCCAGAAGTGGCAGCTGAACTTTGTCCTTAACGAAAAGGAGATTCAGCGAATGGCTATCTGGATCAGACTATCAAAACTGCCCATGGAGTGGATGGATCCTGATCTTCTAAAAAGGATTGGCGGCATGATTGGGGATTCTTTCAAAATGGATCCGATCACTGCTAACCAAGCAAGGAGTCGTTTTGCTAGATTATGTGTAGCGGTGGACCTGGCAAAACCTCTGAAGGGTTATCTTAAAGTTGATGGAAGGCGAATTCAAGTGAAGTATGAGAGTTTGGGTTCGATCTGCTTTAAGTGTGGAAGGTATGGGGATAATAAGGATACCTGTCGAGAAGGGGCCCTGGATGTAAATAATAATGTGGTTACTCCTGAGAAAGATGGGCAAACTGAGGGGAAGAGTGTATAACCTTTTGGTCCTTGGCTATTGGTGCTTTATGGGAGAAATAAAATTGGTTATGGCACTAGAAGTAGAGATGGTAAAGATGGCAAACAGAGCTTTGGAGGACATGGAAACAGGGCTGGCAGGCCTAGTGGTGGGGCTGCGTTTAATAGTGTTGATGAAGCTGGTTTTAAATATGTAGGCAGAGATGGAAGGTATGTTAACAATAGTGCCAAGGCTGGTTCCAAGGAGGAGGACGGGTCTGTTTCTAATACAGGGTTTAGTGGAATCTCGAAGGGCAAGAGTGGCATGGGAATTGACACTGTGAAGGGTAATGGGAAAAATCTTGTGGTCTCTAGAGAGCGGAACGAGAAGAGAAGTTTTGGTGCCAAGGGTGTGAATGCTACCAGTTTGTTTAGTGGTTCAAGATTTGAGGTCCTTGATTCTATGGTGGAGGATGTTCCTACTACTAGTGTAATACACCCTCCTGATAGATTGTACTGTACACGTACAGGTATGATAATATATTTTTCCAGAATTGATTGTACAGTATTATAGTGGAATTTATTGAATGGATCCGAAAGTTTTGAAAAAGAGTATCAGATACTTGGAAAATATCTGGAATGGTTTCAGATGATTAATAAGGTTCTATAAAGTATATAAGAAACTTAAATTATAAGTTTTGGAGAACATAGTAAGGATTTCCATAAATTGGAGTATTAAGAATATTTATTGGAAGTCAAAATATATTTTTATGATATGATATTTTAATTTAATTAATTGATGGAAAAGTAAATTGAAATGGATGTTTGTGGATTGTTATGGATTAAATTGTAAATCAAAAGGTTTATATGATTAAATGTTATGGTTGTGGTCACATTATAATTTTATAATATAAAGGGGCAAATTACAAATTAGAGATATATATATATATATATATATATATATATATATATATATATATATATATGTTAGTGAACCAAGTCAAACAAAAACACAAACCATAAAAATTAAAAAAAAAACAGAACCAGCAAAAAGTAACCAGAAAACTTGAGAGAGAGGAGAGAAGAAAGAAAAGAAAAGAGAGGAGAAAGAAGAGAGAGAGAGGCCGGCCAAGCAACGAAGGAGAAGAAGAAGCCGAGAGAAAAAGAAAGATAGAAAGAAGAGAGAAGAGAAGGAAAAGAGAGCAGAAACTGTGCAGCCGTGAGGAAGAAAAAGGAAAAAAAAAAAGGAAGAAGAAAGAGGGATTTTGGCCAAGAAGAAGAACTGTAGGAAGAGCAAGAGGAGTTGGGTAAGTGATTTATAAAGTTGAGTTGGTTTGAAATTGATGAAATTAATTTGTTTTGGAGGTTTGGGTGATGATGGATTTTGTAACACCCCTCGACCCGACCCGTCTGGATCGACCCAGGGAGCGCTACCGGTTTTCAAAACTTTTCTTAATTCTGTTTATAGTCTGAAAACCAAATACTTTATATTTTAAAATCTTTTCTAATGAGCCCATCAACATTCAGTTTTAAAAATTTCGGCAGAGTTTCCTCTTTTTTTCTAATTTCCCAAAACCTGTTTCCAATAAAAACTCAAATAATATAAAAACAATCAATACTTCAAATCTCTTTCTTATTCAAATGTGCACTCTGCCATTTAGTGTGACTTTCCAAACAGTTTTAAATAAAACATATATAATTAATATTTACAAACATTTAAAAAGAAATATAAATCATAAAGCAATTATTTACAAAACATATATAAATATCGAATTACAGATTTCTGTATATGTATGCTTAACTGAATATAATATATATACAAAACTATATAACTACCAAATAAGTATAGTGACTCTGAATTTGTCAATCTGCAGCTGCCTCCTCTCTATTCTTTTCACCTCCGGTATTCCTGTTACCTATGCGTGATGAAGTCAGCGCGCTAAGCATATAGCTTAGTGGGTGTACACTAAACTCAATTATCAAAATCATAAAATCATTTCATAATAAAAACGTCACAATGCTATCGTATAAAAACATTTCAATATTCAACTCCATCACTGAAATAAATCATACGAAATCAGTTTAATAAAAGCATCTAAATTCAATTAATAATTCATACGAAATTCAGTTTTCCATTCTTTTATAATCATTTTATTCAATTTCATTCTCAATTCTGGCCATAATAGTATACCCATCATACTTTTCTGGACTAATATCTGTAACATCGGTGGACTATGCCAGGTTTGCCCCGCGAGATACAACAGTTATCAATAACGGTGCAATGTTTACCTCCGAGATTCGCCTAAACTGGACTATGCCAGGTTTGCCCCGCGAGATGCAACAATCATGAATAACAGTGCAATGTTTACCTCCAGGATTCACCTAAACTGGACTATGCCAGGTTTGCCCCGCGAAGTACAACAGTCACTAATAACAGTGTGATATCCACCTCCGGGATTCGCCTAAACTGGACTATGCCAGGTTTGCCCCGCGAGATGCAACAATCTCAACTCGTTATATTCTTTTTCAAATTAATCAACAGTAATTCACGAAACAAAATTAAATTCAAGAATCAAAATTTTCAAACAATAATCGTAATACATAATTCATAAATTTCATATCAAAACCTTTCGTTTCTTTCGAAATCAACAATTATAATTCTCAAATCTTAATTTAATTCAACAATATAATTTTCAAACAACAATTATAATTCAAACAATATTCTCAAACACTTTCCTTTAATATAATCATTATAGATCGAAAATCGAATTACGAGTAAAACAAAACAGTCAATTTAATAAACGGTAAACATGTATATATATATATATATCAAAATATTCAAAAATCGGAACGTTCATATCGAAACTCATACTGAAACCGTAAAATTTTCATAAATGAGTGTACACCAACCTGACTACCATTTTTCGAACAGTCTCTCTTCTGAATTTTCTTTTTCCTTTCTTTTTCTCCTTCCTCTTTTCCTTTTCTTTCTTCCTTTCTTCTTCTTCCTCTTCTCTTCTTCTTCTTCTTCTTCCTTTCCTCTCTCTTCTTTTTCCTCTCTCCTTTCTTTCTCCCCCTGGTCTCTCTTTTCTTCTCTTTTTCTGCTTTTCTTCTTTCTGAAGTTTTCTCACCGCCTCTTATTTTTTTTATAAAAATTCGGTCGTCGCGACCGCTCCTCGCGACCTGTGGTCGCGCCACCTGGTCGCGTTGCTCACTGGAGTGATTTCACTGCCTTCATCGCGATCAGCCATCGCGGTGTCTAGTCGCGATGTTGGTCGCGTTGCTCACTATCTAAGATCAACATTTTCACCGCGAGCTGCTCATCGCGATCTGTGGTCGTGGTGACTGGTCGCAGTACTCACTGCCTAAAATCACCATTTTTCACCGCGAGCAGCTCATCGCAATCCTGGTCGCGGTACTCACTGCTAACTTTTTCCTTTCATGCATTATTCTGGACCGCTCCATCTGGTCCACCTGGAACCCATAAAAAATATACATACATTTAATTACATTTTTCACCCCTCAAATTATAAATATTATATTTATATACTCAAAATTAATTATTTAAAATTAGGGATGTTACAGATTTTGTTGATTTAGAAATTAATTGAGTTTGAATTGTGTTTGAAATTTGATTGTTGCATATAAAGTGAAATTGATTGATGGGTTTTGTGATTTTAGTGTTTGATTTGAGTATTTGGTAGTGTTTTATTTGAAATTAATTTAATTGGAGTTGATTAGAATGAAAATCAAGAAAGTTAATAAGTAAAGAATTGGGGATTTGATGATTTTGAATTGTTAAATTGAGATATTAATTGTGTAATTGGAATGTTTATGAGTTAATTGGTGGTATGAATTTGGAATCATTAAGTAAGAAATCAAAACGATTCTCAAATTAGTGACTTGTATTATGAGTTTTGTTGTGATGTTGTGTTTAGAATAAAATTGAATTACTAATTTTAGAATTTTTGAAATTAAATTCGAAATTGAAGTTATAGTTAGTTTAATCGAGTTTAATGAAGTTGAATTTAATGTTGTTAAGTGAAAGAAATTCATTTATGTTAAATTGGTGGGCAATTAAGTATTAGAAATTGTATTTGTATAAATTGATACAAATTGATGCTTAGAAATTTAAGAAAGTATGTTAGATTATGTTGAATGAGATTCGATTTAACAGAAATTGATTTATTTAAGGAATATATAATCGTAGAGACATGATTTTCAGTAAATTAAATGTAATTGATTTTATGAGAATAGAAGAAATTGTAGAATAAAGTGTTAAATGTGTTAATCGAGTTTTATATTAGTTGTAGTTTTTATATTAATGAATTATTTGGAAATATATATTACTTTAGGGAGGAAATGAAATTATGCAGAAAGGCAAGAAATGTATTGAGACAAAAGAACCGGAGCACCAAGCTTTGAGAAAACCAGAAATCTGTGAGTGTAAAATTATTTTAAAGCAAAGTTTATTTTATTTTAGTAATGTGTTTTATATAAAGTTTAGCTAGTTAATATTTTTATTCAAGTTGGTGAAACATCATATCTTTAGTTAAAATATACTTTAGTATGTTTTCGAGTTTATTTTAATTGTTTATAACTTTATATATACATGCATTTATGCTCAAGCGTATTTTAATTAAAGTATTTTTATATCTCAGAGATTTAGAAATTATGTTCATTTAATAAATATGTTTTATGTATATTCCATGGTTTTTATTAAAAGCTAGTTTTCAAAATAAAGAAAATAGTTTTCAAACCCATGGATTACCCAATGGATTATCAGATTATCATATCAGTATCAGCAGTTAGACCCGGCCGGTACATCCCAATTGTGTGTGGCAAGTTAAGGGGGGACAGTCCGCTAACTCTAGGGGGGTTGAGTCTGTCGAGTCTGTCAGTCGCCCACACATTGGGGTGTTGTCTCGCTATATGTATACGACGCAGCATTCCGCACATAGACAATGAGATGTCTTTTATCAGATGTCATATTGAGCGCATCAGTTAGTCGCCTCGTGACTTATATCAGATGTCACAGTGGACGGCGCAGTTAGTCGCCCTGTGACCCACTCATATGGTACGGTGCAGTTAGTCGACCTATGAGTTCAGTTCAGCTTAGGGATCCATTGGGAGTTTTCAGATACAGAAGCCAAGCCAGATATGATTTTTAGATTTTCAGTACAGAATATTAAATTAAGAGCTTTTGTACGTTAGGCTTGGCTAGATTTTCAGAAAAACAGCTTTCAGTACAGTATTTAGAAAACAGATGATTACAAATTTTAGTACATTATTTTCAGGAGACAGAATAAGTTTTCATAAAAGTTTATTATCAGAATATTTTATCAGAAAAGCATTTTATTAAAAAAGTATTTTATCAGAAGAGTATTATCAGAAAACTATATTATTAGAAAAGTTTAATCAGAGAAGTTTTATCAGAAAAGTACTTCAGTAAAGTATATTCTGTTAGCTTTTCAATTTTTAGTAATATAAAGGAATATTATTTTAGTTTATCAGTTTTCAGAAAAGATATAATTTCAGCTTTTAAGTTTTTAATAAAGTGAAAGTATATGTATATATTCTTAGTTTTCCAGTTTTCAGAAATTCGATTTTGGAATAGTTTTCTATATAAATTTCAGAACAGTTTCCAGAAAATAGATTTCAGTATAGCTTTGTGAGAAAGAATTTAATATATATATATATATATATATATTTCAGAATAGTTTTTATAGAGATTTCAATACAGTTTTTATTGGAAACAGATTATTAGCTATTTCAGTATAGATTTTAGAAAATAAGATTCTATCCTTTTCAGTAAAGGTTTTCGGGAGGTTAATTCAGAAATGTTAGAATTGTTTAGTAAAATGATAACACTCACTGAGCTCGTTTAGCTCATATTAGTTTTATGTTTTTAAATCAACCTCCCAGGTACCAGTGCAGGCATCGCAGGGACTCCGAAGACCAACGGGACCAGTCAGAGGATGCTGTGACTATTTTACTAGCATACATAATGTTTTAGTTGTTAAGTTTGTTTTTTGGTATTATTTTAAGTACATGAGTATTTTATTGAAAGATTTGATAACTGTTTATTTTGATATTTAAACTGTTTGAGATGTGATTTGATGAGATGGACCGGAGGTCCACAATAGTTGAGATTTGAAATATTATAGAAGTGTTCAAGTTTTTATGCAGGTGTCTAAGATTTGGTAATCTCAGAAAAATAGAGGAAACTCTGCCAAAATTTTAATAAAATAGTTTTGTAAAAAAAAAAAAAAAAATTCCTACTCAAATTTTCAGTTAAAAGAAACGGGTTAGCTTCACTGAAGCCTTTCAGCTGGGCAAGCCTCGACTGGGAAGCTACCGTGGAGTGCCGGCAGGCTACCTAATAGGAGATAGTAGGTTAGGGGCCTGTCACGGAAGTCTGATTTTTTAGTGGAAACCTAGCCCAAATAACAAACAGGTCCTGAGTGATATTACGAATGATAGAATTGCCACTTCTAATGTGCCCAAGAAGTCTCTAGGTGGAGGAAAGAGGGTTGGTAAACTTAAAGGCACTGTTGGCAGCAAGGGCGTGACAATCAAGAAGGGAGTTTATGTCCGTAAGAACAGCAATATTGGTAAGGATGCTTCTTTTTATCATAAGGATCCTAAGCTAATTGCTAGCACTAAGGGAAAGGAAGTTGCAAATCCTTGTTGTAAGACTATGGAGACCAATAGCTCTGATGAAGAATTTGAGGATTCTGGAGTGCTAGTAGAACTTCATCAGGAGGACTGTAAGGTGTGCAATGCTCCTAGGGATGATTTGATGGCTGTTACGGCTTCTGTCCTAGGGGATTTTAATGATATTGTCGATATTTCTGAAAAAAGTTGTTGGGTGCTTGGCTTGTGATTAAGGATTTTAATGATATTGTCGATATTTCTGAAAAAGGGGGTAGGAGATTTACTTTTACTAATAGCGATTTTGCTTACTGGATTAGAAGTAATGAATTGGTTGATTTGGGTTATATGGGTCAAAAGTATACGTGGATGACGAGAAGAGGGATTAATGAAGAAATCTGGATTAGAATTGATAGGGCTTTGTGTTCTAGTAGTTGGAGAATTAAATTTGTGGAGGGTTTTGTTCGTCATTTGCCGAGAATTAACTCGGATCACTGTCCTCTATTATTGCTTACCCATAGTTCCCATATTCCTATGCCTAGTTTGAAACCTTTTAGGTTTGAGGCCATATGGTTAAAGCATAAGGAGTTTGTAGATATTGTTAAGAATAATTGGAAGGCTGGAGATAATATTGATAGGAACCTTTGTAGCCTCACTGAAATTCTGCGGGCTTGAAATCGTGATTGCTTTGGGTGTATCTTCCATAAGAAGAAGAGATTTTTGGTTAGAATTCAGGGGATACAAAGACGTTTAAGTAATGGTTTTAATAAGTTCTTGGTGGAACTTGAAGTTATTATGTGAAAAGAATATAATGAGATTGTGGATCAAGAGGAAGTTTTCTGGCTCCAAAAATCCAAGAACTGCTGGCTTAGGGAGGCAGATAGAAATACTAAGTTTTTTTCATCTCTCTACCTTAATTAGAAGAAAATATAGTAAATTATAAGGGATCAAGGATGAGAATGGTAGTTGGATGTATAATAAAGTTGATATGAAAAAGGTTGCTGTGAATTATTTGGTTAACTTATTCAAGTTAAACAACTCCTGAGAAGACTATGTAAATCTGCCGAGGGGTTTTCCCAAGTTGGAGGAGGCTATTAGTTATATTCTTAATAATAAAGTGGTGGAGGATGAAATAAAAGGTAGCTTGTTTGGCATAGGTGGGCTCAAAATGCATGAGCCTGATGGCTATCCTGATGTCTTTTTCCACAAGAATTGGGAGGTGTGTAAAGCTGATTTATGCAAGTTAGTGGGGAAATGTTTTGATAAGGGTGCTGTCCCATCTGTGATTAATCGCACTCTTATCTCGTTGATCCCTAAAATTACTAGTCCCTTGGAGATGACCCAGCTAAGACTTATAGGTTTGTACAATACTATTTATAAGGTCATTAGCAAGGTCATGGTCCAGAGGTTAAGACCGTTACTTCCTTCGTTGGTTAGCCCAAACCAGGTGGCTTTCATTCCAGGAAGACATATCCAAGACAATGTTGTCATAGCCCAAGACGTTCTTCATAAGCTTAAGATTGTGAAAGGTAATAAAGGTTACCTAGCTTGGAAGATCGATCTTGCTAAAGCATATGACAAATTTCAATGGAGTTTCATTTGTAGAGTGCTTGAGGAGGTTGGTATTGAAGGGCGGTTTAAAGAACTTATTATAAGCTGTATCACCAATGTGGAGTATAAGATGATCATAAATGGGGAAGTCACTGAGAGCTTTTCCCCAGGTTATGGTATTAGGCAGGATGATCCCATCTCTCCTTACATTTTTGTCTTATGTATGGAGAAACTGTCTCACATCATCAACTGTAGAGTGGTGGATAAGTCTTGGAAGGCCATTAAAGTTTCTAGGGGAGGCCTGAATATCTCTCATTTATTTTTTACAAATGATCTTATCCTATTTAAGCAGGCTTCTTATGACCAAGCCTGATAAAAGATTGTATTGATGTTTTTTTGTAATTGCTCGGGTCAACAAGTTAGTTTTACTAAGTCGAGAGTGTTTATCTCTCCTAACATCCCTGATGGTGCTGTGAGGGGTCTAGCCAATGTGTGTGGTTGTCCATTAACCAAGGATCTAGGTAATTACTTAGGTGTTCCCCTTATCCATGGTAGAGTGACCAAGCACACCTATAAGGAAATCCTTGATAAAACCCAAAGGAAACTCGTGGGATGGAAGAATGTGACGTTATCTATGGCTGGGTGGATTGTCCTAGTGAAATCTGTTTTGGCTACCTTGCCCATTTATTCCATGCAAGTTGCCAAGATTCCAGGTGATATTTGTAAGCAAATTGACAAAGTTAATAGAAATTTCATTTGCGGCCATAATGAGATTAGAAGACTTATTCATTTGATTAATTGGAAGACTGTGTGCTTACCGAAGAATTTGGGTGGTCTTGGGGTAAAAAAAAATGGAGCCTCTTAACCAAGGCTCTTTTGGCCAAATTGAGTTGGAGGATGTTTCAAGGGGATGACAGCCTTTGGTGCAATATGCTTACGGCTAAATACCTTGGTGACAGAACTATTGCGAGCAGAAGAGGAGGTAGTAGGTCCTCTAGCTGCGGGAGGGGCATAAATCATGGCTTCTAGCTGCAGAAAGGGTTAGTGTGGCAGATTGGGGATAGAAATTCGGTCTCCTTCTTGACTGATTCCTTGGTTCATGATCTAAGAATTCTCAAGCCTTATGCCACCTGTTTGCTTATTGATTCTCAATTGGTGGAAAAGGTTTGCAGCTTCTTTAGTGCGGAAGAATGGAACTGTGCTAAGCTCAATCATATGCTCCCTTTTCACATAGTGCAAAAAATTATCAGTGTGCATGCTGGAAGAGAGTCTAGTGGCTGCGATAAGGCTATTTGAGGATTATCTAAAGATGGCTCTTTCAATGTTAAATATGCCTATATTGCTAATTTGGGGATTGATAATTGGAATTGGAGGTTCATTTGGAAGCTTAATCTCCTTCCCAAAATTTGCTTCTTTCTTTGGACCCTTCTCCATGGCAAATCCCTCACTAATCTGCAGAGAATGGTTAGAGGGATCATTGCTAATTGTTTCTGTGGTGTTTACGGTGAGAGTTGCGAGGATCTAAATCATTTGTTTAAAAAGTGCCCTGTGGCCTTGAAGGTTTGGGAAGGCTGTTATATGGGTAATTCCAGTGCTGTGTTTTTTAGTAGGGAGTGGGAGCCTTCGCTGTCCCAATGCCTCAATAATAAAAGACTGCAGCCTATGGTGAATGGTAACTGTCCTAAATCTATTTGGTTTGCTATTACACTTTGGTTTATTCGGAAATGGCATTGAAAAAAAATTTTTGATCCCAAATTTATTTTGCCTCCTTGTCCTCGCATCCCTATCATGAATTATGTGAATGATTGGGTTAATGCTTGCAATGGTTCTCTTGTAGTTGAGAAGAGTCCAATTGACAGGCCCCTTTCCTACTATCTTACGCTAGACGGCCTGCCGGCAACCCAACGGTGGCTTCCCAGTCGAGCCTTGCCCCACTGAAAGGCTTCCGTGAAGCTAAGCCGTTACTTATCCTGAAAATCTGAGTAAATTTTTTTTTTATATATACAAAACTACTTTATTAAATTTTTGACAGCATAATGACGGCTGTATTTTTGAACAATTAACATTACTATTCACTTGTAAAAAAGTTTAAAAGCACTTCTAAAATCAAATACTTTCTCTACTACCATTAGGACCTCAGGTCCATAATAATAAAAAAAAATCACAACTCAACCACAAAATTTAAAGTAACTGAAAGTAGACAAATCAAATTTTAAATAAAATATTCATGCATTAAAACAAATAGTACTTACAGTAGGCATTCTTCAAAATATAATTTTACATGAGTGTTACAAATAAAACATAATACGTATTTCGTCCTTTCAATTATCTAATACATATTTTTAAAACAATCACAGCAATGTCCGACTATTCTTGCTGGTCTTGGGAAGTCCCTGCAACACCTGCACCTGTACCTGCGGGAGGTTGGTTTTATAAAACATGAAAATATAGTGAGCTAAACGAGCTCAATGAGTGTTATTGGTTTCTAAACAAATTTAATCTTTCTAATTAAACCTCCCTGAAAGTATGTTATAACAACACTAAAATGTTACAATAGTATGAATAACGTTACAACGATTTAAATCTGTAAAAATATAGGATCGTCATAACAATTTAATTAAAATGTACTGAAATGAATAAAAATAAGACTTTTTCTATTTCCTGAAAACTGTGCCCAGTGGTGGTTATAAAATCATCGAAAATATTACTTGTAGAAATCACCATCCACTGACGGTCTATTCCTGAAAATACCCTATGTAAGGTACGTGGGAACCTCGGTTCGGATCGTACCTAGCGGCGGAACCTTGGTTCAAACCACCCAGTAAATAAATCGATTTACGTAGCGGAATTTTTGCATCGCCACGTAGAAGCCAGCGCGCTAACTCGTTATATACCCTGAACGTGCAGATGGCGACACACTAATATATATATATATATATATATATATATATGTATACATATATGTATATATATGTATACATATATGTATATATATATATATAATATAAACCCAATTGCCTAATTGGCAATATCTATGGTTAGCATAATACCCAAACCCTGCCATGCACATCCAGGATACCTCTGACCGGTGAATTCTGAAAACTAGGGATTCAATATAGGGCAAATTACTTATCTTGAAATCTTTAATTTATTAACATTCCCAAAATCATGACTATGTTTAGAGAATAAAATAATAATTTTCTATAAATTTATATAAAAATATTATTAAAATAAAATGCACTTTACATAAAATAGTTTAACACTCACTTTTCCGTTACTAACTTTCCGAGCACCAATCCGATTTTTCCACCTCCGATTTTCCTACACATTTTCATGAAGAAAAATTTTAACTCAGCCATCACACACATGGCTGGCCGAAACTTCATCATGCATTCACCAAAAATTTCTTTCAATTTCTTAACATAAATTGTATGAAAATTACATCAATTTCTATCTAGTGCCTTAGCATGCATAGATTGAAATTTTCAAGCAAAAATCACACCAAACCTTAGCTTGATCACACACTAATCTATATCAACTTAACATACATGACATTCCTTTGCTTAGTAACATCAAATTCAACATCATCCAACTTGATTTAAACTAATTATAACATCCATTCAAGTTTAATTCAAAAGTTCCTAACAACTAGTAACTTACCTCATGACCTTAAATCCTCTTGCTTGGCTTGGATACTTGTTTGATGCCTTAATTTCCACTTAATTCCAACTTGATATAATTGAACCTTGCTATTTAGGCTTGTATGGCCTTGAGAACCCTTGAGAATGGCTTGAAAAGTGCCTCTTTCTCTTCCTCTCCTCTCTTTGGCTGAACCTCTCTCCACTTTTCCTTTTGGATTTTTTTTTTATGACTTTGCTCTTTATATAGGCCTTGATTTCTTTAAGTTTTTGCCCTTAAACTATCTTGAAATTTATAAGAGAGCCATTGGTTAAAGATGATGAGATTTGATTGGTTAAACTCTAATGGTTAGTTGACTTTCAACTAATTCCATAAAAATCCACTCACTTTTGACTTTTATTTCTTCATAAAAATCCACTCACCTTGATTTAATCCACTTATTCACTCCATATTAATCCACCTAAAGTTCTTTTCCACCACATTTAAACCACCAATCAAATTACAGCATCTCATATGTCACAAAAATTTATTATTTAACTTCCAAAAATATCCTTAATACTCCGAATTTATGTGAAATCCTTCTTAGGACCTCTTACACTTATAATTGAATTTCGTATACACTTTACGGAGCCTTACTGACCATCCGAAACCGTTTCGAACATTTTTTTTTTGGTTTCCCGAAATAGTTTTCAAATCGATTCATAAAATTTTCAAATGTTACTGGAATCGTCCGGATTTCCTCCGAAAATGCCATTTAGGTTCCGGGAGTGCATCTCAAGGCCTTTAATACCCGTCCCGATGCATTTTGTAACTTTTCTGGGTCTCCGAAAACCTTTCCGAAAACTTCCGGATGGATCTGAAAAATTCTATTATAGCACCGTTAATACATCTAACATTCAATTTACTCATAATAAGGGCATATTTATTCACATACGTACCGTACAACAATTTTGGAAAAAATATATTACAATACATATACATGTACAGTACACACTATCGGGAGGATATATTACAATTCCCCTCTCCCACCCCCCACCCCCCCTAATTAAATTACGTCCTATAAATTTATACAATCTACCAAACGAAAAGGATAAGGTTACTGATGGCGCATCTGATCATTCGGTTCCCAGGTAACTTTTTCCACGTTGTGGTTCTGCCACATAACTTTAACTAAGGGAATGACCTTATTACGCAGGACTTGCTCCTTGCGATCTAAGATCTGGACTGGTTTCTCCTCATAAGTAAGATTTTCCCTTAGTTCTACTGGCTGATTCTTAAGCACATGAGTAGGATCTATAATATATTTTCGGAGCATAGACACGTGGAACACATTGTGAATCTTTACTAGCTCTTGTGGTAACTTCAACTTATACGTTACTGGTCTAACCCTATTCATGATATGGCCCTATGTAGCGTAGGCTCAACTTAACACACCTTCCAAATCTCAATACACCTTTCCAAGGGGAAATCTTAAGGAATACCTTATCACCAATTTCAAACTTTAGGTCTCTACAACGGTTATCTGCATAACTCTTCTGTCTGTCTCTCGCTGTTTGAGTTTATTTCGGATAACCCTAATCTTATCTGAAGTGATCTGGACTAATTCAGGACCTAACAGTTTCCTTTCACCTACCCCATCCCAACATATAGGAGTTCTGCACTTCCTGCCATATAATGCTTCATGTGGGGTCATACCTATGCTGGTTTGGTAGCTATTATTATAGGCGAACTCCATCAATGGTAGATAGGGTATCCCAGCTTCCTTTGAATTCCATAGCACACACTCAAAGCATATCTTTAAGTGTCTGAATAGTCCTTTCCAACTGGCCATCCGTCTGAGGGTGAAAAGCTGTACTAAAATTTAGACGTGTGCCTAAAGCATTCTGTAAACTGGACCAGAACTTTGACATGAATCGAGGATCACGATATGAAACTATAGAGATAATTACACCATGGTCTGAAAATTTCGTCTACATAGAGCTGGGCCAGTTTATTCTGAGGATAATTACTCCTGATAGGCAGAAAATGAGCGGATTTTGTTAACCTGTCTCCAATAACCCATATGGCATCGTGTCCTCTCTGTGTCCTTAGGAGTCCTGTCACATAGTCAATTGTAATCTTCTCCCACTTCCATATGGGGATAGGGACAGGCTACATCAATCCTGTGGGTTTCTGGTGCTCTGCTTTCACCTGTTGACAGGTTAGACACCTCGAGATGAAACCTGCTATTTCCTTCTTCTTCCCTTTCCACCAGTAATGCTTCTTCAGGGTGTGATACATTTTTGTACTACCTGGGTGCATGGTGTAAGCTGAGGAGTGAGCTTCTTCCATAATTTCCCTTTTTAGCTCTTCTATCTCCGGTACACATATGCGCTGACCTTTCATTATCATGTCGTCATCCCTGATCTGAAAATCTATGCTCTTCCCATTCCCAATCTCTTCTCTTATCTTTACCATATGAAGATCCTGCCTCTGTCCTTTCCTGTGCTGCTCCACCAGTAGAGAACGGACATGGAAGGTAGCTAATAGAGCCCCTGTGTCTGCCATCCCTAACTTCACTCCAAGAGACCTCATCTCCACTAAAAGTGGAAGATACACCGTTTTTAGTTGAGCTAGTGAACTTTCGAGTCTCTTACTTAAGACATCAGCCACTACATTGGCCTTCCCTAGGTGGTACTCTATCGTACAATCATAATCCTTTATCAACTCCAACCACCTCCTCTGTCTTAAGTTCAACTCCTTTTAAGTGAAGATATACTGCAAACTTTTATGATCTATAAAAATCTGACACGGGGTACCATATAAGTAATGCCTCCAGATCTTCAGAGCAAATACTACTGCTGCTTGTTCAAGATTATGGGTCGGGTAATTCTGCTCATGTTTCTTTAGTTGCTTAGAAGCGTAAACAATAACTCTATCATTCTGCATCAAAATACAACCTAAACCCTATCTTGAGGCATCACTATATATGACAAAACCATCCTGATGGTAAAGCAAGTACAGGAGCTGAGGTCAACCTTCCATTCAATTCATCAAAACTACGTTGACAGACATCTAACTACTCAACCTTCTCATCCTTCCTCGTTAGTTTGGTCAATGGGGCTGCTATTCTAGAAAACCCCTCGACGAATTTCCTATAGTAGCCTGCAAAACCAAGAAAGCTCTTGACTTCTATTACATTCGTCAGCGGCTTCCAATTCATAATAGCCTCTATTTTCTAAGGATCCACACTGATTCCCTCAGCTGAAATGACATGACCCAAGAATGCCACCCTGTCTAGCCAAAATTGGCATTTACTGAACTTGGCATACAACTAACGTTCTCATAGGGTCTGCAACACGGTCCTAAGGTGCTCTGCATGCTCCTCTTGACTGCCTGAATATACCAGTATATCATCAATGAATACGACCACGAAATTATCTAAATAAGGTCGGAAGACCCTGTTCATCAAGTCCATGAATGCAGCTAGGGCATTGGTTAACCCGAATGGTATGACTAGAAACTAATAATGCCCGTAGCGAGTTCAAAAGCAGTCTTAAGAACATCCTTTTCACGGACCTTCAGTTGATGATAACCCGATCTTAAATTAATCTTTGAGTATACTCTGGATCCCTATAGTTGATCAAATAACTCATCAATACGTGGAAGTGGGTATTGATTGCGTATTGTCACCCGATTTAACTGCCTGTAGTCGATACACAACCGTAAACTCTCGTCCGTCTTCTTAACAAATAAAACTGGAGCCCCCCACGGTGAAGTGTTGGGCCTTATAAAGCCCTTACTCAACATTTCTTCTAATTGTGTCTAAAGCTTCTTCAATTCGCTCGGAACCATCCTGTAGGGAGGAATAGAAATTGGCTCAGTTCCCGGAGCCAAGTCTATCGCAAATTCTATCTCTCTATCTGGGGGTAAGCCTGAAATATCATCCGAAAATACATCTGGGAATTCCCTGACTACCGGAATGTCTTGCAAGTGAATCCTCTCCTTTTTCTTCTCAACCACATAAGTAAGATACCTCTGACACCCTTTCCGAAGCATCTTCTGGGCTATTATGGCAGTGATAATGCTGGTGGCGAGTTCTTTCCGTATTTTCCAGAATACCACATCTGGTTCCCTTGACCGGACCAATCTGATTGCCTTTTTATAACAGTATATCGTGGCTCGATGATGGGATAACCAATTGATCCCCAAAACAACATCAAAGTCCTGAATATCTAACACAACCAGATTCGCTAGAAACTCCTTACCATTAATTACTATTGTACTGTCCCTGATTACCCTTTCAGTTAACAGTGAATCTCCCGTAGGGGCAAAAACTATCATACGGCCGTCTAGTGGTTGGCATTTAAGTTTCAGCTTATTAACAAAATTTACAAATACAAATGAATGTGTAGCTCTGGGGTCTATTAATGTGTATGCATTGTGATCGAAAACAGAAATCATACCCGTGACTACTTCTGGTGTGGCATCGGCTTCCTACTATGTAATGGCTAACACTCGAGCCCGTGTACGGGATCCTCTCCCTAGCTGTCCCACAGGGTTACCACCTCTACTTCCTGTGCCTCTGTCCCTAGCACCTCTACCTGCAGCTATACTGGCTCCTCTAGTCTGGAATCCTCTACCAGTTTGTCTTGGACCACCAGTGCTAGGTGTGGGTGCTGCAGTACCTGTGCCAGCCCTTGACCCCTTTGTAGTCACCAACTATGGACACTCCTTTATAAAGTTGCCCTCCTGTCCTCAGTGGAAGCAAGCTGTAGTTTTTACCCTACACTCCCCTGGATGTCTCCTCTTACATATACTGCATTCTGGAAATGTAGGTCTGGAACCTGCGAGTGCTGCAGGAGATCTAACTGATCCCTGGCTAAACGCTACTCCCCGGTATATTCCTTTGCCACCAGTCCATTTTGTCTTACTTTTCTTCCGACTAGTCTGATTGAATCCGCTCTAGGAGGAACTGGGTCCACTGCATTTGTTATCTGATCTCCCCTGAGTAATGGCAGTGGCATTTCTTTCAACTTTCATGGCGGCCTCTACCAGCTCCCCATAGTGTGTCTGCGGAGCCAATGACAGATGGATTTTAATTCTCGGATTTAATCCTGCCATGAACCTCTTACATCTCTGCTCCTCATCTTCTTGAATAAACGGAACCAACCACACTAATTTAGAGAATTTCTCTTCATAATCGGTGACTGACATCGATTTCTGCTCCAATCTGAAAAATTCCTCGACTCTTACATCTTTATAGCTCCGTGGGAAAAATCTGTTAGTGAATTCCCACTAAAAATGGGCCCAAGTAACTCCTCCTGGTGTTACCTCTCCAGGGCCTCCCACCAATCTTTCACTCGGTCTTCCATCAGAAAGCTGGAAAACAACAGCCTCTGCTCGTCAGTGTATCCCATAACCCTATAAATCTTTCTGACGCGATCTAGCCATAATAAAGCATCCTCGGGATCACCACTACCATCATATGGTTTCGGCCTCAGCTTACTAGCACGCTGAATGGTGCATCTCTGCTCTTCTGGAGTTTCCCGCTGCTGACAGAATGCTACGGTAATTATTTAGGCCACCTGTTCTGCACTAAAATTTCCACTAACTCCCTCTGTGGCCCTGCACGGTCCTGCCTGAGGCTAATTCATTGAGGCGTCTATGGACTGTGATGTGTGCTCGACCTCTCGGGCCCCCAATGCGTCATGTGCGAAAGCCTCTGGATCGAATCCCTTGGGACGACCCCTACGACCTCGTCCTGACATTATACTGTGAATTTAACAAAAATCAAAATTATGTAACACTTGTAAAATTTCTTAAATCGTATGCATGGAAAACAATTGAAAATTTTCTGCATTGCCCTAACTACAAACAATGTAAAAACACATCATAAAATCACATTTAAAACAGGCAACCCTAATTTCTAAACCTTGCTCTAATACCAACTTGACAGACCCCTTTCCTACTATCTTGCGATAGACGACCCGCCGGTAACCCCACGGTAGCTTCCCAGTCGAGGCTTGCCCCGCTGAAATCCTTTCGTGAACTTAAGCCAATACTTATCCTGAAAATCTGAGTAAATTTTTTACTTATTTAAAAAACTACTTTATTAAATTTTTGGCAGCATGACGGCTGTATTTTTGCACAATTCCCATTACTATTCACTTGTAAAACAGTTTAAAAGCACTTCTAAAATCAAATACTTTCTCCACTATCATTAAGACCTCAGGTCCATCATAAAAAAAAAAAATCACAACTCAACCACAAAAATTAAAGTAACCGAAAGTAGACAAATCAAATTTTAAATACAATATCCATGCATTAAAACAAATACTACTTACATAAGGTATTCTTCAAAATATAATTTTACATGAGTGTTACAAAAAAAAATATAATACGTATTTTGTCCTTTCAATTATATAATACATATTTTTAAAACAATCACAGCAATGTCCGACTATTCTTGCTAGTCTTGGGAAGTCCCTGCAACAGCTGCACATGTACCTGGGGGAGATTGGTTTTATAAAACATGAAAATATAGTGAGCTAAACGAGCTCAGTGAGTGTTATTGGTTTCTAAACAAATTTAATCTTTCTAATTAAATCTCCCTGAAAGTATGTTATAACAATACTAAAATGTTACAACAGTTTGAATAACGTTACAACAATTTAAACCTGTAAAAATATATGATCGTCATAACAATTTAATTAAAATGTACGAATAATAATAAGACTTTTTCTGTTTCTTGAAAACTGCGCTTTGTGGTGGTTATAAAATCATCGAAAATATTACTAGTGGAAATCACCATCAACTGATGGCCTATTCCTGAAAATACCCTAGGTAAGGTACGTGGGAACCTCGGTTCGGATCGTACCTAGCGGCGGAACCTTGGTTCAAACCACCCAATAAATAAACCGATTTATATAGCGGAATTTCTGCATCGCCACGTAGAAGCCAGCACGCTAACTCATTATATACCCCAAACGTGCAGATGGCTTCACACTAATATATATATATATATATATATATATATATATATAATACAAACCCAATTGCCTAATTGGCAATATCTATGGTTAGCATAATACCCAAACCCTGCCATGTACGTCCAAGATACCTCTGACCGGTGAATCCTGAATACTAGGCATTCGTTATAGGCCAAATTACTTATATTGAAATCTTTAATTTATTAACATTCCCAAAATCATGACTATATTTAGAGAATAAAATAATAACTTTCTATAAATTTACATAAAACATATTATTAAAATAAAATGCACTTTACATAAAATAGTTTAACACTCACTTTTCCGTTACTAACTTTCCGAGCACTAATCCGATTTTTTCGCCTCCGATTTTCCTATACATTTTCATGAAGAAAATTTTTAACTCAACCATCACACACATGGCTGGCCGAAACTTCATCATGCATTCACCAAAACTTTCTTTCAATTTCTTAACATAAATTGCATGAAAATTACATCAATTTCTATACTAGTGCCTTAGCATGCATAGATTGAAATTTTCAAGCAAAAATCACACCAAACCTTAGCTTGATCACACACTAATCTATGTCAACTTAACATACATGACTCTCCTTTGCTTAGTAACATCAAATTCAACATCATCCAACTTGATTTAAACTAATTATAACATCTATTCAAATTTAATTTAAAAGTTCCCAACAACTAGTAACTCTCCTTATGACCTTAAATCCTCTTGCTTGGCTTGGATACTTGTTTGATGCCTTCATTCCCAGTTAACTCCAACTTGATATAGTTTAATCTTGCTTTTTAGGCTTGTAAAGTAGGCTTATATGGCCTTGAGAACCCTTGAGAATGGCTTGAAAAGTGCCTCTTTCTCTTCCTCTCCTCTCTTTGGCCAAACCTCTCTCCACTTTTCCTTTTGAATTTTTTTTTATAACTTTGCTCTTTATATAGGCCTTGATTTCTTTAAGTTTTTACCCTTGAACTATCTTGAAATTTACAAGAGAGCTTTTGAATAAAGATGATGAGATTTTATTGGTTAAACTCTAATGGTTAGTTGACTTTCAACTAATTCCATAAAAATCCACTCACCTTGATTTAATCCACTTGTTCACTTCACATTAATCCACCCAAAGTTCTTT
The DNA here is from genome assembly GCA_003430845.1 of Xanthoceras sorbifolium. Classification (NCBI taxonomy): domain Eukaryota; kingdom Viridiplantae; phylum Streptophyta; class Magnoliopsida; order Sapindales; family Sapindaceae; genus Xanthoceras; species Xanthoceras sorbifolium. Next base: position 22,396,433 of record CM010618.1, read on the forward strand.
TCCACCACGTTTAAAACACTAATCAAATTACACAATCTCATGTGTCTCAAAAATTTATTATTTAACTTCCAAAAATATCCTTAATACCCTGAATTTATGCGAAATCCTTCTTAGGACCTCCGACACTTATAATTGAATTTCGTATACACTTTACGAAGCCTTATTGACCATCCGAAACCGTTTTGAACATTTTTTTTTGTTTCCCGAAATAGTTTTCGGATCGATTCAAAATTTTTTTGAATGTTACCGAAATCGTTCGGATTTGCTCCGGAAGTGCCGTTTAGGTTCCGAGAGTGCATCTCAGGGCCTTTAATACCTGTCTAAACGCATTCCGTAACTTTTTCGGGTCTCCGGACACCTTTCCAAAAATTGCTGGACGGATCCAGCAAATTCCATTATAGCACTGTTAATACATCTAACATTCAATTTACTCATAATAATGGCATATTTATTCACATACGTACCGTACAATAATTTTGGAAAAATATATTACAATATATACATATACATTACACACTATCGGGGGGGTATATTACACCGATTATGGTGTACTGTTCCCCACCCATGTAATTGGGTGACGGTGAATGTGGATGACAGCCATAGGTGTGAAACAGGTGCTATTTCTGCTTGAGGTGTTGTTCGTAATTCGGATAAGGTTTGGTTGGCTGGTTTTGCAATGAAGAAGGGTGTAGGGTCGATGCTAGGTGATAAGTTATGGAATATTCTTAAAGGTCTGAAATTGGCCTGGAAAATGGGTTGGAGTAAAGTGATTGTGGAGACGGATTCGATGGAAGCAGTTGACTGCTTAAAGATCACTTATGTGGATAATCATCCGCTGTGGGGTATCATTCAAAACTGCAGAACTTTGATTAAAGTGGACTGGTACTGCCACATTTCCCATGTCTTTAGAGAGGGTAATGGTGTTGCAAGTGGTTTGGCTTTGATGGGTCAAGCTATGGAGAAGAACTATGGCTTCTTTTCTTCTCCCCCTACTGCTGTGTTGAAGCTATTGAGGATGATTTGCGTAGGACTACTGTGTTTAGAATGAGCAGCTAGTTGCTGCTATTTTGTTTCTTTTCTGGGCTTGTACCCCCTGTTTCAGAATCTACTGAGGTGCAAAGAGAGGAATATAAGCAGTGGGAGCCCTCTGATGAGATGGCTAAATGTTACATTATGGCCACCATGTCTGATGTGTTGCAATAACACCATGAAGGTATAAGGACTGCTGCTGATATTATGATGTCTCTTGAGAAGATGTTTACTATAAAGTCTAAGACGACTAAGAGAGAAGCAGTGACTACTTTTATGAATATTAGGATGAATCCTGGACAAGCTGTAAAGGATCACAAGATGAAAGTCATAGCACATCTCAACATTGTTAAACTCAATGGTGCTGAAATAGATGGTGAGACTAAAATTGACATGATAGTCAATTCACTATCAGATTTCTTTGATCAGTTCAAGTTGGACTACACCTTAAACAATAAGAAATACACCTTGCCAGTGATAGATCCAAGATATTCAAAGCGCTGAGGAGATCCTTGTAAAAGGAAAGGGTCAAGAGATTCACTTGGTTGGAAAGTTTGAACTGTTAAAACCCATAAAAAGGTTAAGAAACAACAGAAGTAAAGGTAACTTGGACCTACCAAGAAGGAAACTAAGAAAGTAGCCAAGATCAAAGGAAAGTACTTCCTTTGTTGTGAAAAAGGACATAAGAAAAGAAAAGGTTGAGTGAAGGGGAGTTCAACTTGTGCTTAAGCAAAGAAGCATTGGTGTTTGCTCGTGCAATGGGAGATATTAGAATTAGTTTAGATTCTTTTAGGCATTTGGATTTAATAGACATTTATTATGTACCTCAAATCAAGAGAAATTTAATTTCAGTTTCTTGTTTGAATAATATTGGTTATTTGGTTACTTTTTATAAAGATTTTATTATTAGTAAAAATAACAAGATTATTTGCAGAGGTGCATTAAAAGTCGGTCTTTTTCATTTGCAAAGAAACATCTCTAATTTGTTAGACACGGAATCAATAGAGCCTAATCACAAAATAGTTAAATTATCAAAAGATGAAACCTACATATAGCACTTGTGCCAAGGTCATATTAACCTGAATATGATTAAAAGATTGGTTAGTGATGGACAGTCATGGCCCCAGTTCGGTTCGAACTGGGCGGTTCAAACTGAATCGGTGATTTTGAACCCGAACCTAAGGTTCCGGAACCGGTCACCAGAACCAGGACAGCCGGTCCCAGTTCCGGTTGGCCTTAAAAAAAAATCGGAATCGCCGGTTCCTAACTGACGGTTCACGGAACCGTCAGGTTTGGGCGGTTCCGGTTCAAACCGTTTAAAATTTTTTTTTTTTTTTTTTTTTGTATTTTGAAAAAGAAAAATTTAACATTAATGTTGCAGGCTGCAGTAGAATGCTGTAGCCTGCAGGCTGCACACTGCCCCATGTGTGGGGCAGTGAAAAGTTTTGAAATTTTTTTATTTTGTTTTTGGTGTTGGTCGTCCGATTCCGGTTATGGAACCGGCGGTTATACCGTCGGTTCCATCCAAACCAGTGAGGAACCGGAACTAAGACCTCCACGGTCCCAGTTCGGGTTGTTACAAAAATGGAACCGAAACCGACGACTCCGGAACCTTGGCCATCCCTAATGATGGACCTTTTCTGTGACTTAAAGGTTGAATCTTGCTTGGAAGGTAAGATGACCAAAAGGTCTTTCACGACCAAATGCACAACAGCCACTGAATGTTTAGGATTAATACACATTGATGTATGTGATCCTATGAGCATTCAAACGAGAGGTGCATATGAGTATTTCATCACCTTCACAGATGATTACTCAAGATTTGGCTTTGCGTATCTCATGAGACATAAGTCGGATGCTTTTGACAAGTTCAAGGCATTTAAAGCTGAAGCAGAAAATCAGCTTGAGAAACACATAAAAATCTTGGGATCTGATCGTGGTGGAGAATATCTATCTGATGAGTTTTAAACAATATCTTGTTGATAATGGAATTATTTCTCAGCTTTCTGCACCAAGAACACCTCAACAAAATGGAGTGGCAAAAAGGATAAATAAGACTCTTTTAGATATGGTTAGGTCTATATTGAGTTATTCCACGCTCCCTAATTCTTGTTAGGGATATGCTCTACAAACTGTTATGTATATTCTAAACGATGTAACATCTAAGTCGGTTCCTAAAATACCGCATGAATTGTGGACTGGGCGAAAGCCGAGTTTACAATACTTAAGGATATTTGAATGTCCTGCACATGTGTCAAAAGTAAAGACAGAAAAGATGGAGTGTCGTTCAAAAACGTGCATCTTTGTGGGGTATCCAAAAGGAATTAAAGGATATTATTTCTATAGTCCTTCTGATCTTAAAGTATTTGTTTCTACCAATGCTAAATTTCTGAAAAAGGACAATATGAATGTTTTATGCCTAAAAGTAGAATTATTCTGAATGAGCTTTCAGGAGATACAATTCCACAAGTGGTTTCACAACCTAGTCCAATTGTAAGTTTCACACCATTACAAGGTCAACAATCTACCATTTCTTGTCGTTGTGGGAGGGTTAGTAGACGACCCGAGAGATACATCGGTCTTGGAGAATCAGTGAGAATCTCTCAGATGACGATGATCCCTACATGTATAAGGAAGCTATGGAGGATGTTGATTGTCGCCATTGGCAAAAGGCTTTGCAATCCGAAATAGAGTCTATGTTCACTAATAAAGTCTGGTCTCTTCTATACTTGCCTAAAGGGATAAAACCCATTGGTTATAAGTGTAGGGAAAAAAAAAATGTATGCAGTGAAGGTTTTAAATTTTTTTTCTTTTTACTTTTGAAAATACTTTTCAAGAATCAATTTATTCATATGCAATTTCGAAGGATTTAATACCTTTGTTTTGTTTCTTGATTTATTTTATCCCTTTCGTTTACCACTTAAAATAATCTTTATTATTTTATTCCTTTTGTCTCATTCATGGTTCGAATTTGTAACCTCATTTTTAATAATTAATAATATTAATAAAAATTATTAATATCTATTAATTATAAATTCATTGATTAAATAATCATATTATTTAATCACCTCTCTTTAATTAAAACGCATTACTTTTGTAACACTATTAATTGGAATATCCAGTTAATTTCTCGTGAACCTCATTCTCAACAACTATAAGGGCTAGTAAGGGGCCTAATGGACATATAGTTTTGTGCTCCAATAATACTTACAATTATTAATTAATACTCTTTAATTAATATTCAACGATTATTAACCTCGGAGTTATTCCACCAAAAACCTAAGGTTGAACTGTCGAAATTGTAGACTGGATTTACACAACCTAAATCCCAGTGTCCATCGATATAGCTAATTACATATAGTTCATAGCTAGAGCTAGATCACAATGTCCGTTATACCCCTCTTGTTATATCTTTTCCTTTAAGCATCGATGATTTTATAATGAACAATTAAATCTTATCATCCTTACGAAAGAAGGAGAGTGCTTATAATTGTTCAAGCCTCAAATCAACCCTTAAGGGAACTACTCATCTACTTCAGTCAAGAAGCAGTGGATTCCGATATTGTATTCAGACCTTCCCAGCCACAAGTCAAACCGCAACTCCAAAATACGGAGGTATTGATCGCAAAAATTACATTCGACCTCAATCATGGTAAATCAGAAGCCACGATCTAACCTGAAGAGTTGATAAGACACTCAGGATTAAGATCACTCATAAATAGCCATCATATATCGATATCGATATGAATCTCATCTACTAAATGGATCTTAACGAGATATTCATATAAATTGTGGCCTAGTCCTATATGATCTCATCATATAAGGTGCCTCCATTCTCATATCAACTACAGGAATGGACTAGGGTAATACCACTGTACATTACAGAATGGACCGCAACAGTAGATCAACCGCAAACTAAGAGCAACAGTAGATCAACCGTAAAGTAAGTACCCAGCTTTGTTTGCTCTCTACGGACTCTTTAAATTGCAAATCTCAAAATGAATCCTCTTGTATATGACTCTCATATGCTCAGATTGAGGTTACATTTTTTCAATCTTGGATGTTATACGCACATTATATAAATGTATGAACTTAAATAAACTACAAGTCTTTAGGGCATAAACCCCAATAATCTCTCACTTGTACTGAAGCACGTGAGACATGTCTCGTAAACATAAACCCTCTAGGTGACCTTTAAACACTTTAGTCGTTAAGCTCTTAGTAAATGGATCAGTCAGGTTGTCCTCCGATGCGATCTTCGTCACGGTCATGGCTCCTCTCTGTACTATCTCTTTGATGAGATGATATTTCCTTTCTATATGCTTTCCTCTTTCATAGCTTCTTGGTTCCTTGGAATTAGCCACAGTGCCACTATTATTGCAATAAAGTGTCATGGGCTTATCCAGATCTGGAACCACTTTCATATCATTTAAGAACTTGCGGAGCCGTACAACCTCTTTAGCAACTTACAAGTCACTACATACTCAGCTTCCATGGTGGAATAGGTAATGCAACCTTGCTTAATACTCCTTCATACTATGGCTCCACCACTAAGGGTGAATACTAATCCAGATTGACAGGCCCTTAACTTACTATCTCTTATTAGGTAGCCTGCCGGCACTCCACAGTAGCTTCCCAGTTGAGGCTTGCCTCGCTGAATGGCTTCCGTGAAGCTAAGCCGTTACCTAACTTGGAAATCTGAGTAGGAAATTTTTTTTTATATACAAACTACTTTATTAAAATTTTGGCAGAGTCTCCTCTATTATTCTAAAATTTACCAAAATCTGGAGACCTGCATAAAAACTTGAACACTTCTATAAAATTTCAAATCTCAACTACCATGGACCTCCGGTCCACCATGGACCTCCGGTCCATCTCAACAATTCACAACTTCAATCACAAATTTCAAATAATAAAATACTGAGCTTTATCAATATACATTTTACATAAGAGTTACAATCAAACATAATACATAATTCTAAAGCTGTCACAGCAATGTCTGACTGGTCCTACTGGTCTTGGAAGTCCCTGCAATGCTTGCATCGATACCTTGGAGGTTGGTTTAAAAAAAACATATAACTAATATGAGCTAAAGGAGCTCAGTGAGTGCGTTTCTAATTTGCTGAGAAACCTTAAATATAATAAGATTAACTTTGAATTTAACTGAAACTTTTTAAACTTACTGCTATTACTAAAAACTGATAAACTGAATTTCTTTTCAAACTTTCTTCTATTGCTGAAAACTAATAAACTGAATACTGATAAACTGAAAACTCTCTGCTATTACTGAAAACTAATAAACTGAAACAATATACTTTCTTTAAATACAAACTGAGAATTTTATAAACTGTAAAATCTGATGGCCAAGCCTAAAATAATTACTTTTAAATTAATCACTGAAATAATTAAAATTCTATTATAACTTTTGACTTTGCCTGTTTTATGAAAACTGAAAAGTTGAGATAATATACTTTTTCTGAAAACTGAAATACTGAGACAATATATTTTTCTGAAAACTGAAAAACTGAAATAATATATTTTTCTGATAATTGAAATGCTGAGATAATATATTTTTCTAAAAACTGAAATGCTAAAATAATATACTTTTATGATAATGTTTTCCTGATAAAACTTTTTTGATAAAACCTTTATGATAAAACCTTTCTGATAAACCTGATAATGCTAATGGAAAACCCATATCTGATAACTGATAATCTATATGGCAAATCAGCTAGCGCAACACCATATGGAGGGTGTCACCAGGCGACTAACTGGCGCCGCACTGGTGACTCTGATAATCTGATAAAGACATCTCACTGTCTATGTGGCGAAATGCTGCGTCACCTCTATATAGCGAGAGAACACCCCAATGTGTGGGCGATTGACAAACTCGACAGACTCAACCCCCTTGGAGTTAGCGGACTGTCCCACCTTAACTTGCCACACACAAATGGGGTGTACCGGCCGGGTCTACTGCTGATAATCTGATAATTGATAAGCTGATAAGCTGATAACTGATAATCTGATAATTTATGGGTATCCTATTGGCTTAAAAATATTTTTTTTTTTTTTGGTCTAAAACATTCATAAAATCATAAAATCTGTTTGTAATATCATTTTTATCAAAAATCATAAAATATCCATAGAATATATTTCTTAAATTAAATCTCACGTATATATATTTTCTCAAGTGAAAATATAAACTCAAACATTCTGAAATATAAGAATACTTTAATTGAAATATACTTGAAGCAATCAATTCTATTTAAATTTTAAAACTCGTATAAATAATAAATATATGTAAAATCTTATAATAACAAATCGAACTTAGAAAGAAATATACTAAATATAATTCAACTAAAAATCTGATTTTGCACATCACTCACTGATTTCTAGTTTTCTCTAGGCTTAGTGCTTTGGTTCCTTCGTCTCATTACATTTCTTGTCTTTCCACATAATTTCATTTCCTCCCATACTATGGAGATTTCTCCCTAAAGTAATATATTTCCAAATAAATCATTAATATAAATACAATAACTAATACAAATACTCAATTAACACATTTAACACTTTATTCTTCAATTTCTTTTATTCTAATAAAATCAATTACATTTAATTTGCTAAAAATCATGTCTCTACAGTTATATATTCCTTGAATTCTTCAATTTCTCTTAAATCGAATCTCATACATCACAATCCAATACATTCACTTTATTTTCTAAGCATCAATTTATATCACAACCATACAGATACAATTTCTAATACTTAATTACACATAAATTGAAATCTCTACACTATCAACTTCGATTTCTATACAAATTCTCATTCTAATCTTCATCAATTTAACATAAGTGAATTTCCTTCACTTAACAACATCAAATTCAATCTCATTAAACTTGATTAAACTGATTATAACTTCAATTTCAAATTAAATTAAAAAATTTTCAAAACTAATGATTCAATTTCATTCCAAACACAATATCACAAAAATTCCACAATACAAGTTCACTAATTTGAGAATCATTTTGATTTCTTACTTAATGATTCCAAATTCATACCATCAATTAACTCAATAACACTCCAATTACACCATTAATATCTCAATTTAATAATCTAAACTCAAAATCATCAAATCTTCAATTCTTTAACTTACTAGTTTTCTAAATTTTCATTTTAATCAATTCAATTTCAACTAACTTCCAATAAAACTCTACAAAAACTTAAATCAAATACTAAATCAACAAAACCCATAATCTTTTTTTTTATTTCTAGAAATTCAATTTCACTTTATACTCAACAATCAATTTCAAAATCAATTCAAAACTCAATCAATCTCTCAAATCAATTCAATTTCATCAAACATTAACTACTAATTCTACAACACAAGGATATTATCAAAATTCAAACCAAATCAACTTCATCAATCACTTACCCAAGTCCTCCCTACTCTTCTTGCTCTTCTTCTTCTTCTAGCGGACCGAATCTCCTCTTTTTCTTTTCTATTCCTTTTTCTTTTTCTTCTTTTTCTTTTCTTCTTCTTCTCCCTCACGGTTTCTGCAGCTTTTTCTTCACAGCTGCTGTTCTGTTTTCTTCCTCTTCCTCCTTCGGTCACAGCTCCCTTCCTTTTTCTTCCTTTCTTCTCTTTTCCTTCTCTCTCTCCTTTCTTCTTCTCTTCGGCCGAAGCTTCTTCTTCTTCTCGAATTTTCTCTCCTTTTCCTTTATTTTCTGGTTTCATTTGGTTTGGCCGGTCAACTCTCATTCTTTTTGTTGTTTTAATTTTTATTTCATTTCATCTTCATTTGATCTTCATTTTCATTTTATTTCAATTTACTTTTCCATCCAGTAATTAAATTACAGTCTCATATCATAAAAATATTTTTAACTTCCAATGAATATTCTTAATACTCCAATTTATGGAAATCCTTACCATGTTCACCAAAACTTATAATTGAATTTTGTATATACTTTATGAAATCTTACTAATCGTTTAATAGATTCCATTATTGTACCGTAAAATCAATCCTAGAAAAATATATTACAATACCTGTATGTATACAGTACATAATATCGAGAGGGTGTATTACACAGATGTAGATTTCCTATAATTCTTGTCTGACTGAAAATCTGAATCTGTATATCTTAATGGGATCAAATCCTGTGCAGAATATACTAGCATATAGTTCTTAATTCTCCGAAAATACTTGAGAATAGTCTTTACAGCAACCTAATGATCTAATCTTAGGTTGGACTGATATATGCTGGCTACTCTCACTGCGAAGCAGGTGTCAGGTCTCGTGCATAGCATAGCATACATAAGACTACCTACTGCTGACGCATAGGGAATACGTCTCACATCTTTAATTTGTTAAAGTCTTTTAGGACACTGTTCCTTAGAAAAATAAACTCCATGTCAGGAAGATAAATTACCTTTCTCGGAGTTCTCCATTGAAAATTGCACTAGTACCTTGTCGATATACGATACTTGAGACAATACTAACAGTTTGTTCTTATGATCCCTTATTAATTGGATCCCAAGAACATAACTTGTCTTTACTAAATCATTCATTTGGAATTGATTAGCGAGTAAACCCTTTACTTCTGATAACATTCCTAATTCATTCCCAATAAGTAGGATCTTATCAAAGTAACGAACTAGAAATACTACCTTCTTGCCAACAATGCACTTGTATACACAAGGCTCATTAACATTTTCTCAAAGTCATAGGTTTTGATAGCAGTATCAAACCTTATATTCTAAAATCTAAATGCTTGCTTAAGTCCATAAATGGACCTTTGCAATCTGCAAACCTTTTGCTCTTGATCTTGGGATATGAATCCATCTGGTTACATCAGATAGATACTCTCATCAAGACTGTCATTCAAGAATGCAGTCTTGACATCCATTTGCCAAATTTTATAATCAAAATAGGCAGCTATGGATAAAAGTATTCTAATAGACTTAAACATAGCTACTGGCGAGAAGGTCTCTTCATATTCGACCCCCTCCTTTTGGGTATAACTCTTTGCCACTAGCCTTGCCTTGAAGGTCTCTACCTTTCTGTCTACTCCCCTCTTTCTCTTGTAGATCCACTTACACCCCATGGGTTTTATCCCATCAGGTAAGTCTACAAGTTCCCAGACTGAGTTAAAGTACATAGACTCCATCTCGAGATTCAAAGCTTTTAGCCATTCATCTTTGTCAGAATCTTTCATTGCATGTCTAAATGACAATGGGTCATCAACATTATCATCGGAAACGACACCCTGTGCCTCTCTAACACCTAAATAGCGTTCAAGTTGTTGTATAACCCTCCTACTATGTCTAAGTGGTAGTGTATCCTGACTAGGAATTGTCTGACTATCAGATGTAGATGGAACAATAATCTTGTCAACAACTTTTATTGACTGAACACTGGTCGAACCAAATTCTAGCTCTCTTAATACCATCTTTGATCGAGGTTTATGATCACTCATATAATCATCTTCAAGAAACGTTGTGTTTGTCGATACAAACACTTTGTTTTCTTGAGGATTATAAAAGAATCCACATCTAGTTTCCTTTGGGTATCCTACAGGCAAGCATATAACTGAACGATGTTCTGGTTTTCCACTTCTATTCTTCAGTACATGTACTGGACATCCCCAAATGTAAAATCGTAAACTGACTTTACAACCATTCCACAACTCATAAGGAGTCTTGGGAACAGACTTAGATGGAACTACGTTTAGGATGTATGCTGTCGTTTGTCGTGCATATCCCAAGAAGGAATATAGTGATAACGAGAAGCTAATCATAAGTCTCACCATTTCCATCAGGGAACTGTTTCTCCTCTCCGTAACACCATTTTACTGTGGTGTTCTTGGAGATGTCATTTGGGATACTATCCCATCCTCAACCACGCAGTATTCAAACTCTTGGTCAAGATACTCACTTCTACGATCTCATCGTAGAGCCTTGATTATTTTGTCTAATTGATTTTCAACTTCAGTTCAGAAATCTTTAAACATTTCAAATGTTTCCAACTTATGTTGCATTAGGTAAACATATTAGTATCATGAGTAATCGCCAATAAATGTGACGTAGTACTCATGACCACCTCTAGCTCTAACACTTATTGGTCTACGGACGTCTGAGTGTATAAGCTCAAGTGATTGTGTGGCCCTAACCCCTTTTCCAGTAAGAAGGTATCTTTGTCATTTTACCTTCTAAACAAGATTTGTAGACAGGTAAAGTGTCGATCTTTAAGTCACTTAAAGGTCCGCCTTTTACCAGTTTGTCTATTCTGTCAAGGTTAATATAGCCAAGTTTTAGATGCCATAGATATGTTTCATTTTCATGATAAACCTTTTGTCATTTCGTTTTAGGTTTTTCAACCTTAAACATTTCAGTGTTAAGCAGTGTTGTATGAAGTCTGATTTCTCCCACTGCTCTACCTAAAACGATATCCTCTGTTCCAACACGCATAATGAATGACCCCTCCTCCAGCTCTGTCCAAGAATCAATCCAATGTAAAGAAGAACAAATATGGTTAGTGGTCCCTAAATCTACTATCCAAGATGAAGAACCATCTTCTACTAAACATGATTCAATGACAAGTAAATCCGATTTACTTTTCGCTTTCTTCTTATTGGAGAGTTCTTCGAGATATTATGGACAGTTCCTCTTCCAATGACAAACCTCTTTACAATGGAAACATTTTTTATTTTGCTTTGTCAATCGTGGTGTTATTTATTTTGGGCTTAGCCTTTACTTTACCAGTAGACCTCTTTCTATTCTTGAAACTATAAAAGGATGACTAAGCAACATCTGCCATGCTATTCTTACTTTTGATAACTCGTGTTGCGTTGGCAGTAGGGTCTGGAGGACATTCCTCCGTAAGCTCGATTTTAAAGTATTTACAGACCATGATCGCATTCATATTTTCTTTCCACTTAGTGTAGTTATCACCAGTTAATTTATCATTAGCGAGGATTTGTAATAAAGCAGAAGACATTGTGACAGGACCCGCCCCGACCCCTCTCCTAAGTCAAAGGGAGTCCTGTGAAATTCTGAAAACTGTTTAACATTCTCAATCTATTTAGGAAATGCTATATATAAAAATATAAAATTTAGAGTTTAAAATCTATTTAATAAAAATTTTGACAGCATTTCCTCTATTTTTGAAACATTTCCTCATGAAACATTATAATAACACTTCTAAAATAACAACAATCTCAACTTCAAAACAGGACCGCCTACCCCTTTCTTTTTTTTCTAAAATCAAATATACTCAATAAACAAGGTAAAACTCAAATCATTTTAAGAAACATACTAAAACATGCATATTCAACTCATTGCATTTATAACTAAGACTACCAAACATAGTAGTCTTTTTTCTGTTCTTTTAAACAAGTTCTTACAAAGTGTAAAGTTAACTTAAAGAAAGATGAAAATTGTGCTTTTAAAATAGGCATTGCTACTAAGTATCTTTACACATACAAACAAGCTTACATGATGTAAGATATATGTACATAACATGTAGAAACAACAAAGTGATTCTCATTCTACATGCCATCAAGTGGCCTACCTCAAGACTGGAGAGTTCACACAACCGGGAAGCTACCTGGAAAATAATTAAAGAAAATAAAGGGTGAGCACTAATGCCTAGTGAGTGAATGTACTTTTTGTTTCACAAACAAAACATATATATATATATATATATATATATGTTTACTCTTTCAAAAACTTATCTCAATTATATATAATTGAAACATTGAAAATAATAATCCTTTATAAGTTAATCATTAAAACATATATAACATTTCATAAATATAATTCTACACCAATATCCGTACTCAGGAAAATTCTCACATACGTGTCGCAGCGTCCATACCACAGTGTACATGCAGAGTTTCGGACTTACCTCACATACACCGTGCGAATATATTTCGCCTGTGCAGAGAAATTATTCTCACATATGTACACAGAGTGGCCCGAAAGCCTTAAATATTAGTTATAGGGAATGGTACGAAATTGGTGTTCAAAAACTCATAACATTTCTCACAATCTCTACTCAAAAACTTTATGCTTAAATAAATCCTCATTATAATATAATCATTATGCAATTCTATTTTTCTCACATATAACAAAAATCTCAATAGCTTAATTCATCAAACATAACCATATCTCTAGTGCTCATATATAATTTAAAATCATATAAAATACTTGGTTTTAAAAATCAAATCAAATAAACATAATAAATCTCTAACATCAATACATGAATTAAATTCATGTAAAACATAACTAAATCTTTAATAAACATATATAAATCATTTGTATAAAACTTCATATAATCTCTAACCAATCAATTTTATATAACACAATATAATATATTAATCTCAACACAAAATATATATGAATCCATTTGGAAAATACCAATAATTTCTTTATACAAATCAAATAAAAATCCACTTACAACTTGTATGAGATTCTAGTTGGGTTCAAGAAGGTTAGATTCCCTTTGTATCTCTTTCTCCCCTAAAAATCACCAAGAAATTGGTTAGAATCCATAAAATATCATAATGAAAACACTATAGAAGAATTTAGGATTGAAATCCTAAGAATACCCCAAAGCTTAGCAAGCATTTTTGCAAATGTTTTTCTCTTCACTTATATGCTGTCCCAGCAGTTTTCCTCACACGTTTTCTCACCAAAACTTTCTGTTTTTTGCCTATTTGAGCTGCCTTATACTCCATCTTTTTTCCTAGTCACTAAGTCACAATTTAGGATGTCAAAAATGTGCCAAACAGCAGCTTGCAAGGGTGCTATCTGGCAGCAGAGTATGCTGCTATATTGACTTGTATGACAGCTAGGTGTGTTGTCCTTAATTTGCCACCCGCTGCTCTAATTTAATAAATGAAGCAGCTATTGTCCCTTGAATTTCTAGCAATGTTTTACCATGTAACTTTGCACCATATTGGGCTTGATGGGCCTAAGGAAATTGGATTTAATTTGTGACATGTAAGCCTCTCAAATCTAATTTCGTTTTCCACGTCAGGCCTTACGAAACTAACCCAATTTTTTTCCATATCCGAATCTTATTTTATGAACTTAATTAATTTATTTTGTTCTCTATAATTGGATCTCACAAAACCTCCCCAACTTACAAGAATTTCGTCCTCGAAATTCACTTACTTGATTGAAACAAATGAAGATATTGAATCTGCATCTGATCTTCTTTTTCCTAAGTTGCTTCTTCTATTCCATGATTTCTCCATAGAACTTTTACTAAAGGAATTACTTTAGTACGTAATACATTTTCCCTTCTGTCAAGTATCTCAACTGGCTCCTCTTCATAAGTCAAATCTTCTTTCAATTTCAGAGGTTGCTTTGTTAAAACATGTGAAGGATCATATATATATATATATATTTGCGAAGCATTGAAACATGGAACACATCATGAATTCTACATAGTTCTGAAGGTAAAGCTAAATGATAAGCAACTGTTCCTACTCTACCAATGATCTCATATGGACCAACATATCATGGACTCAACTTTCCTCGTTTCCCAAATCGAAGTACACCTTTCTATGGTGAAATTCGTTATTTGTATAACTTTTATGTCTGTCTCGAGCTATCTTCAATCTATCTTTGATAACCTCAATCTTTTCTGTTGTAAGTTGAACAAGCTCTGGACCCAATAACTTCGCTTCAGCCCATCTCATCCAACATACCAGTGTTCTGCATTTTCTTCCATAGAGTGCTTCATATGGTGTCATTCCAATACTAGCTTGATAATTGTTGTTGTAAGCAAATTCAATCAATGATAGATGAGTATCCCAACTTTGAATTCCATCACACAAGCTCAAAGCATATCTTCTAATGTTTGAATAGTACACTCTGATTGACCATTAGTTTGTGGGTGAAAAGCAGTATTAAAATGCAATTTAGTACCCATGGCTTTCTGTAAACTAGGCCAAAATCTGGATGTAAAACGAAGATCTCTGTCGGAAACAATTGATATGGGTGCCCCATGAAGACGTATTATCTCATCAACATAAATTCTAGCCAACTTGTCCATGATATAAGTATTCTTGGTAAGTAGAAAATGTGCAGATTTTGTTAACCGGTCCATAATGACCCATTTATTGTCATGGTCCCTCTGAGTGCGAGGAAGTCCTAGCACAAAATCTATAGTAATATGTTCCTATTTCCATTAAGGAATAGGAAATGGTTATAAAAGTTCTGCAGGTTTCTGATGTTTTACCTTGACTTGTTGGCAAATCAAACATTTGGCTACAAATTTTGCTATATCTCTTTTTATACCTCGCCACCAATAATGCTCTTTCAAAGTACGATACATGTCGTGCTTCCTGGATGCATTGTATATGCATAAAAGTGAGCTTCTTCAAGAATTTCTTTCTTCAGCTTTTTAATATTAGGTACACAAAGTCTATTACCTAATACTAATACACCATTATCTCTCAACATGAAGTCAATTCGTAGTTTGCCCTTCACTTCTTCTTTTAACCTAACCAAATAAGAGTCTTGAGCCTGTAATTCTCGTATCTGATCAATTAGAATAGGCCTAACTTGGCAAGTAGCCATATATGCTCCAGAATTATTTGTTGCTAATCCAACTCTTAAAGATCTGAATTCAATTAGCAAAGGAGAACGCATCATCTTTAAATGTGCTATGGAGCTTGAAGTTTTTCTACTAAGTGCATCCGCCACCACATTAGCTTTTCCAGGATGATACTCGATAGTGCAATCATAATCTTTGATTAGTTCAATCCATCTTCTCTGCCTCAAATTTAATTCTTTCTGTGTGGAAAGATACCGGAAGCTTTTATGAATTTGACAAGTAACCCTATATAAGTAATGTCTCCATATCTTTAATATAATTGCAGCAACATCTAAATCATGTGTTGGATAATTGAGTTCATGCTTCTTAAGTTGTCTAGAAGCATAAGCTATCACCTTTCCATGTTGCATTAATACACCACCGAAACCCTGTCTAGAAGCATCACTATACACACAAACCCATCAGTACCAGATGGAAGTGTAAGTATTTAAGCAGAAGTTAATCTTTTCTTGAGCTCTTGAAAACTTTGCTCGCAAGCTTTTGACCACACAAACTTCACATCTTTATGAGTTAGTTTCAGTCAATGGGGCAGCTAATCTTGAAAATCCCTCTGCCAACCTCCAATAATATCCTGTTAGACCCAAAAAACTTCTAATCTCTGTCACATTAGTTGGTTGATCCCAATTCACAATAGCTTCAATTTTTTGAGGATCCACATAAATCCCATTACCTGAGATTACATGTAACAGCCCCTAATTTTCCGTAATTATGAAAAGTATATTATTTTAATGGTGTGTTTGGTTTATCACAAACAATATATATATATATATATATATATATATATATATATATTCAAAATCATCACATACAATATATTTAAATCTATATAAATAAATATATATATATATATATATTCAAAATCAATTTATTACAATCAATATATATACCAAATCATATATATATACCAAATCATTCCCAAAATCAATTTCAAACAACAAATCATAAACAATATATCACAAATAATTAAAAATAATATAATATAACGATTTCGAAAATTTCTGAAAAATCTGAAAAAATACGAAAACTCGTGTACACCGAACCTGGACAATTTCTGGACAATATTTCTTTCCTACTCTTCTTCTCCTTCTTCTTCTCTTTCCTTTCTCTCACTTCTTTCTCTCTCCTCTTCTCTCTTCTCTCTCGCTGCTCTTGTAACATCCCGGATTTCGGATAATTAATTTTATATATGTGAATATAAAGTTTGTGATTGGAGGGGGTGTAAATGTAATTAAAAGTATGTTTATTTTTATGGTTTCCAGGTGGACCAGATTGAACGGTCAAAAATGATGCATGAAAAAAATTAAAAACTGAGGCAGTGAGTATCGCGACCTGGTCACCGCGACCACAGGTCGCGATGGGCCGCTCGCGATGAAACATGGAAATTTTGGCAGTGAGCATCCCGACCAGTCACCGCGACCACAGATCGCGATGAACTGCTCGCGATGAAAATGTCAAATTCTGGCAGTGACCAACGCGACCACCAGCACGACCAAGGTACCGCGAGGTGTGCTCGCGATGAAGGCGGTGCAAACGCTCCAGTGAGTACCGCGACCTGGTGGCGCGACCACAGGTCGCGACGACCGAAAAATATAAAAAAATTTTTGGCTTCCGCGAGAAGCCACCAAACAGACAGAACAGAGAAAAGAGAGAGGAGAGGCCGAGAGAAAGAGAGAAAGAAGAAGAAAGAAGAAGAAAGAAAGAAGAAAGAAGAAGAAAGAAGAAGAAGAGGAAGAAAAAGAAGAGGAAGAAAAGAGAAAAGGAAGTGTAGGAGGAAGAGAAAAGGGAAGGAAAAGGAAAAGAAAATCGTGGAAACGCGATTTGTCGAAAGAAAAACGGTATCCAGGTTGGTGTACCTTTGTTTTCGAAAATCTTTACAAAAATATTAATTATTTTTAGTTTGAATCTGCAATTATTTCGATGATATTCAATTTTTATGCGTTTATATTATTTCGTTGAAATGATTTCTATTGTTGACTGCGTTTTGATTCTTACGATTCCGCTGAAATTGCTTGTTTTCAATTATTGTATAAATAATGTCGATTTTCCCATGAAAAATTTATGTTATTGAACTCGAATGTTTCCGTTGATGGTAAATATAGTGAATATTGAAAAATAGTTTATCGTAACGGCCCTAGGATACTTAGACATAGAAATGGATATAGGAGGTTGGTATACCAGCTGGGTTCAGTGAGCAGTACTGCGCCGATATTGATATGCTATTGATGCTTATTATATACCTCCTCATGGATTCGTCCAGGGGCAGGGAGACACGTACCTCCTCACGGATTCGTCGTGAGGTTGGGAGACACGTACCTTCCTAAGGATTCGTTCCTGGGATAGGGAGTTATGTACCTCTCTAGGTTTCGCACCCTCGGTCCTAGAGTAGGGAGATACGTACCACTCTTAGGATTCATCCTAGGGTGGGAGTTTGACCCATATTCCAGTCCGAGTATGTTGAGTATTCTAGCGGGCCAGATTTAAAGTGAATTGAAAAGTGTATTGAATAACGTTATTGATCGATTTTATATATGTTGATCTTATTGTTGAAATTAAAGTGATTAAAACTGTTTTATGCTTTGATTTTGAAGTTAAATTGTTTTGTAAATGATTAGTAACTAAAAGAGATATATTGTAATTTGTTTCTTAATAAAAGTGATTTATGATTTTCATATTTGAGTTTAGTGTACACCCACTAAGCTATATGCTTAGCGCGTTAGTTTTGTTTCTAACGCGTAGGTACCAGAGAGACTGAAGAGGTCAAAGACTTAAGAGGAGTTCCCTGCAGACAGAGGCGGAGAGTCACATTTTTGGGTAGATATTTATGTTCATGTGTAATATGATTGATAAGCATGCATATACAGAGAGTCTGTAAAAATGTTTTGTAATTATGTCCTGTAATTAATTATTTTACGATTTCTATCTTTTATTAGTAGAATGTTTGTAAAATATTAACTTCTGAATCGTTTTATTTTATAAATTGTATTGGAAAGTCGCACTAAACGGCAGAGTGCGCAATTGTTTGAAAATGATATTTGAAGTGTTGATATGAGTTGTATTTGATTGAGTTGTGAAAAACAGGTTTTGGGAAAATCCGAAAAACAAACGAAACTCTGCCGAAATTTTTGTAAAAAGTTTATTTATTAGGCTCACTTGAAAATGGTTTTAAAACTATCAACTAGTTGGTTTTTCCAATGGTTTGAAAATCTATCGATGGGTTCACAACGATTTTCGGTTTATAAAATGAAGTTAGAAAGTTTTGAAAACCGGTAGCGCTCCCTGGGTCGGTCCAGCCGGGTCGGGTCAGGGGGTGTTACAGCTCCTCTCTTCTTATTTTTTTGCTGTGTTGTTTTGGTTTCTGTTTCATGTTGATGCGTTTTTGTTTTATATATATATATATATGTTTTTTTCCTTCTTATCTCCTCCTCTCACGCCAACTGTCTTCTTTTTTTCTTTTTTTTTTGTTTGTTTGTTTGTTTGTGAGAGTGGAGGCAAATATTCCACACTTATCCAATTACCAAATAACTTCACCAATATTCACTTGGACCTAACGATTTTGGGGAAATTCAATTCGATATTAATTTGTAAAATAAGTTTGAATATAAATTTGAGTTTCTTTTATATGATTATTGATGATATATTTGAATTTTGTAAATGTGTTTATTGATTTGAATTTAATAAAATTTAATTTGACCATAAAGAAATGATATTGTGAAATGGCCCTAGGATACTTGGACATATATACAGATATAGGAGGTTGGTATACCAGCTGGGTTCATTTAGCAGTACTGCACCGACATTGATATTGATGTGATATTATGTACCTCCCCATGGATTCGTCCAGGGATAGAGAGACACGTACCTCCTCAATAATTCGTCCTGGGGTAGGGAAACACGTACCTTCCTAAGGATTTGTTCCTGGGATAGGAAGATATGTACCTCTCTAGGTTCCGAACATTCGGTCCTAGGATAGGAAGATACGTACCACCCTAAGGATTCGTCCTAAGGTTAGGAGTTATGTTCGACAGACAGCCACTGAGGTCGAACGACCCATATTCTAGTCCTGGATTATGTTGAGTATACTAGAGGGCCAGAATTGAGAATGATTTGAAAAAGAAATGGTTATAAAAGAATTTATAATTCGGTTTCGTATGGATTATTAATTGAATTTAGTTGTTTATATTGAATCAATTTCATATAATTTATTTCCGTGTTTGATTTGAATAATAACATGTTTATATACGATTATATTGTGCGATTTTTATTATGAAAAGTTATTTATGATTTTGATACTTGAGTTTAGTGTACACCCACTAAACTATATGCTTAGCGCGTCGGTTTTTATCGCGCGTAGGTCACAGGGATACTGAGGAGGCCAAAGTTTGAAGAGAGAGTTGCTGACAGAGACCCAGAGTCACTACATTTGGGTAGATATATAAATATATTGTTGTATAATATGTGTAGATCGCATGCATATACAGAGATTTGTAATTATGGTTTATATTTGTGTTTTGTAATTAAATTGTTTTATGATTTCTGTTTTTCATTCTCAAAGGTTTGTAAATAATGAATTATGAATTATTTTATTTTAAACTGTTGGAAAGTCGCACTAAACGGCAGAGTGCGCATTTGATTGACAGGAGATTTGAAGTGTTATTGTGGATTTTATTTGATTTGAGTTTTATTGAAAACAGGTTTTGGGAAATCAGAAAAATAGAGAAAACTCTGCCAAAATTTTTGAAAATAAAGTTTGATGGGCTCACTAGAAAAATATTTTTAAATTACAAATTATGAAAACTGGAGCCTCACCTAGCATCGCCTTCAATCTGTCAAAAGCTGTCTGGCTTCTATTAGTCCACTCAAATCTGACATTTTTATGCAGTAGCTTGGTCAACGGACTTGCTATGGATGAAAATCCCTTCACAAACTGTCGATAATAACCTGCCAAGCCTAAGAAACTTCTGACCTCTGTAACATTTCTGGGAGGCTTCCATTCCACAATCGCTTCAATATTTTTAGGATCTGCCTTTATACCCTCTGCTGATACAATGTGACCCAAAAATGCAATCTCAGGTAACCAGAATTCACATTTACTCAGCTTGCCATACAGTTGCTTCTCCCTCAGAAGTCCTAATTCAGCCTGTTTCAGGTAAAGATTTTGTGATCTATAGTGATGCCTCACACCAGGGTTTAGGTTGTGTATTGATGCAGGAAGGCAAGGTGGTTGCATATGCGTCCAGACAACTGAAAACTCATGAGCAGAACTATTTTATACATGATCTGGAACTTGCAGCTATCGTATTTGCCTTGAAAATCTGGAGGCATTACTTGTATGGTGAGAAATGCTATATATACATAGATCGCAAAAGTTTGAAATATCTGCCTACCCAGAAGGAGCTTAATCTGAGACAGAGATGATGGATGGAATTGATTAAAGCTTAATCTGAGACAGAGATGATGGATGGAATTAATTAAAGACTATGACTGCGTAATTAACTACCATCCCGGAAAGGCGAATGTGGTCGCAGATGCGCTGAGCAGAAAAGCACTATTCGCTCTGAAGGCTATGAATGTGCAATTACAGCTGAATCCCGACAATGCATTTGTGGCAAAACTGAGATGCAGACCCTAGTTTGATTCAGCAGATTGCAGAAAAACAGAAGCAGGATGATAGAATTCAGATGATATGTGAACAGATTTCAGAAGGAAAGCATCCGAACTTCGCAATCAGAACTGATGGTATTGTGTGTTTCAGAGACAGGATTTGTATTCCAGATAAAGAAGACTTGAGAAAGATGATCCTGACAGAGGCACACAGTAGTTCGCATTCGATGCACCCAGGTAGCACAAAGATGTACAGAGATCTGAAAACTCAGTATTGGTGGTCTGGAATGAAGAAAGATGTGGTGGAATTTGTGAATAGATACATGACTTGTCAAAAGGTGAAAGCTGAACACCAGGTTCTATCAGGATTATTACAGCCAATAGCAATACCTGAATGGAAATGGGATCGCATCACTATGGACTTTGTCACAGGATTACCACTCACCCGGAGTAAACACGATGCTATATGGGTTATATTGGACCGATTGACGAAGTCAGCACATTTTTTACCTATCAGAACTGACTATTTATTGGATCGACTAGCAGAATTGTATATCAGAGAGATAGTCAGATTGCATGGAGTGCCTGCATCCATAATATCAGATAGAGACCCGAGATTTACATCCAGGTTCTGAAAGAAGTTTCAAGAAGCCTTGGGTACTCGATTGAGTTTCAGTACAGCCTTCCATCCAGCAGATCGACGGACAATCAGAAAGAGTAATTCAGGTGCTAGAAGATATGCTCAGGAGTTGTGTCATTGATTTTGAAGGAAGTTAGGGCGGATCACCTCCCATTGATTGAATTCGCCTACAACAACAGTTACTAATCGAGCATAGCTATGGCACCTTATAAGGTACTGTATGGAAGGAAATGCAAGACTCCAATATGTTGGACAGAGTTAGGAGATGACAGGTTAGTGGACCCAGACTTGATCAGACAAACTGAGGAGAAGGTGAAGATTATCAAGGAAAGATTGAAAGTTGCATCTGACCGGCAGAAATCATATGCAGATTTGAAAAGGAAAGAGATAGAATATGAAGTCGGTGAGAAAGTGTTCCTGAAAGTATCTCCGTGGAAGAAAGTGCTCAGATTTGGTGGGAAAGGGAAGTTGAGTCCTAGGTTTATTGGGCTATACGAAATCATTGAATGTGTGGGACCAGTAGCCTATAGACTAGCTTTACCTCCAGAATTAAAAAAGATTCATAATGTTTTACATGTGTCCATGCTGAGGAGATACAGATCTGATCCTTCTCACAGAATTCAGACCGAAATTATTGAAATCCGACCAGACCTAACATATGAAGAGGAACCAGTGCAAATCCTTGATCGGGAGATTAAAGAACTACGAAACAAAAGAGTTCCACTGGTGAAAGTCAGTTGGAGAAATCACAAAGTAGAAGAGGCTACCTCGGAGAGCGAGGAAACAATGAGACAACAGTATCCACAACTATTCAATTAAGGTAATTTCGAGGATGAAATTTCTTAAGAGGGGAAGAATTGTAACGCCCCTAATTTTTCGTAATTATGAAAAGTATATTATTTTAATAGTGTGTTTGGATGATAATAGGTACAAGTGAATATTGGTGAAGTTATTTGGTAATTGGATAAGTGTGGAATATTTTTGGAATAATTAGTGAGATGGAATGTGATTAATTGTAAATTGGTTACCATTTTAGGATTTTGAATAAAATTAAGGGGGGGCATATTGTGATTATATATATATATATATATATATATATATATATATATATATATATATTTATTTATTTATTTATTTATTTGTTTTTTCCTTCTTATCTCCTTCTCTCACGCCAACTGTCTTTTTTTTTGTTTGTTTGTTTGTTTGTTTGTTTGTGAGAGTGGAGGCCCTCACAACAAACAAACAAACAAACAAACAAAAAAAAAAGACAGTTGGCGTGAGAGAAGGAGATAAGAAGGAAAAAACAAATAAATAAATAAATATATATATATATATATATATATATATATATATATATATATATAAAACAAAAACACATCAACATGAAACAGAAACCAAAACAACACAGTAAAAAAAAAGAACAGAGGAGCAGCGAGAGAGAAGAGGAGAGAGAAAGAAGAGAGAGAAAGGAAAGAGAAGAAGAAGGAGAAGAAGAGTAGGAAAGAAATATTGTTCAGAAATTGTCCAGGTTCGGTGTACACTAGTTTTCGTATTTTTTCATATTTTTCAGAAATTTTCGAAATCGTTATATTATATTGTTTTTAATTATTTGTGATATATTGTTTATGATTTGTTGTTTGAAATTGATTTTGGGAATGATTTGGTATATATATTGATTGTAATAAATTGATTTTGAATATATATATATTTATATTTATATAGATTTAAATATATTGTATGTGATGATTTTGATGTTTGTGATAAATTGATTAAACGATTTTGGGGAAATTCAATTCGATATTAATCTGTGAAATAAGTTTGAATATAAATTTGAGTTTCTTTTATATGATTATTGATGATATATTTAAATTTTGTAAATGTGTTTATTGATTTGAATTTAATAAAATTTAATTTGACCATAAAGAAATGATATTGTGAAATGGCCCTAGGATACTTGGACATATATACGGATATAGGAGGTTGGTATACCAGCTAGGTTCATTTAGCAGTACTGCACCGACATTGATATTGATGTGATATTATGTACCTCCTCATGGATTCGTCCAGGGGTAGAGAGACACGTACCTCCTCAAGGATTCGTCCTAGGGTAGGGAGACACGTACCTTCCTAAGGATTCGTTCCTGGGATAGGGAGATATGTACCTCTCTAGGTTCCGAACATTCGGTCCTAGGGTAGGGAGATACGTACCACCCTAAGGATTCGTTCTAGGGTTGGGAGTTATGATCGACAGACAGCCACTGAGGTCGAACGACCCATATTCCAATCCTAGATTATGTTGAGTATACCAGAGGGCCAGAATTGAGAATGATTTGAAAAAGAAATGGTTATAAAAGAATTTATAATTCGGTTTCGTATGGATTATTAATTGAATTTAGTTGTTTCTATTGAATCAATTTCATATGATTTATTTCCGTGTTTGATTTGAATAATAACATGTTTATATACGATTATATTGTGCGATTTTTATTATGAAAAGTTATTTATGATTTTGATACTTGAGTTTAGTGTACACCCACTAAGCTATATGCTTAGCGCGTCGGTTTTTATCGTGCGTAGGTTACAGGGATACTGAAGAGGCCAAAGATTGAAGAGAGAGTTGCTGACAGAGACCCAGAGTCACTACATTTAGGTAGATATATAAATATATTGTTGTATAATATGTGTAGATTGCATGCATATACAGAGATTTGTAATTGTGGTTTATATTTGTGTTTTGTAATTAAATTGTTTTATGATTTCTGTTTTTCATTCTCAAAGGTTTGTAAATAATGAATTATGAATTATTTTATTTTAAACTGTAGGAAAGTCGCACTAAACGGCAGAGTGTGCATTTGATTGACAGGAGATTGGAAGTATTGTTGTGGATTTTATTTTATTTGAGTTTTATTGAAAATAGGTTTTGGAAAATCAGAAAAACAGAGGAAACTCTGCCGAAATTTTTGAAAATAAAGTTTGATGGGCTCACTAGAAAAATATTTTTAAATTACAAATTTATATGATTTTCAATGGTTTGCAATTTATAAAGTGAATTTAGAAAGTTTGGAAAACCCGGTAACGCTCTCTGGGTCGATCCAGAAGGGTCGGGTCAAGGGGTGTTACATTACATGACCCAGAAATGTGACTCTATTTAGCCAGAATTGACACTTGCTGAACTTGGCATAAAGTTGTTTATCTCTCAAAGTTTGTAGAATAATCTTCAAATGTTCCGAATGTTTCTCCTTACTTCTAGAGTATATCAAAATATCGTCAATGAACACAATGAAAAATCTTTCTAAGTAAGGATGAAACACCCTATTCATCAAATCCATGAAAGCCGCTGGAGCATTAGTCAATCCAAAGGGCATTACAAGAAATTCATAGTGCCCATATCGAGTTCTGAAAGCAGTTTTGGGTACATCACATCCTCTAACCTTAAGTTGATGATAACCTGAACGCAAATCTATCTTGGCAAACACTTTTGCACCTTGAAATTGATCCAACAAATCATCGATGCAAGGAAGAGAATACTTATTACGCACTGTTACCTTATTTAACTGTCGATATGAATGCATAATCTCATTGTTCCATCCTTCTTTTTGACAAATAACACGAGTGCTCCCCATGGTGATATACTAGGTTTAATAAAACCTTTGTTCACTAGTTCTTCTAACTGGATTTTTAATTCTTTCAATTCCGTTGGAGCCATTCTATAAGGTGTAATAGAGATTAGAGTTGTACTTGGAACTAAATCTATCTCAAATTCAATTTCTCTATCTGGTGGTAATCCTGGAAGATCTTCAGGAAATATATATGGAAATTCTCTTACTATCGGAATATCTTCCAATTTCATATCATTGGTTCTAGTGTCAACAACATAAGCCAAGTAAGCTGAACATTGTTTCTTGGTCAATCTTCTTACAATGATAACAGATATTACACAAGAATGAACGATATGCTGTTACCACAGAATACAATATCAGACTCTCCTTATTTTTGAAAACTTACTTTTTTTCTAAAACATTCTACAGTCGTATGATGTATGGTGAGCCAATCCATTCCGAGAATAACATCAAAGTCACGTATATCAAGTGGAATCAAATCAACATACAAATCATATTTACCAACCCTAACACTACAATCTTTATACACACCATTTATTAATAAACATTCCCCAGTAGGTGTGGCTACTACCATATTCGCATATACCACAAAAGATCAAGAAACAAAGGAATGGGTAGATCCAAGATCAATAAGAATATGAGCATCATGATCAAAAATATTCAGCATACTTGTAACAACATTTGGAGTAGCATCTACGTCTTGTTGAGTCATAGCAAAAATTCGAGCTTGAGTTTGAGGTCTGCCTGATTGATTTCTCTGTGGATTACTATTAGCTCCTATTACACTATTTTGAGTTCTGCTAGTTATTGTAGATCCACTTTTCTAAAAACCTCTTGGTGCTTGCATCTGAACACTACCACTAGAAACATTTTGAGGGACTTGTAGCTATTCTACATTACTTCTCTGAACTAACCCAAGACAATCTTGTTTAACGTGTCCAGTCTGCCCATAATGATAACACCCTTGTATGCGCAAATTACACTATCCTTTATAATCTTTACCACATTTCTGATATGGAGGATACCTAACTCTGCCAACGCTGCCGCTTTGTTGCCTACCACCCAATGGTTGTTTAACTGAAGCTTGACTAGAATCAAGCACATATTTTTGCTGAAAACTAGTAGTCGGCCTTAAGTAGTTCTCTGCTCTAGGTAGTTTACTACTAGAACCTCCCACTGATCAATTTTGATTGCTACGTTTCTGTCATTGCTTATCAAATCTATAGGCTTCATTGATGTTTCTTTCCACTCATAATGCAGACTCTACTAATTTCCCATATTCAGTATGTTCAGCAGCAGAAAACATATGTTTTTATTTCATGCCTAAGGCCCTTTTCGAATTTCTTGCATCTATTAACCTCATTTTCAACAATATGTGGGGCAGCTCTTGAAAGTTCCGTAAATTTCTTTTCATATGCATCCACTGTTATAGATCCCTGCACTAACTTATAGACTTCGTTCATTTTTAAATTTTGATAGAAACTAGGATAAAAGTGAGCATTGAACAACCTTTTAAACTCATTCCATGAAACTGCCACGAGATTCTGCCATTGCACAGATAACCACTAGTCATATGCCCTATCTTTCAATAGGAATGTAGCAAATGAAAATTTATGTTCATCTGAGCATCCCATAACCCCAAATACCTGCTCTAAATCATTCAACCAAGCATGAGCACTATCTAGATCTCTAGACCCATCAAAAGATGTAGCCCCCACCTTATGTGCATGCTCAATAGTAATTTTTGGAACATGTGTCTGATGTTGAACAATAGTGGTCAAAAGTTGATTAATTCTATCTATTGTTTCATCTCTAGGCTCTTGTTCTTGTGGTTGAGGTCTAGGTGGATTAGGGTGTGACTCTGCCTCTATATCTATACTTTGTTCACTACCCCTCACGTGCTCAAAGTTTACATTCAGGTTCGCTTCCGGTCTTGTACGTGGGCGACCAACTCGACATATGATGCTGTCACAAAATAATACTTATGCTTAAATTAATGAAACTAAATGCAAGCAATTATGCAATAGCCCAAAGAATCGTAAAACTTGCTCTAACACCAAGTTGACAAGACCCGCCCCAACCTCTCTCCTGAGTCAAAGGGAGTCCTGTGAAATTCTGAAAACTGTTTAACATTCTCAAACTATTTAGGAAATGCTATATATAAAAATATAAAATTTAGAGTTTAAAATCTATTTAATAAAAATTTTGACAGCACTTCCTCTATTTTTGAAACATTTCCTCCCTGAAACATTATAATAACACTTCTAAAATAACAACAATCTCAACTTCGAAACAGGACTGCCTGTCCCTTTCTTTTTTTTCTCAAATCAAATATACTCAAAAAATAACGTAAAACGCAAATCAATTTAAGAAGCATACTAAAACATGCATATTAAACTCATTGCATTTATAACTAAGACTATCAAACATAGTAGTCTTTTTTTTTTCTTTTAAACAAGTTCTTACAAGATGTAAAGATAACTTAAAGAAAGATGAAAACTGTACTTTTAAAACAGGCATTACTACTAAGTATCTTTACACATACAAACAAGCCTACATGATGTAAGATATATGTACATAATATGTAGAAACAACAAAGTGATCCTCATTCTACATGTCATCGAGTGGCCCACCTTAAGACTGGAGAGTTCACAATACCAGGAAGCTACCTGGAAAATAATTAAAGAAAATAAAGGGTGAGCACTAATGCCCAGTGAGTGGATGTACTTTTTGTTTCACAAACAAAACATAAATATATAAGTTTACTCTTTCCAAAACCTTATCTCAATTATATATAATTGAAGCATTGAAAATAATAATCATTTATAAGTTAATCATTAAAACATATATAACATTTCACAAATATAATTCTACACCAATGTCTGTACCCAGGAAAATTCTCGCATACGTGTCACAGGGTCCATACCACAGCATACACGCAGGGCTTGGGACTTACCTCACATACACCGTGCGAATATATTTCGCCTGTGCAAAGAAATTATTCTCACATACATACGCAGAGTGGCCCGAAAGCCTTAAATCTTAGTTATAGGGGATGATACGAAATTGGTATTCAAAAACTCATAATATTTCTCACAATCTCTACTCAAAAACTTTATGCTTAAATAAATCCTCATTATAATATAATCATTAAGCAATTCTATTTTTCTCACATATAACAAAAATCTCAATAGCTTAATTCATCAAACATAACCATATCTCTAGTGCTCATATATAATTTAAAATCATATAAAATACTTGGTTTTAAAAATCAAATCAAATAAACATAATAAATCTCTAACATCAATACATGAATTAAATTCATGCAAAACATAACTAAATCTTTAATAAACATATATAAATCATTTGTATAAAACTTCATATAATCTCTAACCAATCAATTTTATATAACACAATATAAAATATCAATCTCAATACAAAATATATAACAATCCATTTTGAAAATACCAATAATTTATTTATGGAAATCAAATAAAAATCCACTCACAACTAGTATGAGATTCTAGTTGGGTTCGAAAAGGTTAGATTCCCTTTGTATCTCTTTCTCCCTTAAAAATCTCCAAGAACTTGATTAGAATCTATAAAATATCATAAAGAAAACACTATAGAAGAATTTAGGATTGAAATCCTAAGAATACCCCAAAGCTTAGCAAGCATTTTTGCAAATGTTTTTCTCTTCACTTCTATGCTGTCCCAGCAGTTTTCCTCACACGTTTTCTCACCAAAACTTTCTGTTTTTTGCCTATTTGAGCTGCCTTATACTCCACCTTTTTTCCTAGTCACTAAGTCACAATTTAGAATGTCAAAAACATGCCAAACAGCAGCTTGCAAGGGTGTTGTCTAGCAGCATAGTATGCTGCTGTATTGACTTATATGACAGCTAGGTGTGTTGTCCTTAATTTGCCACCAGCTGCTCTAATTTAATAAAGGAAGCAGTTGTTGTCCCTTGCATTTCTAGCAGTGTTTTACCATGTAAATTTGCACTATATTGGGCTTGAATGGGCCTAAGGAAATTGGATTTAATTTGTGACATGTGGGCCTCTCAAATCTAATTTCATTTTCCACGTCGGGCCTTAAAAAACTAACCCAATTTTTTTCAATATCCGAATCTTACCGTATGAACTTAATTAATTTATTTAGTTCTCTATAATTGGGTCTCACACATTGCTGATCTAAACGTAAATAAAATTAATAAACATTCATTTCATACATTCATATTTTGTACTTGAATTTGGCATAAAATTAAACATGATGCATGCTCAATGAACTAGAAATTACCCTAAAAGTAGTTACTATGCCACTACAATTCTACATACCACAAGTAAGTGCCTAAGTAAGTAAGGTCAAATCCTTACAAGTTAGATCAAGACATTCTCAATCGAATTATATACCAGAATAACTCTTTATTCTTATATCACTCAATCCTCGTTATGTTTTAGTCGTGATTTTAATTAACTTGTTTAATTTAAATCCATGTGAGTGTGACCTTATTATTTCAGATTTCACGAACTTAACTTGAGAGTTGCCTAGGTAGGCTAGATCAATCCCAAAATACATTCAAAAACCTTATTTGTTATGAAGTCAACCTTGATATTGACTGTCATGAACACCTTCCTTAGGGAGGACGAAAACAAAGCCTGTCTCGAGGCATCACTCTAGTCTCACGGTGTTGAACAAACGATAGAGACTGTGGGATATAATGTCATATATCCCTCTCCCACTCATATTTGTTATCTAGGGTTTTCTAAATGACTCTGAGTTTCTAAACTCTATATTTCTAGTATTTAATTTAGATTTAACGGCTAATGTAAAATCTAATATTTACTAGATCCTTTGTTATTAGAATCTAATCCTATTAGCAATTAATAAATTATCAATTTTTAACTATTAAAGACTAATTAATTTTTATTTTTATTTCTAATCTATTATAAATATTTTATTAGATTAGAATTTAATATGTGTTTACCAAGTTTTAACCTATTAAAACTTACTCATACTATTCGATCTAATTTATTATTGAGGCTTTAATCTAATTAAAGCTAATAAGTTATTAGGCCTAACTAATTTAATTAAACGTTTTAATTAAATCGATTAGTTCACTCAGGAGAATTACTAAGTTTTTACTCCTAAAAACTAATTTCACTATTTAGTCCAATTATTATTAGGGCTTTAATCAAATTAATCCTAATAAATTGTTGGACCTAACTAATCTAATTAATTAAACGTTTTAATTAAATCGATTAGTTCATTAATGAGAATTACCAAGTTTTTACTCCTAAAAACTAACCTCATCATTGGGTCCAATTATTATTAGGGCTTTAATCAAATTAATCCTAATAAATCATTGGGCCTAACTGATCTAATTTTTAAAACAATTTAATTAAAAACGATTAGTATTTTAATGAGCGTTACCGAGTTTTTACTCTTAAAAACTAAACGCGTTATTTGGTCCACTTATTATTAAGGCTTTAATTTAATTAAACCTAATAAGTTATTGGGCCTAACTAATCTAATTAATTAAACATTTTAATTAAATCGATTAGTATGTTAATGAGTATCATCAAGTTTTTACTCCTAAAAACTAACTCATTATTGATTCCAAATTATTTGAGTATTTATCTTTTTAATTCACAATTAAAATTAAACATATAATTTATGACAATCATGCATGACATATTATAATGCATGTGTAGGCACATCTAATCTAAATAGCATTTAAATGTATGAACATGCTTAATCATTCATCACATAAATAAAAAGCATACATAGATGATCGAGTGAATTGGGATATCTAACTTAAAACAATCTAATTACAAAACTTATCTAAGGCATTCCTTGGTCTTCTTTCTAAGTTGTCGTTTTGAAGTCTTCCATCTTTCGTTTTGAGCTTCTATCAAGTCCAATTTTTTTAAGTGACCCATCTTATGGATTGGGCCCTGAGGCCCATCACTTAAAACCAGCAAGGTATGGCTGCCCATGAAACCCATCAGGTTACCCACCTACATATCTGAATTCTGCTAACACGAAAAAATTAAGTGAAGCTAACTTGGACTCATTAGAGCCATCTATATTACTTCTATGGATTGCCAACTTTTGTGCCAAGGCCTACACGTTACCCTAACATGTGTCCGAGGCCCAAAAGAAACCGTGCACCCACATGGTGCATGCAGCCGTGCAAGGCGCAGTTTGGGCAGTTTTTTGAGCAATTTTTCGCTTCAATGTTCTGCCATTTTTCTAGGTTAATATTTACAATATTTTCTAGAAAATATGTAGCCAAATCGCCAATAAAAAATCCATAAGAGCAGCCCCAAAACCTGCCATGACAATCCCTTGTACACAGTACACTACCCTGTTTTGAGTTTGTAGCACTGCCCACTTGCGTCTGGTGCTCGTTTATGGTGTCGTTTATACCGTTGTCTTCATTTGGGTCTCTTCTTTCTACCAAATTTTGAGTCGCCTCAATCGGACACCACTTGCTATGGTTTCGCATAAGTTAATTACAGGATATTCAAAACAACCAATAATAGTTTCCGCCATAAAAAAAAAAAATCAAAACCCAGTTCACTATAAAAAATTACGATCATCCATGTTTATATATTAACAATTAAGTATATAACACATACAACCTTTACATCGTGCCTACACATGTGATAACAAATCAAAACAATCATATATAAATAAATAAATAAAAAATCAAGAACAATAAACAAAAATACGTTCTTTTTCGCATATGAATAAAGTCAATAACTAAAGGCTCTGATACCAATTGTAAGGAAAAAAAGAAATTGTATGCAACAGAGGTTTTAAAAAAAAAATTTCTTTTACTTTTGAAAACACTTTTCAAGAACCGATTTATTCATATGTGATTTCGAACGATTTAATACATTTGTTTTGTTTCTTGATTGATTTGATCCCTTTTGTTACCACAAAATCTTCCGAGCGATGACCCACGGTTTGACAACTCGTGTGTGAGCACATCACGGATACAGAGATGGAGGTTATAGAAAAACAGAACGCAACACCTTGTCCTCTACCTAGTTCCACCGAACCTGCAAAGACCAAAGACAAAAATAAAAAAAATAAAAAATAAAAACTTTTTTCCTTTCTTCCTCTCAAGTTGCCGCACTCTCTTTCTTTTCTATATTAGGTTAACTTTTTTATTTCCCAATATATATATATATATATATATATATATATATATGTATATATATATATATATATATGTATATATATATATATATATGTATATATATATATATCAGGACTCTAGGATTTAGTTTTGACCTGGTCAAATAGGATTCTAAATCCTATTTAATTTAGTCACCACTAGAGTTTTAGAATTCTAAATCCTATTTAATTTAGTCACCACTAGAGTTTGAACCCTTGACCTCTAGAACTTAAAATAATTTTTATTTTTTTATTCCTTTTGTTTCAATCATGGTTTGAACTTGTAACCTCCTTTTTAATAATTAATAATATTAATAACAATTATTAATATTTATTAATTATAAATTCATTGATTAAATAATCATATTATTTAATCAACTCTTAAAATGCATTACTTTCGTAACACTATTAATTGAACTATCCAATTAATTTACCATGAGCCTCGTTACCAACAACCATAAGGGCTAGTAAGGGGACCTAATGGACCTACTATTTTGAGCTCCAATAATACTTAGAAATATTAATTAATATTCCACGATTATTAACCTCGGAGTTATTTCATTAAAAACCCAAGGCTAAACTCTTGAAACTACGGATGCTTTACACAATCTAAAATTTCAGTGTCCATCAATATAGCTAATTACATATGGTGTGATCCTCCACAAGTAGTTCATAGCTAGAGATTGGTCATAATGTCTGTTATGCCTCCCTAGTTATATTTTTTCCTTTAAGCACCGTTGATTCTATAATAAACAATTTAATCATATCTTCCTTACGAAAGAAAGAGAGCGCTCATAATTGTTCACGCCCTGAATCAACCCTTAACGGAACTACTCATCTACTTCAGTCAAGAAATAGTGGATTCCGATATTGTGTTTAGACCTTCCCAACCACAAGCCAAACCATAACTTCAAAATACGGAGGTATTGATCAAGAAAATTACATTCGATCTCACTTATGGTAAATCAAAGTCACAATCTAATCTGAAGGAGTCGATAAGACACTCAGGATTAAGATCACCCATAAATAGCCATCATATGTCGATATATATGAATCTCATCTGCTAAACGGATCTTGGTAAGAGATTCATATAAATCGTGGCCCATTCCTATATGATCTCATCATATAATGTGCCTTTATTCTCATGTCAACTACAAGAGTGATTAGGATAAGACCATTGTACATCACATAATAGACCGCAACAGTAGATCAACCACAAACTAAGTACCCAGCTTTGTTTGCTCTCTACCAACTCTTTAGATTGCAAATCTCAAAATGAATCATCTTGCATATAATTATCATATACTCAAATTGATATTACATTTTGCAATCTTGGATGTTACGCGCACATTATATAAACGTATGAACTTAAATAAACTACTTTTATTTTAACTGAATAATAACTATTTTTATTAATGTTTAATTTCATTTACAATTACAAGTCTTTAAGGCATAAACCCCAACAACAAGTGGGTATACAAGAGGAAAAGAGGTATGGATGGAAGGTGGAAACCTTTAAAGCTAGATTGGTAGCTAGAGATTATACACAGAAGGAAGGTATCGATTACGAGGAGACCTTCTCTCCTGTATCCATGCTTAAGTCCATAAGAATACTTTGATCCATAGCGGTATCTCTAGACCTAGAGATTTGTCAAATGGACGTTAAGACAGCTTTCCTTAATGGAAGTCTTGACGAAAGCATCTATATAATGCAACCAGACGAAATCATTAAAAAGGGCCAAGAGGAAAGAGTATGGAAGTTGCAAAGGTCCATATATAGATTGAAGAAAGCATCCAGATTCTGGAACATAAGGTTTGATCAAGATGTAAAAGGTTTTGAATTTATTCAAAACCTTGACAAACCTTATGTGTATAAAAGGATAAAAGACGACAAATTGGTTTTCCTAGTTCTTTATGTTGATAATATATTACTCATCGGAAACGATGTAGGCGTACTGACATCAGTAAAAGAATGGTTAGTAAAACAATTTGATATGAAGGACTAAGGGAAGCAAGTTATATTCTTGGTATCCAAGTAATAAGGGATAGAAAGAATAAAATGATTGTTTCATCCCAAGTTTCATACATAGATAAAATATTGTCTAGGTTCTCCTTACAAGATTCCAATAAAGGTATGTGACACGCTCACAACACGTGGGATAAATCTCAAGTACAAGATGTGTCGAAGTAATAAATTCCCATAAGTACGGGATCGAATCCACTAAGAAGTGTTGGTAAACTAATACTAAGACTAAAGATCCTAACTAAAGCAGAAAATTAAATCAAGGTCGTTTGGAATTTTTGAGTAACAAAATAATTATAAAGTAACTAAATTACGTTGAGAACTAGGCCAAGAGTACGAAAGCGTTAGACGGTCAAATAGTACCAATCATGACTACAGGTATTGCAATTGACTAAGTGAAGCACAATAATACAAAGAAGTAGATTATCCCTGTAAATGCACATCAAATTATATTGGTCATGCATTAATGTTGTAATTCTAATTAAATTCACCTATTGGTCCTAGAGTAAAAATAATTAGACACCCAATACTAGTTATAATCCCTACGTTAATTAAACACTTTCATGTCTTAATTAATCTAGCCATTGTTCCCTAGAATCAAGATATAAACAATTGTGACCGAATGATTTCTCATAGTAAGTGACAATTTCCTTACTAACAATAATTCAAAATCCATGCAACACACTTTAGTAGTGCAGTCAATAAGAATCATATATCAATAGAGTAAAATATCTAAGAAACAAAGTTCTTGAATTATATAAAAATAATAACAAAGTCAATTACAAACTCTAACATTCAATCTTAGTCCATTGACTCCCTAACTATGAAATTAGCTACTCATAACAACAATCAAAACAACAAAAGAAGAAAAGAATGTGATACAACCTATTCTCGAAGCACCAATGGTGAGAAATCCTGATAGGCCCCAAACCTACTATCTCACGTTAGGCGGCCTGTCAGCACTCCACGGTAGCTTCCCAGTCGAGGCTTGCCTCGCTGAAAGGTTTCCGTGAAGTTAAGCCATTTCTTTATTCTGAAAATCTGAGTAGAAAATTTTTTTTTTTTACAAAAATATTTTATAAAAATTTTGACAGAGTCTCCTCTGTTTTTCTGAAATTACCAAATCTTGGAGATCTGCATAAAACAACTTGAACACTTCTATATTTGTTTTCAAATCTCCACTACTGTGGACCTCTGGTCCATCTCAAATAATCACAACTCAAACAGTTTGATATAAAATTAACAATTATCAAAATAAATAAATCAAATCTTTAAATAAAACACTTATACACTTAAAGCAATATTAAACTATAAACTTAACAATTTAAAACATCATATATGCTTGTAAAACAGTCACAGCATCCTCTGACTGGTCCCACTGATCTTCGGCGTTCCTGCAATGTCTGCACCTCTACCTGTACCTGGGGAGGTTGGTTTATAAAACATAAAAACTATAATGAGCTAAAGGAGCTCAGTGAGTATTATTAGTTTCTAAATAAACTTTAATTCTTTTTCTGAAATCTAATTTCTGAAAACTGAAAAACTGATTTAATACTCTTATTTTTCTGGAAACTAAAAAGCTAATATGATATTCTTTTCTGAAAACTGAAATTCTGAGATAATATATTGTTCTGAAACTGAAATACTGAAATAATGTATTTTTCTGAAAACTAAAAAGCTAAAAGAATGTACTTTATTAAAAATACTTTTCTGATAAAACTTTTCTGATTAAAATTTTCTAATAATATAGTTTTCTGATAATACTCTTCTGATAAAATACTTTTCTGATAAAATATTTTTCTGATAATAAACTTTTCTAATAATAAACTCTTCGAAAAACTTATTCTGATGAAACCTTTCTGATAATACTTTTCTGATAAACTTTTCTGATAAAACTTTTCTGATAAAACTTTTCAGATAAAACTTTTTCTGATAAAACTTTTTCTGATAAAACATTTTTTGATAAAGCCAATGGAAAACCCATATCTGATAACTGATAAATCCATAGGGCGACTCAGCTAGCGCCGCACCATATGGAGGGTGTCACCAGGCGACTAATCTGGTGCCGTACTGGTGACTCTGATAATCTGATAAAAGACATCTCACTGTCTATAGGCGGAATGCTGCATCGCGACATAGAGTGAGACAACATCCCAATGTGTGGGCGACTGACAGACTCGACAGACTCAACCCCCCTGGAGTTAGCGGACTGTCCCCCCAGTAACTTGCCACACACAATTGGGATGTACCGGCCGGGTTTACTGCTGATAATCTGATAATAAATTGGTATCCATGGTTTGAAAATTATTTTCTGTACTTTGAAAACTAATTTTTGATTTAAAAACTTGAATTATAACTAAAATATATTTCTTTAACTAATTTTCATGCATAAATATTTTCATCTATTGAAAATAAACTCAAACATTCTGAGATATAAAAATATCTTAATTAAAATATATCTGAGGCAATCAATTCTATTATAATTACAAAGACACATATAAATAAATATACATGTATATAAATTCATAAATACTTAACTTAAACTTGGAAACATACTAAAGTATATTTCAACTAAAAATATAATTTTGCACTCACTGGTTTTTGGTTTTCCTCTAAGCTTGGCGCTCTGGTTCCTTCGTCTAAATACCTTTATTGTTTTTCCGCATCATTTCATTTCCTCCCATACTAAGGAGATTTCTCCCTAAAGTAATATATTTCCAATTAAATCGTTAATATAAACACCATCAACTTATACAAAACTCAATTAACACATTTAATACTTTATTCTTCAATTTCTTCTATTCTCATTAAATCAATTACATTTAATTCACTAACAATCATGTCTCTATAATTATATATACCTTGAATCATTCAATTTCTCTTAATTTGAATCTTATACAACACAATCCAATACATTTTCTTGGATTTCTAAACACCAATTTGTATCAATTCATACAAATACAATTTCTAATACTTAATTGCTCATCAATTGAAATCTCTACACTAATAACATTCGATTTCTACACAAATTCTCATTCTAATCTTTATTAATTTCACATAAATAAACTTCTTTCACTTAATAACATCAAATTCAACTTCATTAAACACAATTAAATTAATTATAGCTTCAATTTCAATTTCTATTCAAAAATTCCCAAAATTAGTGATTCAATTTCGCTCCAAACACAACATTATAACAAAACTCATAATATCAGTCACTAATTTGAGAATCATTTTGCTTTCTTCCTTAACGATTCTAAATTCAAACCATCAATTAATTCAAAAATACTCCAATTACTCAAATAACATCTCCATTAACTCATTTAAACTCAAAATCATCAAATCCTCAATTCTTTACTTACTAATTTTCTTGATTTTCATTCTAATCAACTTCAATTAAATTAATTTCAAATAAAATACTACCAAATGCTTAAATCAAACATTAAAATCACAAAACCCATCAATCAATTTCACTTTATATTCAACAATCAAATTTCAAACACAATTCAAACTCAATTAATTTCTAAATCAACAAAATCCATCATCAACATCATCACCCAAACCTCCAAAACAAATTAATTTCATCAATTGTTAACTACTAACTCTACAACACAATCAATTTCATCAAAATTTCAAATCAATTTCATCAACACTTACCCAACTCCTCTTGGTTTTCCTCTTCTTTCCTTTTCTCTTTTTTTTTTCTTTTTCCTTTTTCTTCTCTTCTTCTCCCTCACGATTTCTGTCCTCTGTTTTCTTCTTCTACTGGCCGGCTCCTTCCTTTTTTCTCCTCAACTGGACAGCAGCTCTCTCTTCTCCTTCTCTCTTCTTCCTCTTCTTTCTTTCTTTCTTTCTTCTCCGGTCTACTTGCTTCTTCTCTCTTCTTGGCCGCTGTCCTTCTTCGTCCTTCTCCTTCAGCTGCTGTCACTTCCTCTTCCTCCTCTTGCTGGCAGCTGCTATCTTTCTCTTCTTTCCTTCTTTCTTTTCTTCTCCCACTCGCTGCTCACTTCTTCTTTCTCTCTCTCTCTCTCTCTTTTCTTCTCTCATCCACCGCCTCTCTGTTTTCATTTTCTGGTTCCTATCTTCTTCATTTCTGATTCTAATATATATATATATATATATATTATATTATTTTATATTACTAATTACAACTTGTCCCCACTACATTTTACAATTATAACATAACCACAACCATCAATTTAATCACATGAATTTGATCCACAATCTTATAACTTACAAATTAATCCATAAAAATCCATTAACTTTTTTCTACAAAAATCCATTTCAATTTACTTTTCCATCAATTAATTAAATCGCAATCTCATATCGTAAAAATATATTTTGATTTCCAATAAATATTCTTAATACTCCAATTTATGAAAATCTTCACTATATTCTCCAAAACTTATAATTTAAATTTCTCATATACTTTATGGAACCTTATTAATCATCTTAAACCATTTCAGATATTTTCCAAGTCTCTGATACCCTTAATACTTTTAACATCTAATTTATGGAAAAACCTTACTAGAAATTTCGAAACGTATAATTGGATTTCGTAAATACTTTACGAAATCGTATTAATCGTCTAATAGATTCCATTACTGTACCGTAAAATCAATTCAATAAAAATATATTACAATATCTGTATGTGTACAGTACAAGCTATCGGGAGGGTGTATTACAAATCCCACTTTGGTTCGCCTGGAACTTTGCCTCCTTCGATTCTTCATCTCTTCTGATGAACGATCAATGAACAACAAGAAACTAAAGACAATCTTGCGTGAGATGGTATGGAATGGTATTTGAGTGATGAAAAATGGCCTAGGAACTCTTCTTTGTGCAACTGGACGGACCAGGAACG
The DNA here is from genome assembly GCA_003430845.1 of Xanthoceras sorbifolium. Taxonomy (NCBI): domain Eukaryota; kingdom Viridiplantae; phylum Streptophyta; class Magnoliopsida; order Sapindales; family Sapindaceae; genus Xanthoceras; species Xanthoceras sorbifolium. Next base: position 22,436,022 of record CM010618.1, read on the forward strand.
AACCTTTTTCTTTTTCTCCTCTTTTCCTTTTATAGCTCATAGAAATTAAGGCTGCCGTATCACCTTCGCGACCGTATGTCGCGACCCCAGGACACGATGCTCTGGTCGCGGCACTCATTGGTCCAATCTAGGAACTTCATCGCAAGCATCTATCGCGACCCGCAGTTGCGAAGACTGGGTCGCGATACTCTCTGTCCAAAAATGCACTTTCCTTCGCGAGGCATGTAGCGTGACCAAGATAATAGTCGCGATGCTCACTAGAGGAAAATGTCATTTCCTTTGCGACGCTTGTGGCGCGACCCTAGGTAGCGAAGGTCTGGTCCCGATACCCACTGGAGAAAAATGCCACTTTTTTTACTTTGCAATTTCCTTTTGGCATTTCTTCCCCAATATTCACCAAAGGCCGACACAAGCTCAAAACACACATTAAACATACCAAATTACTTGAAAACAAGTTCAAAAGATACGGTCTAATGGCTGTGAAAACATAACAAATACAATCTAATCAGTATGCTACTTTTCATACATGGAATCAAACTTTGTAAGGAATAAGTTCCTAAGAATGAGCAAGAAGAGCAATACATGAGTAGGATTCCATATGCCTCAGCAGTTGGAAGTCTCATGTATGCGATGCTCTGCACTATACCAGATATTTGTTTTGTTGTGGGTATAGTTAGCAGGTTTCAATCGAAACCTAGTCGTGAACACTTGACGGCAGTCAAGTATCTTTTCAAGTATCTTAGGAGAATGAGAGATCATATGCTTGTATACTCAAGAGGGGATTTAACTCCCGTTGGGTATATGGATTTTGATTTCCAATCAAATTCTGACTCTAGAAGATCCACATCAGAATCTGTGTTTACTCTAGGAGGATGAGCAGTTATATGGAGGAGTATTAAGCAATCTTGTATTGCTAATTCCACCATGGAAGCTGAGTATGTAGCCGCATACGAAGCTGCTAAAGAAACTGTTTGGCTCCGTCAATTCTTGATTGACTTATAAGTGGTTCCTAGTGCAAATAAGCAAATCACTTTCTATTGTGAAAACAGTAGTGCAGTGGCTAATTCGAAAGAACCAAGAAGTCATAGAGAACATAGGGATGAGAGATATGACACACTTTCTAAAAAACCACCGGACCAACTTATAGGCCACTTAACACATCCACACAAATTATACTAGTTGGTATATCGTTTAAAACTCACGTTGATTGACCAATCAATCACAGACTCTTGCTATAATCCAATACTACCTACCTGCAAGCCTTTTACTAGCAAACCCTGCGATGTGTGCTCAAAGACTCCCCACGCTCCAAGTCTTGTTATTCTTTTCGTATGGTTAAAGAAACAATAACCCCCAATTTTTTAGATTAGATCTATGTGCTCAATAAACCATGAGCAAATAAATAACATGGATGATCAAACCATATTATGAATAGACTATGCAAATAAGCTCAATGTAAATAATAATAGTCTATGTAAATAAACTCTATTTTCTCTTACAATAACAAAAATAATGAAGTATCAAAACAACAAAGCCATGTGAGAGGAATATAATAAGAACTTGAAGAACAATAGAGAGTATAATAAGGGTAGTAAAAGAGGCTTACACGGCCTAAAACATTGAAGAACAATAGGCTCACTATTTATAACACTTATTAGAAACCCTAATCCCAATTGAAGTAGAACTTTGATTGCTTTTAGGTTTTCTAATTCAACAAGGAATGTAATTAATATTTTCCTATTACAAAGAGATTATCAATCCTAAAAATAAAAGATTTATTTATTAGATTATTCTCTTACTTTCAAACTCAATAAAAACATCCTTGATGGACAAGAAAAATATTAAACACATGTTAAAAGACTTTAGGAGACCATAAAACAGTAAAACCATGACCTAGCCCTTTTTGGGTTCAGCCTTGGTAGCCTACGCACGCCTTAGGCGTGCACCCACTCCCTAGGCGTGAGGTTGCTACCACGCAGCCACGCTAGAGGCATGCAACCATGCTTGGGGCGTGAGGTTGCTGCTGGGTTTCCCTATTTCAGCTTTTCCAGCTACATTTGACTCCATTTTGAGTCAAGCATACTCTAACCAAACGGTCTTGGATTTTTTTTCATTCTTTATACCATTGAAAAGATATGGATGTCTAGTTTCATTCCCAAAAAAACAAAACCCATTTGGATGTATAGATAAAAAGTTATACCCGCTCAAGCATCCAAAGGTCAGTTTTTTGAAAACATAAAATGTTTGAAATTAAATTGTAAAACTATACATGGTAGCACTCAAATGCAAATGCATGAATTATAAGTGTGTGTGAATCTTATCTGATCTCAAGAATTAAGAGTAACATTTCTTCGAAACTTACCTTAAAACACTTTCTTGAGACTTCTCAGAAGTTTTCCGACTTCGTATGATTTCTTCGAATCTTCAATAAGCTCAACTCATACTCCAACTAAGTTAACTAAGAATTACATAAAAATGTGTTTGCTTACGGAATCACAACCAACAAAATAATGAGCTTACAAAACTAGATCATCAATATTCCTAAAACAACCACTCAATGCAACCAATTATTTAACACAAAGATGTCTATTCAGGTGTAGGACTTATTCTTATCTTAATTATAGAGATTACCTTCTGGTCAAGGACTTGACCAAGTATTCCTATTACTATTGGTGTTACCTATTGGTCATGGACTTAGCAAATAATATTAGAAACCCTTTAAACACTAAGAACTTAAGAATCAATACCAATTTAGCGATCAACATATAAATTAAATACTAATTATTCACAAAGAGCTGTCTAGCCAAGAATTAGTATGTAACAACAATAAACTAACCTTTTGGCTTCTCAAATAATTATAATTCAAAACCTAAGCCAATTACTATTCTTCATCAACAACAAGCAAGAATTTTAATATCCGCACAATGAATAAAACTAAAACTTAAATAGAATTAAAAACGATAATTGTTTACATGAGCAATTGATGTTTTTCACATTTATTCCATAGCTAGTGATTTAGGTACACATCATTGGAATAAAAACAATAGACATAGGAAAGAAAGTAGAAAAGATCAAAACAATCTCCCTAACTAAGAAATAATCTTCTGATTGTGTAAACTTAATGTAGACGGTGAAAATCTGATAAGAAAGGCATGACTGAAATCTGAGATGGCTGATGGCTAATCGTGGAAGAGTACCCCTTTTAATTGGTGAAAGTCTTGTAATTATAGGTTACCATCTCAGCTTACTAATTCGATTCGTTTTTTTTTCTTCTTTTTACGCCCACGCTACCACGATCCAGGTCGTGCAACTTACTGGTTTTGGGCAATTTAAGGATCCGTACGATCTGGCGACGCGACCTAGTGGTCGCGTGAGCTTTGGTTGTGCCACTTGCTAGTTTTGTGTGTTAAAAAACTCGTCACTCTTTTCAGCTGAAACTCCCGTCAAATGATTAAAATGCCTCAATTAGGACTTTATACATGCACAGCTTAAAAACGCATTAAAAAGCTCATACGCATTGGAAACATAACGAAAGATAGATAAAATTAGGATGAAATCATATATGAATTTGACGTCGATCAACAGCTACATGCAGACCAATTGATATGAACTTTGAAGGACACCAAATCCTATAATGCATGAATGTAATAAGCATAACGACGCAGGGAATCTATAAAACATGTATGTGTGCAACTTATACTTCAAAGAGCTGAAGACAAGCTATGCTTACCATCTATGCAAAAACTCTTTGAACATTGTGCAAAGCTCGAACTCACTTGAACCTTGAAGCACAAAGTATCCTCATACATACACCCATACGAATTATAAGAAAATGGAAGTTTGGTACAAATAAAGCCATATTAAGTCATATGACCTCACATATTTCAAAAGAAAATGTCCTGCAAGTTGAAATCTATATAAAAAAAATGAATAATTATCTATTTTGGTTGGGATGTTCTGAGATGCTGGTACACTGGTATAGGTAAAGCATAAATGGAAAAAGGTTTTGATCAAAATCATGGTAGACAATAAGGAGGAATGAGACAAATTGATGAAGATTCTTTAACTATGACTCTTTTCTTAATGAGAGTATAGATACATAACATAGTTGTTTGGGTGATACGTATACAGAGTCAGGTTCCCAGGTACCATATTATGGTAGTTATGGACTTTATGATGGTTACAATTGTTGGGATTTATGCCCTAAAGCTTGTAATTGTAAATGGTTAAAGACAATAATAAGAATTATTCAGATTATCATTCAAGTTCATAAAATGTTTTATATTCAGTAATACATTCGTATTGTGCAAGAACATCTTAGATTGCAAGATGTAATCTCATAATGAGTATATGATGGTCATATACAGAGAGGATTCATTTTGAGACGTGCAATCTAAAGAGTCCGTAGAGAGCGAACAAAGCTGGGCACTTTGTTTGTGATTGATCTACTGCTGCGGTCCATTCTGTAAAGTACGGTGGTCTTATCTTAGACTGCTCATGTAGTTGACATGAGAATGGAGGCACCTTATATGATGAGATCATATAGGACTGGGCCATGATTTATATGAATCTCTCACCAAAATCCGTTAGTAGATGAAATTCATATATAATCGATAAACTATGGCTATTTATAGGTGATCTTAATCCTGAGTGTCTTATCGACTCCTTCAGGTTAGATCGTGGCTTTTGATTTATCATGAGTGAGGTTGATGAGAATCTCGACCAATACCTCCATATCTTGGAGCTGCGGTTTGGCTTGTGGCTGGGAAGGTTTAAACACAATAGTGGAATCCACTCCTTCTTGATTGAAGTAGATGAGTAGTTCCCTTAACGGTTGATTCGGGGCTTGAACGATTATGAGCGCTCTCCTTCTTCCGTGAGGAAGACAGGATTTAATTGTTCATTAGAGAATCAATGGTACTTAAAGGAAAAGATATTTCTAGAGGGGTATAACGGACTTTATGACCCAGCTCTAGTTATGAGCTATTTGTGAAGGATCACACTATATGCAATTAACTATATCAATGGACACTGAGACTTCAGATTGTATAAACACGTCTACAGTTCTGAGAGTGCAGCCTCGGGTTTTTAGTGGAATAACTGCGAGGTTAATAATCGTGAAATATTAATTAAAGAGTTTTAATTAATATTACTAAGTATTATTGGAGCTCAAAACTGTGGGTCCATTAAGTCCCCTTGCTAGCCTTTATGGTTGTTGGTAACGAGGGTCACGGTAGATTAATTGGATGGTCCAATTAATAGTGTTACGAAAGTAATGCGATTTAAATAAAAGAGAATAATTAAATAATGTGATTATTTAATTAATTAAATATTTAATAAAATAATAGAAATTAATAATTAATAATTATTAATTCTATTTATTAAATATGAGGTCATGTGATTAAATAATGACTAGGACAAAAGAATTAAAATAATTAGATTATTTTAATAGTCCAAAAGGTCACAGGTTCAAATCTTTGGGGAGACTAAATAAATAGGATTTAGAATTCTATTTTGACTTGGTCAAACTAAAACCCTAAAGGACTACTATATAAGTATTATATAGTTAGGAAAAACCTAACCTAGCACACAAGTGAAAAAGAAAGAGAGTTCGGCCACCAAAGAGAGAAAAGAAAAAAAAGTTTTTTCTGACTCTCCCCTCTTTTGTAGGATTCGACACCTCCATCTTTTGCCGTGACGTGCCCACACACACATTGTCAGACCGCGAGTCATAGCTCGGAAGATCTGGTGGTAGATCGAGGAATCAGTAAAAGGAAAATCAAGAAAAATGTATGTAGTTCATGAAATCTTTTTCTGCGTATATACAGGAACTCGTTCCTGATTAAAAAAGGTTTTTAATATAAGAAAAATTTTTGAAACCCAATTCCGCATGTTATATGATAATCAAAAGTTTTTCTAAAACTCCCTTCAACAATATGTTTGATTATCCTTCACCAAAAATGCCACATGCAATACCTATGTATGCATATCAGCAATATCCACCAAGTTGGGTAAATACAAACTACCCAATTCATGGATCTATTAGAAGAGATCAAGCAACATACACGTGTCATATTAATAACTATCTCGAAAACTATGGAAACACACTTTTTTTTTTGGGAAAATTATTGTTCAAATCAAGATGGAAATGTAACTTATATCTTTGAACCACCAAGAAATTCTTTTTGCTATTAAATTTCAAACATGCAATGTATGATAACATCATAGAACTATATCTTTTTATGATAATGTTGTTTATTAAATATTTAACATCTTTATATTGTATATAAATTGTAAAATAAAGTAAAATATTATTCTATTAAATACTTTATTTTAAAAATTATATACATACTCTATCTATGTTACAATTCATAGTAAGTTCATAACTATGCTAATTTTTTGTCAAACTATGATTTTGATGTATATTTACTTTTTTAAGATTGACCTAAAATTTTACAAAATATTATTAACAGTAGGTGCAAATACAGAATATCCACCAATATCGATATTATTCCCGAAATATACATAAATTATCAGTGCCGATACTGATATTTTCTTCCTTACATATACCTTAATTTTTTGTTTAGATCTATATCACTTTGATGTGTTTTTCCTTAAATATGGGTTTTATTAAACCCATGATCTAAGTATTCATGTTAAGGGCACGTTTGTAATCCCGAAAGATCACTGACTTGACATATTTCAAATTTAATATATATTCACATCAACAATACGTATTAGAATCTCACCAAAAATAAAATGTTCTCGATCCTAATTTCCTGTTTATGGAAACTAACTACTCCTGTGATTTGTCATTTTAGGAAAACTAACACTTCCCGGCGACCTGGTGAAACTTTGTTAGCACATAAAGGTTTTGGGTTATTTCAGTCTTTTCATTAATAATATTGAAAATTAAATAAATAAAAAAGTAAATTATAAATATCTACAAGTAGCATGCAATTATTAGTTATAAGATTCGGCCTATTTTATAAAACCCAGTTGGTGTTGACATAAATTAAAATCTTTACTAAATTATGTTATGTTAAGTGTGTATGCATGTGAAGATAAGAGTTGTCAACAGAGTTAAGCATTGACAAAAGGTTCATTGCGTTGGTGGTACGCCGTAGGAGGAGCCTCAAACTACTTCAAGCTACCAACATTCAACATCTAGATAATGCATATATTATTCTCAAGTGTAATTGTGTGGGTAGACATCTCCCGTATTGGAAGTAGACTCCTCCTCTTATTGGGAGTAGACGGCTTTCAAAATGGAAATAAATATCCGGACCGTATTCGTATGATTTAATCGCAAGGTGTCAAATTAAAAAAAATATTATAAAAAAAACATTTACCCACATTGTTTGGCGCATTATCCGGATATAGAAACAAAAAGTAAAAGTCAATCTTGCATATTGTTCATAAATTAAAACAAAACTAAACTATAAGCACTTATAAATATCTGTCCTATTCACTGAATCACCAAACCAATTAAATTAAAGATGGGATATGTGGTGGTATTTTCCCTCCCTTTGGTATTTATCTGCATTATATGTTCCATTGGTTGTTTTTACATGGGAAGGCATAAAGGTCAACAGGAAGGAAGACAAATGGTTGCTCAACAACTCCAACCACCGTTATCCACCGTCACTCCTCCTCCTCCTCCTCCCTATAATCCCAACCCACTCTACTTGAAGCCAGAAAACGGTATGATGGTTTAGAATTGTTTTACAAGGTAAACTGTGTGAAAAATAATATGATATGATATTGAAAAGTATATTAATTCTGTGTTATCTTATGTGTAACCACTTTTTTGTTCCATCCATGTCCAAACTTTCCTTGGATGTTGCAAGTCTATTTTCTCATATTGTGTAAGTTATTAAGTTAATTGCATTTTATTATATGTTACATGTAATCAATTTATTACTTGATTTTGGCACAAAGTATATTAATTCTGTGTTATAAATTGTTTTTTATTTGTTTTAATATAAATTTGAAGTTAAAAGGAAAAAAATTTAGTTTTCCGGTAGCTGTGCAACTAGAGATTGGATGACAACATTCTTACTTTATTTGTAACAATTCTGAGATCGTCAAATTATAGGCATAATTTCTTGATCAGTAAAAGTTTAGATGAGGGGAGATTATCCAAATTCAGGGTCAGGGCATACCACAGGCTTTGGTGAAGACTTACAGTGATACTTACAGATAAAAATTTAGATGAGGGGAGATTATCCAAATTCAGGGTCAGGGCATACCACAGGCCTTGGTGAGGACTTACAGTGATACTTCCAGATTATCCACTAAAAACGAATGTGCTAATGAGTACTCCATCAACGTATAATTCGGTTGGAGGCAAAATAGTCATGAGTATTTTGTGATGCTTAAATCAATGCAGAATGTTAGTTTATCCAATCATCTTGCATATAACTACTAGATATCCACTATTATAGTTATAAAATCGCATTTTTGACATTTTCGAGAACGTCCAAATACATGGACATTTCGTTGTGCATTAAAATAACCGCGAGTTGGCATAATTTAATACAAAATGTTATTTTACCTAATAATTTTGCATAAAACTACTGTAAGTATGCAATTCAAGCTAGCATTCGAATTTGTGATAGTTCCGAGAACGTGGATGCATATGCAGGCTCGAGGCAAAATAGTCAGGAGTATTGCATTGCGCGTAAATTATTGCAAAATGCTATTTTACCCAATCATTTTACATAGAACTATTAGATCTACACACTACTCTACTTATAAATAACATCTTTGACATTTTCGAGAATGTTAAAATCATGCACATTTCGTTGTAGGCACAAGTATTGGATGGTGTGTAATTCTATGCAGAATATTATTTTATCTAATTCTTTTTCATAAAACTGCTAAATATACTATATTATACTTATAAATTGATTTTTGACAATTTTGAAGAACGTCAAAATATATGCACATTAGTAAAGTAGTCATGAGTATTAAGTGGCACCTAAACGCAAAATGCTATTTTACCCAATCATTTTCCGTAAATCTACTATTAGTACGCAATTAAACCTAGCATTGGAATTTGGGACAATTCCGAGAATGTTGAAACATATGTAAATTATGTTCGAGGCAAAATAGTTATGAGTGTTCTCTAGCGTGTAATTCAATATAAAAATGCGATTTTACCCAATTTTTTTACATATAACTACTAAAAAAAGGAGAATAGAACATAAAATCCTAACTATTAGATTGGTTATGTGCCACATGTTTTCAGATACGTAAAAGTTTAGGAAAAACTTAGATTAAGACAGGATCTTAATCCACTAAATATACATTGTTCTACTTATAAATCACATTATTAGTTGAGAGAATTATACAAACACCTAGGGGTGGGCACAAAAACCAATTCAAACCGTATTCGATCCGTATTCAAATCTTACTTTATAGTTTGGGTCGGTTTTGGATTTGAATTCAGTTCAGTTCAGTTTCAATTTAAAAAAAAAAACCATAAAAAAAAGGGTTCGGTTCAGTTTTGGAGGGTCTAAAACCAGTTTGATTCGTTGACTCGTCATATATAAAGGGAAAAAAAACCGACTTATACCAATTCATATTATTTATGAATTTTTATTGCATATATGCCACAACTACACGTAAATCTGTTGATGATTTATAATGCCAACATATACCAATTAATATGTTGGATTTCTTTCACTCTGTAAAACGCTATTTCTTGTGTGTGTATTTACAATTAAGCAGTCATTGTTTACTTGGTTGAACACTCTCCAAGGTTTTGTCATATGATCAACTTCTGGAAGCACTTGAGGTTGCTAATGTATGTGAACTTGAAGACTTCCTTATCAATGAATGCATGTATGTGGTAGGTCTTCTTATTTCTTTCCTGAGATTTTCTTGAACTTTTAGTCATAATACAAGAAGTTACCGCCAGTATGGTTTCTGTCACTGTTCATGATAATATTACAAACCATTTAAGATTTTATTTTATAAGGACGACATAACAGTATAAAAACTATTAAATTTTAGTAGTAAAAACATATTAAAATTTGAAAAATATGAAAAAGGTCTATTAGACCCAATAGGCCAAAACCATATGAACCGAATCAAATCGAACCATATTATTTCGGTTCGGTTTGATTCGGTTTACACCTTCAATTCGGTTTGGTTCAATTTTAATTTTTTAAAAACCGCGTAAATTTCGAGTCGGTTCGAGTTTATCCAAAACCGTGCCGATTCGAGCTGTGTCCACCCCTATAAACAACCATGAGGTATAGTATAATTACACGAACACCCCTGAGTTATGGTATAATTAAGCTAATAGATAAGGTTTGGTCATATCGATACAAACTTCACTTGACGTTTAAAAATATTACACGAACATCCTTTACCATCAACTTAAGACCGTTAGATGCTAACAGTCAACCATCAAAGGTGCAAAAAGTCTATACTACCCTTATTTTTTAAAAAATCAACAAGACCAGATCAGACGGGGATGGAGATGGGTAATTTTTATTTGGGTCCGTGAAGAGGATTTTTTCTTCTTCGTCTTGTTCTTCTCCTTCTCTGTGGTTCGAAACTTCTGAATGTTGTCGACTCTCGATTATGGCTCGCAATGTTGTTCCTCCAAAAGAACTTGGCGTATGTTTCTGTTTTCCACTTCGAATGGGGTCATTTAATCGATCAATTGTTGTCTCTGCAGTTTCGCACGATAAATCAGTGAGTTTCGTTATCTAAAGTTGAGGTTTTGATTGAAAAAAAATGCTTCTTATTGTTTCTTCTAATTTTTAATTTTATTATTAATCTTAACATGAAATATGAACTTTGATTTTTGATTTTTTTTTGTAAATTTTGTTTGAAGAGGAATTGATGATAAATAAAAATGTAGTATCAGTACTATGTTCTAACATTCAAGTTGGAATTTTTTTTGTTTGCTATTCATGTTGTGTGGTACTTTAGTGTAGGTACTGATGTGAATTAAGTGCTATATTGTTTTTCGTTTTGAATTTTTGTGTAGAAGCCTTTGGAAATTGAAATAGAAAATGATGATGACATTAAAAGAAACGGGAAGAATCAAAAGAAAAATGGAAAATGAGGATTTGGTTATGAACACAAATCTAACATCATCGTCGCACCATATGCATAAATTTCTTGCAGTCCTTTAAGTCGAGATGACTATACTAATCACTATGTCATACTTTGTATCAACTCTACCAATTATGTATGTATTAGCTCGTCTGATGCCATCGCCCCAAATGACTTACCACCAATATAATCTATCTCATCTTAATGTCCATTATAGTGCACCAAAAGACTGCAACTATTCATTTCCTAAAATAAGTGACAACTATTTAAATTCTCATAATATTTCATGAAATCAGGAATAAGGTTTTCACATAACAAATTACGCAAAACATATTTCACAGAAAGAGATTTCACACACAAAATAATTTTCATCAGTCTAAAATAAACGAAAAAGATTTCACACACAAAACATTTTTCACCAAGCCAGAATAGACGAAAACGATTTCACTAGAAAACATTTCAAATCAAAAAGTTCACAACAAAAATTCTACAAAACATATTTTCACAAAACAGATATCACAAAAATTATTTACAAAAAGGATTTCATAAAAATGATTTCACGAAAAAAATTTTACTAACAAGATTTTAAATAAAAATTTCACGAAAGATTTCACGAACCAAAAGTTTCACAACAAAGATTTCAAAAAAAAAAAGATTTTATAAACAAGAATTCACAAACATGTTACAACACACACAAACCAAGCAATTATCTGAAATCATATCAAATAATGATCACACATCATGATTTCACAAAATGACCATGAACATTCACGACAAAACAAACCCTATATCATCCAAATCCTTATAACCTCAAATCACAACCAAATATCAATTAAATCAAACACATTGTACAAAAATAACATCTTAACATGATTTTCAAATAAAAAGACTAAAAAATCTAAAAAATTAGTAAATTTTGACCTAACTTTGTCGGCTACCGAAATGAAATTGGGGATGGGGAAACTTCTCAGGCCCTATCGTATCTTCTCCGGCACCATCCAACAAGTAACAATGAGCTCCAATTATTTTGTTGAGTTCAAAAGAGAAGAAAGAGAGAAGAAAATAAGTTTGATATACGAATAAAGAGAAAAAATATGATTCCAGAAAGTGAACTCAATTTAAGTGTTGCCAAGGGTTTTCTATTAATTTGAGAGTTTTTGCTTTTTTAATTTTACATTTCTTATGGTTTCTATTAATAATTCTCCAATCAAGGTGGTTGAGGGACTTTATATAATTTTTTAGTTAGAGATTGAAATTAAATTATCAAGGTGGTCACTAAAAATTATTTGAAATATGTGATTAAAAATATTTTTTTATAATTCTATGTGGTCGTTTTTAAAAATTTCCACAAAGGAGGTTAAAAGCAAACTTACATAAGTTTGCTAAAATTTTACGTTTGGAAGAGTTTTTCTACTGGCCAAAAGAGCTTTTTTAATCCTAAAAACTTTTTATCAAATTTTTTTTTTTTTGTCGTTTAATTGTCATTCTAGTAGAGCTTTTAGAGATCAAAAAAGTCGTTTTACATCTACTCAGAGAAACTTTAAATTTTATACTTTTTCAAGTAGATCTTTTTTAAAAAAAATATTAAAATATCTAATATAACCCTATTATGTTTTATTAATTTTACAACTTAAGATATGTCCTTTTTGATAACCCAATAATTTTTTCTTAAAAGCTCTACTTTTAAAAGTATTTTTGAGTCTTTTATTAACCTATTGTTTATTTTAGTCAACTTAACATCTCTGAGTCTTTTATTAACCTTTTGTTTATTTTAGTCAACTTAACAAGATAATATCATACAAACAATTTAGTCGGTGAGATGTAAATTGTGACATATCTCATTGTCCATCTGTCAATCTTCTTAGGCCATTGGAATGGTTCTCTGTTTTTTCAAAACGGAGAACGGTTAAGTCTCCAACCATGGTCCAAAATGAGGTTCTCAAAAAATATAAAATGGAGATTGGTAAATTTGGAGATCCACTATTCTAATCTCCATATTTGTTTTTAATATTATATATTCCACTACTATCCTTTTATCAATTTTTAAATAAATTTTATTTATCCTATATTCTTTTTAAATTTTTAACTAAACTCAATTAACTTATTATAACTTTTTATTTATAAATATAATTAGCATAAAAAGTATATCATTGAAAATATTTTGTTGAGATCTTTCAAGTGAGTATAATATTGACTATATTTTAATTATTTTTAAATTTTCATTTATCACATTCATTTAATAATCAATAACCTAATAAATATTTTATTTAAAAATAAATTATTTTAAAGTTTCAATATATATATATATAATTACCATTTAATATAATAATTAACTCAAAATAATTTATAAAGTAAAAAAATAATAATATTTTATTATTTTAATATTGTAAAATGAAGAATGGTTGGAGTTGTGAATTTATGAAAAATAAATATTCTTAGAATATTTTATTTTGCATCTTCATTTGGAAGAAAAAAAAAAAAAAACTATTGGTGGCGACGTTAATAGGTCTGATTAGTTCATATTATATTTTAACGGTACGTAGTGCTCATGATTGTAGTTCAGAAGATCATTCAGACTGACTTTGGTCATGGCTAGCTTCAATTTCTTAGGTGAAAATTAAGAAATAAAGAAAAGAAGACAAAAGGTGAAGCTTATACAATTGGCAGAAAGCTATCATTTGAACAAAAGTTGAACCTCATTCAAACAACCATAATACCATAAAGAATAGTTTCTTTGGCTTGGCAGACATCACTCACAAGAACACCACGACAAGCTAAGCTAGACCGAGTTGGCAACCAGCCATGACAAACCTGCCAAAGAAACAACTTGACCTTCGGTGTAACCTGAAGACCCTGCATGAAACTCCACCAAGCATAAAGACGCACTCGGTTAGAGCGCTACATTGAGGGATCTCGCATCAACAAACCCAAAGCTAAGCTAAGATGGAGAGAACCCTAAACCAGCATGCAAAAAATATTTTATTAGAAAAACAAGCACTCTTCAAGAATCGAGCTACTAGAGACTTCACATTCTGAATAATATGCCATCGTTGTTTGCTAATAAGGCGTGATTAAAAATTGGTAAGTCTTGAAACCCAAAGCCACCCTCTTTCTTAGAATTTGAAAGCTTTTCTGAGGTACGCCAATGAAACTTCTATTGTTGTCGCAACTACCCGACGAAAAACGCGAACGTAAACAATAATAAGGCTCGCGAATTAGAGATGAGGGCAATCAAAATCTATTTCTTCTACTGGTGTGAATGAAATGCTTATCAAAGATGTGTTTCAATTATTATTATTGCGGTTGTAATTATTATTAAGCTAATACAACATCCACTTTATTACATCAATTATACAAGCATAAACATGTTAAACATGGCATTATATTATTCTAATATATTTTAAACCCTTAATACAATACAATACAATACAAGCCACCAAACGAGGCCTTAGTATTAATAATATCCACTTGTGTTAGTGAACTAGGTCCTGAACTCAATCCCTCTTATCAAATTTCAAATATGACACATAATATCAGCAAATACTTGGTTTTTTTTATCAATGAGGGTTAGTTCAGTTGATCGAGTACTCACTAGTACCTTGACAAGAATTAAGGTTCGAGTTTCGCCGGCTGTCCTTCTTGGTGGATAATCTACAAGTACCACTGTAAGTCCTCAATGAGGCCTATACCATACCCTGATCATGGACTGGGATAGCCTCCCCTTCCCAAAACTTTAATGGCAGTGCACTGATTTAATCTTACATGAGTTTTGATTATGGTTAGTTTATGATGACATGGCATTAGTTCATTATCTGACTTGGTTTGTTTTGATTGGTTGGAGCTTTTAATTGTCATATGTTTTGTGTTTGATTGGTCTAGGATAAGGGGTTGTTTATTTTTTTTATTTGAAAACTGAATTGGTCTGAATTTTTCTAAAGATTGAGTATAAATTAAAATCTAAAATCTGAATGATATATTTATTTTTTTCCTTTTTAAATACTGACTAAAACTGCGTTTGGCGGCTGGGTTTAACTCGGAATTGGATTACTTTTAGTCTAATCCCTTATTTGTGGAGTGCATGGAATTAGATTTTCTAATATTATGTACTCATTTATCCTGCCCAGGCGGGACTATTGAGTCCCGCTTTTGTCCCATGCTCCCTTTTTTTTTTACTTTTTTTAAATATTAAATATTTAATATATATTATTAAAATATTTTTAAAATATTAATATCAATAAAAAATTATTTATAATATTTATTATATTTAAAAAGTAATTTTTTAATTTTTTAAAAATTAATTTAATATAATTTTATACTTACCAATCTCATATTATATGAACATAAGATATAATTATATTTTATTCAATTTCATACTATACCAAATAAAATACAGACCTTGATAGTCCAATACTTTTATATTATTTTAACCTTTTTTTTATATTTTTAATATATTTAATTAATTACTATAATATATTTTATTTATAATTAATTTAAAAATATTTAATATAATAATATTTAAATGTTAAAATGTTTATATTTATATTAAATAATTTTAATTTAATTATATAATATTTAAAAATAAGAGCTAATTACACCCACAACTCCTGAGGTTTGGCCAACTACAAGTAAAATCAACTTTATCGTATACATTAAACTTGGTCCAACTGTCAACGTTAACATTAAAAACGGCAACTTGGTCATTTAGCTTAGACTACTTTTGGAGGGACTGGTGTTAATTAGTTTGTTAGATTTTTTGAATTAAAAAACGAAAAAGAAATTGTAAAGTGAAACTTTTTGAATTAAAAGCAGAAAAAGAAATTGTGCAGTAAAACTTTTTGAATTAAAAAAAGAACAAAAAAATTGTAAAGCCCAAGGTCTCAAAAAATGTAAAGTGGAAGGCATTCGAACACTCTCCCACTCTTTCCTCTGTGAAAGCCAACACCCTCTCTACTCTGTGGAAGCCAACACCCTCCCACTCTCTTATCTGTGAAAGCCAACACCCTCAGACGAGCCTCTGTCATCTCAGTAAATCATTTTTTGTTTCGATTCGTTCGCCTAGCATCCTTCGTCGGTCAGGGTTCTTCAATTGTGATCGTCTATCGCCGGTCATCGGCGTTCGTCTTCGTGATGGCTTCCGGGTAGGTTTTTTCTATTTTTTTGTTTTGTTTATTTGTTACAAAAGTTGGAATGAATATACCTATAATTTATTTTTTTTAATTGTGCATTGTTGCCTAATTAGATCAAAATTCTTTTTGTGTTTATTTTTTTGAAAAAAATCTTGAATGCCACTGCTTTGAACTTCGAAGAACGAGTAAAGCTATACATTAGTACTATATAATAATCAATATTGAGAAAAGAATGAGTAAAGCTATAAATTTTCACTAATCATTTCAGGACCTGAAAAGAAAGAGATGCCTTATTAAAAGCACCAATTTTACACGTATGCTCTATTTGAGTTTATTGATCAGATTACAGAGAGAGGGTCCTAATTATTGATCTTGTACCTGGAAGAATTGAAAGAAAATGGTGATATAGATTTTCACAATTTTACATGCCTTTCTGCAGGTCATGTAGATTTTCTACCAGTGGCAAAAATAATAGGTACGTTGAATTTTACATAATCTTTTTGTAAACCTAATTAATACAACTATATGTGACCTGCCATGGGTGGGTTCCTCTACACGTAATCTTTTAATGCCAGCACTGGGTTCTTCGAATAACCCATAAAGCAGAAGGTGTTTGCCTCTATTATTTTAATTTTTTGATTTTGGTGTTTTAATGCTTGTTCAATGTAAACTATTGTTTGGTTTGATTTCTTATAGGTTATTCAAGATCAATGCAACAGCCACCTTCATGGGATCAGCCTTTGAAATTGGAAGCTTAGTAAGAGATTACATCAGCTTGAAGCACATATGGGACAGCATAATGATGGAGAAACTTGGAACGATGTCGGTTCCTGGAGAGAGGTTACATCAATCCGTTCTGATTCCTTGGAATGGTGAGTTGCAAGAAATTCAATCAGATGGAGACTTGATGGATTTGCTGGCAGAATTTGAGGAGAAGAAAGTGAAACAAATCCATTTTATCGTGGATTACATAGCAATAAATGTCATCCAGCCTTAGCCCAATCCAGAGCAACACCCTGAGCCCCTCAACCAACACAACCAGCCTACATCACAAGCAAACCAACCTATAGTTGACCCATTATATGAAGGATTTATCAATGATTCAGAAAGCAACACTGACATAGGATTTGATAGTGATGAAGGAGGAGTAGTTGAGGAAGAGGAAAATGATGAGGATGGACTTGATGGTTTGTCTGATGTAAATAAGGATAGAGTAGCTGGAGAGGAAGTGTTAGGGGATCCTGTTGGTAGTGACAGTGAAGGGGAACAACCAAACAGAGGGACTTTTTTTAAAGTGAGTGAGAGTGGTCGAATTGTGCTACAGGTTGGCCAATTATTTAGGAATGTCAATGAATTTAGGCAACTGATACTAGATTTCTCCATTCAAGAGGGGTTTAGACTTAAGAGAGTGAAGAATGAAAGAAGTAAGATGACTTGTGGGTGTGAGGTAGAGGGTTGTCCATGGAGGGTTCATGGTAGTCCAACATATGACAGTGTCACTTACATGTTGAAGACACTTAACAATGTGCACACTTGTCTGTCTGTCCCAAAAAATAAGGATGTTAGTGCTAGATGGGTTGGGAAAAAGTTTGAGTCAATAATTAAGGACAATCCTGAGGTTAATGTTAGGGTTCTACAGTCTATTGTGTTGAGGAAGTATGGAGTGGAAGTGCCTGATTATACTTTGCATAGGGCAAAAAAATTTGCATTAGCTAGGGGTGAAGTAGATCACATAGAGAGTTATAACAAACTCTATAAGTATAGGCATATTATTAAGGAGAGAAACCCCGGGTCTTGTGTCAAACTTAGTACAATATGTTACGACCCAAATACCAATATCCCTGCACACTTCAATAGATTTTTCCTTAGCTTTCATGCACAAAAAATGGGATACTTAGAAGGTTGTAGGGAGTTCGAAGTGGTGGATGGTAGAAGACAGTTCGATGTTCACCTTGATAAAAAAAAACTTATGAGTGTGGGCTTTGGGTTGTTGCAGGTGTGCCTTACAAGCATGCCATGGCATGTATAACGAAAGTAAGAGTTGATGTGGAAAATTATGTGCACGACTACTTGAAAAAATCGACCTATTTGAGAACATATTCTCACTACATTCATGCCATACCTGATGAGAGCTTGTGGCCTGAAGTTGAAAGTGAAACAATTTTGCCACCGAAAAAAAGGAGGAGCGCTGGCAGACCTAGACTTTCAAGACAAAGAGGTGCTATTGAACCAGCTAAGGTGAAAAGGTCTGTGGGATTTAGATGTAGCAAATGCAAACAGGTCGGTCACAACAGTAGGACTTGCCTAACATATAAGGTATAAATTTCTGAACAACAAACTGTTTTTTTTTCTTGTTTCAGTTGGTTTATTTAATTGCTACTCAACATGTTTTTCGTTATCAGACTGGAGGTACATCTAATGTAATTTCAGCTCGAGGAAGGCAGAGAAAGAGATCAAGAAAGGGAGGAGTTGCAGCAGAGACATCAACTGCTGCTGTCTGTTCATCAACTCCTACTGTTACAAGGGTAATGCTTTATTACTCCTTATATACAATAAAATTACATTATTGATATATTAACATTTTCAATATTTTGTAGGTCCTTTGGTTTCCATCAAATCAACAAGGGACTTCAAGTCAAGGAAATGCAAACAATGAATACTTTGCATCATAATCGCTCACACCTACTGCACCTCAATGTTCTCAGCCTTCTCAAGGTTCATTTCATACAGTTAAAACACTGCAAGTGCACAAAGGGAATAACTGCAGCAGCTAATTATGGGGACCGCTTATGGACATGCTTTTTATCTTGTGATTTTTTTTTCCTTTCAAAGGCTTTTGGAGTGGTGGTTGATTGTGGATATTTTTTATTTTTAATTTTGTTTTTTGGTTGTTGATTTTGGACGGTGTTACAGTGGGTGATCTGGATGTGTATAAGGTTTTGTTTTTTGATTGTTGATTGTGGACAGAACTTTTTGTAGCAGGTTTTTTTTTGTTTGGGGCTGATAGTGCACAATGGAGAAATGCATAATTTTGGGTAGCAGGTTTTTTGTCTTGGCAGATGTTGATAGTGCACCGTGAAGACAGATTTTGCAGAAATTTATTTTGCTGTTTTTTATTTGGGCAGATTGTGCTTGTGTAGAATGTTGATACAATTTATTCAGTTGGATTTTTAAATCATTTGTATAAACAATTTTGAAATTATTATATGCAGTTAATTTCTTATCCACAATTATTTAGCTTTTTTATATATTGATTTTATATTATGGAGGGATTATATGTTAATTTCATAAAAATATTAAATTTATATTAGTTATTTACATAATGAAATTTTGAATTATTACAAGTATTGTACAAGAAAATAACAGTACCTAAACCTTATAATTTTTTTTATCAAAATGTCTTAATAATTATTTTTAGGGGTATTTTGGTCCATAAAATATATATCACTGTCATATTGTCCATGCTGGCATTAAGTTATTTTTTAAAAATTTTTGCTCTCTTTTTAGGGGTAAAATGGGAAAAAAATTAAGCTGCATCATTAAGGGTATTTAAGTCATTTAACACATCTGAAATGGTCAACTGTTAAACATAACAGTTTGACTCTAACGATAGGGGAGATCATTGTCAATAAACTGATAAAGTGGATTCTACTTGTAGTTGGCCAAACCTCAGGGGGTATGGGTGCAATTAACTCTAAAAATAATTTTATTTTATATGATATTAATTTAATCAAATTTGATTTTATCCAATCTCATTCTATACCAAATAAGGGACAATACTATTTTTAATTATATCCATACTACACCAAACACATCACAATACTAATTAGTCCAATCCAATTTTATCATATCGTATAAAAATAGTCCAATTCAATCCCACGCACCAAACGCGCCCTAAAAGTATTGATTGTATATATATTTTTTAAAATAGAAACATCTGAATAAAAATAAATTTATAAATATATTAATATAAGAAAGACAATTATGGAAGAAAATGTTGTAATTATGATTTAGTGATTTAGTGTTAAGTGATAAGTTAGTATTTTTAACTTTTTATTTTAAGTTATTTTTTTAGTATTTTTAAGTTGTAAAAATATTTAAATAAATAAATAAAAATAACTTATCTTGTCTAATTCAGACCCATTAAATTATAAGTGAAAAAAATAAATAACCTCTAAATTTTAAGTAGGATTGCTTGCAAGATAACTTTAAATTTTTTTTTGTGTTTCTTGTAACTATAATAAATTTTAGAGTTGAGAGAGAATGACATTTTCAGAGTTCAATACTTTTTCTGCACATTTAATGAATTAAAAATCTGTGGAGGACAACCCTACTGTTATCTTCAAACAAATAGAGGACAGTGAGTTTAAAATATTAATTAAAACTTAATCGTTGATCATTGTTGTGTGTCAAATTGCATCAGGTCCAAACAGGTCCCAAACACTAAAACCACCTGAGGATGGCCCAACGCACGAAAAAGACCAAAGGGTCATTACAAAGCAAAATAGGCCCTAACCTAATATACCACAAAGGAAGAAGCTCTGAACAAACAGCAAAGGAGTTAAAGTATTGCGATCGCCAAGCTAATTGCTCGTAGATGAAGCAACCCACAGCTCGCAAGTCACGCAGCCCGGAGCCTCAAGTTAAGGAAGAATCCCGAAAATATAGAGATCACACTCGGTCAACCAGCAGACTCCCAATCAATCTCAAATTCCTTAAAATTAGCAATTGTATTTAAATTAAACTACGTCCATTAAGGGATAGAATTTCGCCCTTAATTTATGTAATTAGATTCCATATAAAATAGGATGACTCCCGCCCTTTCACATTATAAAAGGGGAGGATCATCACTGTTACAAAGATAACCGATTTTTCCAGAAAATACATACATAAGCGAGCTCTGCGATACACCCAGTAAGCTCGACTTGAATATTAAGAATAGTGGATGTAGGCATTCTCTTAAGTCGAACCACTTTAAAAATCTCTTGTGTCAATCTTTCTATTTGTTTTATCCCTCAAATCTTACATATTCACCAATTATTCACGTTGACCAAATTTACACCTCAATAGTTAGGCACTAGAAAGAGAGCCCCGTTTGAAGATTCAAACCTTCTTTCCCGGTAAGAAACAATCATTCTAGTTTTCTAATTTCTGCTATTTCAGGTAAAAAGAATCTTTAGATCGATGGCAAGAGGCGTAGGAACTCGTTACAGGACAATACGAAGTAGAGACGTACCCTTAGTCGGGGGACCTACGGAGGCGTCCCATCAACCTTCGGCCCCATCAGTGGTGTCAAATGCACCATTGGCCCCAGGTGAGCCTGCCATGACAGACGCATCGCCCATCGCACCCACGGCGGCGCCTATCGCACAGACAGATCAGCCGCCCGTTGTGAGCCTGCCAGTGAATCAACTCCACCCTCGGATGGAGGCCCAAAGCCACTATCAGGTCGGCCCGTCCAGTCCCTCCAACCTTAGCAAAATGATGGAGAGGCAGGTAGCACTGGAAAATATAGTAGCGCAGATGTCCCGCGGATACCATCTCCTGCTACAAAACCATCCTCCCCGCTAGCAGATCATAAAGAGCACCTCACCGCCGCGTCCTCCAAAGATGACTCAAACCGTCCCATCCCTCAGCCCAGCGAACAGAATCCCCTACGAGATAACGTCCAAGCGGGGCAGAATTTCCTTTCATTCGGCTAATGCGGCCAGGTAAGCTAAGACAACTCATGGCGAGCAATAAGAGGGATCTTCTCGCACCGGCCCCGTGGTCCACATAAATGCCAACGGGGAAAGGTACGTAGAACTTAACAGGGACCGACGAGGCGTCCCAATGCATAGTACGTCTCAACAACCCATACAACGCCCAGAGGCGTACAGCCGACGGCCTGAGAGGAACGACAATGGGAATGGCCGTCGCACACTACTAGCTGTTGGAACCCCCCAGAGATGGATCACGGAGCCACAACTCAATAGGAGAAGGTCACCCAATGAGGGAGCATGAAGGTTGCCTAATCAGCCGGATTAACCCCGAAGGGAAAGCAACGCCACCTCCAGTGCATCAGTAATGACCCCTCCACCTCCAGTTCTTGCTACGACGAATTGACCTGTTGGAACGGCAGCAAAGAGGCACCAAATTCACCGACAGGTATGTAGAGAGAAGCTCATTTAGCTGGGAGATCGATAACGAGCAGCTGCCCTAGCGTTTCAAGATGTCCAGCATCCCCATCTACCAAGCGTCCAGCGACCCCTTTGATCACTTGGACGCCTACAATGTGCAGATGAGCCTACTCACGACCAACAGTAGGGTCAAATACTGATGCTTTCCAGTCACTTTGGGTGAAATCCCAAGAAAATGGCTAAGGGGCCTCCCCAAAGACAGCATAAGCAGCTGGAACCAATGCTAAGAGCTATTCTTGAACCAATACCAGGCATTGAAGAAGCAACTCGTTCCCTCTTGCTACCTAACGACAATATTTTTCAGAAAGCAGACGAGCCTTTGAAAGATTACATAGCCCGTTTCCAAAGGGAGGTCAGCTGCGTGGAAAGGGCCACGGACGAAAGCGTGCTCACTGCAATTACCGCTGGCCTGCGAAAAGACGGTAAACTCTACCGGAGCATATACAGCAAACCGATGAATATGCTCAGAGATTTCTACAAGCTGTTTAACACCCACATCCGCATGGAGGAAACCTTCGGACCAAAGAAACACTCCAAGAAGAACCGGAGCAGGAGCCCGCGAGACAGGAGCAAGCGAAAGGAAGGCGGACGAGGTGATGGCCGCAATCAAAATAGGGACTTGCGCAGAGACGACGCTTCAGCGAATCAAGCGACCAAGAAGGCCAAAAACGACGACGATATGCGACGAGGCAAAAACCGCTACCAGACCTACGCATAACTATTCGACTCTCAGGATAAGATTTTCAACACAAAGAGGAACATGGAAGAGTTCAGGAGGCCACCTCCCATTAGGACACCAATGAGGACCCGCAATCTCAACAAATTCTGCCACTACCACAAAGAGGCGGGCCACAACATGTCTGAATGCTACAAGCTCAAGGACATAATAGAGAGCTTGATTAGGCGAAGCCGCTGACACGCTCACAACGCGTGAGATAAATCCCAAGTGCAGGATGTGTCGAAGTAATAATATTTTCGTGAGTACAAAGTCGAATCTACAAAGAAGTGGTGGTACTAATTCTATAAATTAAAGATTAACTAATGTAATAAAAGTAAATCAATTGTTGTTGAAGATTTTTGGAATTAAACTAATTTAACAACTAAAACACAAATATTAAACGAGACAGAATATATGGAAGAAATGTTAGGTCGTCACACGGTCCCAATCCTGGATAAGGGATAATTTAATAACTACTATGAAGTGCGCTATAAACAAGAAACGAATTGAGTAGTTTAGGCACACCACATTGTATTGGTCCCGCAATAGTATTGTAATTCCAATTAAGCACACCTATTAGGTCCTAGAGTGCATTCAATTAGAAACCCTTAACTAATCAAATCCCTAGATCAATTTAGTATTTTCATATCAAAATTAATCTAACCATTGAACTTAGAATGCATTAACCCCTATTGCAACCTAATGATTTCTCATGCTAGATTACAACAAAATCAATATTACAATTAATCAAGAATCATTGCAAACCACTTTCATGATGCATTGATCAAGAATTAACCAAAATTAATATTACACTTATTCAAGAAACTTGCAAATAACTTTCATAATGCATTGAACTAGAATAAATTGTAATAAATATAATCAAACTCTAAATTCAATATCTTGTAAATAAATATCAAAATATATTCATAGTCAAAAATAAATCCCTAAAATCAATTTATGGTTCCATGACCACCTAATATTCTTGGTCGCGGTACGCACTGGTCCAATATTTCAGCATTGCGCACTATTACGAAAACGAGCATAACTTCCTCTAGAAAACTCCAAGTTATGAACCGTAAAATGCATTGGAAAGTAGACATCTAGATCTGTCCATGCATATAAAGCTCAAAACCCAATTCATCCTATAAAATATATGGCAGCCTCCGAAACATGACCAATCTGCAGTGAGAATTCTTTAATTCTTCCACTTTTGTTATGTCTTCTCTAATATTTCCCTAAGGCCTGCATATGCTCAACAAACACATCAAAAGCGCCAAATTCACTTGAAAACACAATCAAAAGATAAGGTCCAAGGGTCGTAAATATGTAACAAATATTGATCGATCAGCCGCTTAGAAGACTACATGGTACGCTCCAGAAACCAACAGCAGCCACAGTAACCACAACTGCTACAGTATCAGCAACAGCAGAAGATGATCGAGTCTATTCACCCAGAGCCTATCCTAAATGAGCCCGCAATGAGAGCCATTCATACCATTCATGGAGGGCCCCACATCGTGTGGACAAGCAATAGGTCACTGACGCGACATGTGAAAGAGGCTAGCCAGCTCACCCTGAGGATGATAAGCGTGGACAAGCGGCCCGCGAAGCAGTGCAGAACCATGACTTAAGGAGTAACCTTCACAGACGCGGACATACGAGGAATGCACTAGCCACACAATGACACGATCATTATTATCGCAATGATAGGAGGAGTGGCCATCTATAGGACAATGATCGATAACAAAAGCTTAGTGAATGTTCTGTACAAAGCGGCTTTCGAGGTGATAGGGTTAAAGCAGAGCTATCTACGTCCTTCAAACAAACCACTTTACGATTTTATGGGCGAGTCGATCATTCCCCTGGGACTGATCACCCTACCCCTCACCCTAGGAGAACAAGGCCGCCAAGCAACCACGATGGCCGACTTCCTAATCATTGACTATCCAACGGCTTATAATGCCGTCCTGGAAAGGCCTGTTCTCAACGACCTAGAAGTGATCTCCTCTACAAAATACTTGACTCTAAAATTCCCACACTCGTTACACGTGTATGAGGAACAGAAGGTGTCCAGATTATGCTATGAGAAGACGATTAGATTTGGTATACGAGTGAAGGCGGCAAAGGCCAAAGCTTTGGTGGCAGCCCCTTCCAATGATAATGACGTACTCACTAGCCACACCCAGTGACAAAAGTCGCGGGGAATGACAGGGCTCATCACCTCACCAAATGCCAGCGAGGTCTGGACATCATGAGATAACAAAATAAGAAAGCTGAAAATTCCTTTGTAATGCTTATCTCATTAATAAAGATGTAATTTTTCTGTCATAAAATTCTCGCGTCAATATTGTCCGCTCGATCTTGGAGGGCTAGAGAGATTAGCAAATATATGCAAAAAATAAGTGCGAAAAAAAAAACTACATACCCCTTCCTCGGTGACAATGAAGCATTTCTCACGGTCTCGTTAACGAGAAAGTCTACTACTTTCAAACCTACGAACTCGCCAAAAAACTAAATATAAAAATTGGAAAAACTGGCCAATCTGACAGCCCATGGGTGTTGGCTCCATTTCTTTATCAAAAATGGGCCTCCATCTTTACCTACTTTTGTTTTGTTACTGGGTAATTATCGGTTGTTTTTAATGTTTTTCTTTAATGTGCAGGTATAAGGATCTATGTGAAGATTTTATATAATTTCAGGGAAAACTTGCAATTTCAGTAACTTGGTTATAAGGGTCTAATTAAAAGCTTCTCAAAATGCTGGGGCAAAAGTGAAATTGCAAAAAGTTGGTTTAATGACTTACTGAAATGGTGCCGTTTTGATGAAAGAAAAGAAAAAAAAATATATAAGTTAAACGCTGCGTTTTGCACCGTTTAACTTCAAATAAAAAAGGGTCGTGACTTGCGTGAGACCTGCATGCAAGTCGCGCGCCCATGCAACCAGCCTTAGCTGATTGGTTTATAAGATAAAGAAAATGCAGCAACTGAAAAGAAGAGACTTGGACGGGGAGTTGGTTGGAGGCTGTGCTGTGGCCAAGGAAGAAGAAAATGACCAGCAGCTGCTGAAAAAAGGAGGAGAAAATAAGAGACAACAGTAGCTGCGAGAAGAGAGAAAAGAGAAGCTGCAGGACCAAGAAAAATGCACCAGAACTGGGGGCTGTGACCAGCTGTGGGAAGAGAAGAAAAAGGAGAGCTGCGGCAGCTATGAGCAGTCCAAAACTAGAGAAAAAGGCAGCAACAGCCTTGGAAGAGAAGACAGCAGCACCAAGTAGAGAAAAGGCAGAAAACTGAAAAAGATTCGTGGAGAGAAAGGGAGAGAACTCGGTCAGCGAAGAAAAGAGAGAAGGAACGGCTACCAGGAGACTAGGGACGTGACTTCGAACGATTCTTAGCCTAAAAAGAGTTTATCCTTTCTTTTTCATTCATATGTATTTTTTTTATGTTTATGTTTATGAAGCTTATTTTGAATTTAATATTTAGTTTTGATTCTTTGATGGTGAACTAATTTTGTTTGCTAGGATGATGATGGATTTTTTTATGGAATTTTGGACGAGTTTATTAATTATTTTGATTGTCATTATTAATTGGTTGAGTAAGTATTTTGTTTGTAATTCCTCTAAATGTAATGGCTTACATTTAGTTGATTTTGTTGCTGTAAGTTATGAACCGAGAGGTGACACTCACAACGTGTTCATTAAAATACCCACCATGATTTTGGAGTTAAATAGAGATATATTAACTTATTTTGTGTGATCATTATTTGTGTTATTGTTATTAATGCATTCGCATATATTTGGATATTCATTAAGCGATAGGATATTAATGTGTGTAGGATAGGTTCGATTTATCTCAAGAGAGGACATTGAACAATTTAGTTAACACGATCATCAACCGGTAATAAATCATTTTCATTACATTTTTATTTCTATTCATTATGACATAATTAGTGAAGTCAGAAATCCTAACTAGTTCTCCCTTCGATCTAAGTTTCACTTTTTATTTTGTTTTGTTTAGTTTTAATTAGTTATTTTCAAAATCTTTTTTGATTTATTCAAATAGATATCGACTTGGTTAATTTTAGTACTCAGCACCTGCATATCCCTGTGGAGATGATAATTTACTCATTCTGTATTATTTGTGCCGACCTCGTATACTTGTGGATACAAAAAGACGTAAAAACGGGCTCTC
This sequence comes from Xanthoceras sorbifolium, assembly GCA_003430845.1. Classification (NCBI taxonomy): domain Eukaryota; kingdom Viridiplantae; phylum Streptophyta; class Magnoliopsida; order Sapindales; family Sapindaceae; genus Xanthoceras; species Xanthoceras sorbifolium. The sequence goes on from CM010618.1 coordinate 22,463,308, forward strand.
TAACAAGCGGGGTCAATATAAACACTTAAGGTGAAATCTCTCTCTGTTTGTCTAAGTATTGACAGAGACTTGCCAATCTGGGCCTTCAAAGAGCCCCAGGAGCAGCGAAGTCAATACGTTTGGCAAACAACCTCCTCGAAGAGCTGTATAAGTTAGCTAAATTTCGCCAAAGGGCCACACGCCCCCAAACTAGCAAAGCTAGCACATACAATGGCCAGCCTCCCCCAGGAGTTGCGCTAAAAGTTGACAAGACTTGCCAACACAAGAAGCTCTTCAGCTCTCCAACTCGCGAAGTCAACCCCCGAAAAAGCCAGGCAAAGCTCTAGAAATACCAACGAGATGATAAGCTTGTAAGTCCTTAAAATAACTAAGGCCGCTGAAGTACGCCCAGTAGAAGGATTTTCCCGCGCTAAACACCCACTGCGACTCCCTAAAAAATGTCACTTATCAGGTTCTATCCTCTCATATATATATATATATATATATATATATATGTTTTGAGTTTTACTTAAGGCTTTGAACAAATATTTATATAGAACTGGTAAAGATAGAACAAACATAAGTATAGCGCGACATTTGGCAAAAATAAAGAATTTATTATTAACGGGCTGAGATTACAATGAAGTTAGGTACAAAGAATCATCGAAATCAAAGAATTACAAAAAAAATATAGAATTAGTGAAAAAGCATCTTGAATACGAGCACGATTCTCTCAAGAAGTCAGGAGCTACTAAAGAAAGCAATAGCGGCCGATGTCTCAGTTTGCTGACAAGTTACTTTGAGGTTTCCTTCAGAACTCAGTATGCAGCTTTTTACCAGTACACTATTTCCATTCCTGATGATGATAACAGAACTGTTAAAAGCAAGGGGATCAGGAGAAAACCACTTGACAGACTCATCAAACATGTTCGTCTGAACTTGATAATAAGAAGCTTGCATAGCTCGAGTTCACTATCGTGCTTGACGTGTCACATAAAGAAGCTTACACAGCTCAAGTTCACTATTGCGCTTGAGGAGTCGCGTAGAGAAGCTTGCATAGCTCGAGTTCACTGTTTTACTTAAGGTGTTGCATAAAGAAGCTTGCATAGCTCAAGTTCACTATCGTGCTTAAGGAGTCGCGTAGAGAAGTTTGCATAGCTTGAGTTCACTGTCGTGCTTGAGAGGTCGCGTAGAATGGCTCATATAACTCAAGTTCACTATCATGCTTGAGGAGTTGCGTAAAGAAGCTTGCATAGCTTAAGTTCATTGTCGTGCTTAAGAGGTTGCGTAGAAAGGCTCACATAACTCAAGTTCATTATCGTGCTTGAGGAGTCGCATAGAGAAGCTCACTTACGATGGGGGGAACAACTTATTTACTATTAGCCTTCTGCCTTAAAACAGGTTTGAGCTCACAGTAGCGTATGGCAGTCACGTAAAGGACGTAGCATACGGCAGTCAGGTCGAAGGAGGCAAAAAGATTGATATGTGTGAAAGCCGCTATGAAAAAGGTGAGGAGGTCATTGTAGCTGTATCAAAAAAGGTGAGGAGGTCGCAGTATATGAAGAACTTGCCGAAAAAGATGTATGTGGACGCAAGAAGGTAGCAAGTCTTGGAAGAAGAGGAAGAGGTTCGTCGGACCAAGCTAAGTGGAAAACCCTTAAGCTTGCCCATCACTTCCATTCTGAGCACCCTGACCCTCCTTAGGCACTTCGATAGCACCGACAGCTCGCAGCTCCTCAAATCCCCTAATCAACTCCTCAACAGGTAAACTAATGAAGTCTAACGGCAAGTATGGATGATGAAGCCAAATGCTAAAAAAGAAGATCATGCTAGGCTTTATCAATCATGGCTACATTCTCCTTCTCTCAACATCTCTTCCCTTGGGCGAGCTCCTCATTATTTCTGGCCAAGTCCTCTTTTAATTTCTCCAGTTGTCCCTAGACTTGAGCCACTTCTCTACGGGCCTGTTCGACTTTGACTTGCTTTTTGTTTAACACAGCAGTCGATTATTTCAGCTCCATCTTCAGGGTCTCGCGGGCTCGTGATTTCTCAAGTTCCGCCGCCAGTTCCTTCTCACGGCCTTCCACAACAGCAAGCCCTTGCTTCGTCTTCATAAGCTCATCTCGAAGAACTTTCATTTCTGCGTCATTATCCTCAGATTCGAGCATGTTTTTATATGACAAGCAGGTGATCTAAGAGAAGAAAGAAATAAATGTGAACAAACCGCAAGATATAGTATATACATGTATAAGAATAGAGATATTTACACGCAGCTTACCAAGAAGGCGTGATGAACCAAAGTATGGCGAAAGTCCGGGCCTTCATCCTCCTAAATATGCTGGCTTAGGCCTCTAGTGAGGAACTCCTCATAAAACATTAGTGCCAGCTTAAGATACTCTTTCATAACCGTGCCAAAACCCCCTGCTCGAAGATGGGAAAGCAGATAGGCCCACCGCAGTAGAAAGGCCAGCATCCCTCTATGGACAGGCTGCTCCACGGAGGCATCAAAATCGACCTCATTTCCCTTTCCGCGAGCACCTTCAACAGTTGCAGGAGGAGGAGGTAAAAAATTGATAGCAGAACCCTCCAAGAGCAGAGGCCGGTATTTCTAAGTAGACCTCTCCAACCTAGTCTTTTTGGGGAGGGCAAGGAGAGGAGTTATAGCCCCCCCCACTTAATCAGAGGAGGTTTTTTTATATTCAGGCTCCCCATCAGACCCCACTGCAGACGCTGTTGTTGTTGTTATCACTACTTGATGCCTTCCTGAATTTGGCTTCGGGAGCGAGTAAGGACCATCTCCTAAATCTGCTCAGCAGGAGCGACCTCCCTGCTCTGGACATGCGGCTCAGCTATCTTAGTACCCCGCGCCCCGTGCCCCGCGTCTCCGTAGTACCTCTCCACGATCAGGAGCAAGCTTGAAACTTACCAGGAGCTCCTTAGTAACCCGTTTATATTCAGCAAACTCCCTTGGATCGCTCAAGATTAGGGCCTTGAGAGCTTCAATCGCCTCTCTCTCCTCCTCTAATAGGGAAGGTTTCGAACCCGTATCATCTGCAAACAAAAGAAAGGGTAACCACAGTACACTGGCAAAAAAGGAAATAAAACAGAACCAACTCACTGGGCTTCAGCACGAAGCTCTTATTTTGTAGCTTTAAACGAAAAAGTAGTTCACTTTGTAATCCGCGGTGTTCAAGTTGGAGTCCCCCTACAATAACTCTCTATATTTACCAGCCCACACACCTTGATAGTACATCCCATCGTAGAGGAAATCCTCAGTTGAGTCCCTTGGCAAGGGACACCGCTTCAGGGTGAAACAATATCTGATGACATTATCACTGGGAGAGGGGAGCCCGTTTCTCCTAAACGAGAGGTAGAGGGTAAAAAGTTGGCCATACAAGCTGGGGATAAGCTACATGGGGGTGAACTTCAGAAGGTTCAGCCCGGCGATAAGGAATCCTGGGATAGGGAACCTCAAGCCCACGATCAGATGATAGCGGCTGATGGCAACAAAGCTAGAAGTAGGGTAAGCGGCCATATTGGCCACAGCAAGCACCAACATTTGGTGGCCACTAGGAATCTGCTATGACTTTCAAATCCCCCCGATAAATCCTAGAGGGAGACGACACAAAAACATCACTCTTCCGGCGTAGCCCCTTGTAAGCCGCCCGAGGGAGACTGTCCAGTAACTCCACGCCATTTACCACATCTACTTCTTCAGGTTGGTCGAGATTATCAGTCTGGTTGAATATGATTGCCCCCGGGGACCTTCCTTGAGGCAATCTGACCCTCTGGTGACCAGAGACAAGAGCCTCTGTCCCTCTATCCTCTCGAGACCTCTGAATGCTCAAACCAGACATCTACAACAGAAAGGAAAAACCTCATATTAGATAACAAAGAGAAAGTCTAAGCGTTCACTACAACCTAAGGGCTCAAGCCAGATGCACCAGAAGGTCGCGGTTACCCAAACTAACTAAACAAAGGCACGAAAAGAAGAAAGGAAAAAAGCTTTATGGACCTCCAGACATCCCTAGAAAACCCAGACATGCAAGTTCAAACAAAAGACTCAAAAATCGAAAAGTACAGCAACAACAGAGGCAACAGTAAAAATAAAAATAAAAAACAACGAAGAACATAGGACTTACCGTGAAAGAAGGCAAATGAGGACAGATGTAGCAAGCAAGAAGAATGGCGGACCCACTCATAAAGACAGACGTAAACCTTGGAGATGTTTTCCGGCTACCGAGACTGACAGAAGATGAGCGCACCCCTCTTTTCTCTTTCGGAAATGGTCAGCAAAGAAAAAGAAGAGAGAATTTTTTAAAAAGTTTACGAAAAATGAAGAAAAAGTGCAGAGAGCCCTATATATAAACGACGAGCCCAACCCATCAAATTGAAGCAATAATAGACTGAAGAACAATCTATGGCTAATATTTAACCTGAGGATATGGCGGGATACTCGAAAGGTCACTAATTTAATGCATGCATTTAATATGTTGTACGAACGTGACGGTTGATGTAACATATCCCACTCACTAGAAGGGTAACCACCTTTGAAGTTTGGAGCCAGCAACCTCGAAAGACGACTCATGGACTTCCCCATAAAGTGAGCTAACGACAGCCCGCTGAAAGCGCAGCTCGCAGGAAGAAAACTTTTCAACTTCCACCACGAAGTTATAGAGCTAAAAGCTGGGGGGCTAATATTGTGTGTCAAATTACACCAGGCCCAACGCACGAAAAAGGCCAAAGGGTCATTACAAAACAAAATAGGTCATAACCCAACATACCACGAAGGAAGAAGCTTTGAACAAACAGCAAATGAGTCAAAGTACTGCACCTCGCCAAGCTAACTGCTCGCAGATGAAGCAACCCACAGCTCGCAAGTCACGCAGCCCAAAGCCTTAATTTAAGGAAGAATCTCGAAAATATAGATATCACACTCGGTCAACCAACAAACTCCCAATCAATCTCAAATTCCTTAAAATCAACAATTGTATTTAAATTAAACTACACCCATTAAAGGATAGAATTCCACTCTTAATTTATGTAATCAGATTCCATGTAAAACACGATGACTCTCGCCCCTTCACATTATAAAAAGAGCGGATCATCACTGTTACAAAGGTTATCGATTTTTCCAGAAAACACATACATCAGCAAGCTCTGTGATACACCCAGTAAGCTCGACTTGAATATCAAGAACAATGGATGTAGACATTCTCTTAAGCCGAACCACTTAAAAAATTTATTGTGTCACTTTTTCTATCTGTTTTATCCCTCAAATCTTACATATTCACTGATTAATCACATTGACTAAATTCAGACGTCAACAATCATTAAACTAAATTTTAAATATACATAAAAATTATAGTAAAAGTAAAACATATTAGTCTAGAAAATAAATTACGAAACATTAGTTTATTGATTTTTAATTTGAAACAAACTTTTTAAACTATTATAGTTATTTTATAAAGGGGAAATTTACTCTCTACTTTTTGATGAAACATTACTTTTTCACTTACGTTTCTGTTTTTAGTTCGTGTGGTCCTTGACGTTTCCTAAATAGATCAAATTGGTCCTTATGACTAACTTTTTGATGGTCAACTATCACAAAATTATCTAAAATACAGTTTGCACTTAAAGAATTCAATTAATAGAATTATAATTTTACTTTTTAATTAAAATATAATAAATAATTAAATAGAAAAAAATTAATAAAATAATATTAAATTAAATTATAAAAACTTAAACATATAAAACTTGTTAAAACAAATATTTAAATTAAGATATTTTATTATAAAAATTAACATTTAAAAAAAATTAAAGAATAAAATTAAAAAAATGGAGAATTAAAAAAAATATTCAAACTAAGTTTTTTTATTAGAAAAATTAACATTTAAAAAATTAAATAATAAAATTTAATTATCAATTTAATTTATTTTATTTATTTTTTAGCAATTTTTAAAATTTTAAATTTTTTTGTTTTTTTAAATGTTAATTTTTCCAATAATATAATTTAATTTGAATATTTTTTTAATAGGTTTTATATTTTTAAGTTTTTATAATTTAATTTAATATTATTTTATTCATTTTTATATTTATTTATTTTTGTTATATTTTAATTGAAAGGTAAAATTATAATTTTATTAAATTTTTAAGGGTAAAACTGTTAAATAGTGATGGTTAACTGTCAAATAGTTGGTCAAATGACTAATTTGATATATTTAGAAAATGTGAGGGACCACATAAACTAAAAAAAAAAAAATAGATAAAAAAAAATAATGTTTCAACAAATATTAGGGATTAAATTGAAGTTCTCCTTTTACAAATTTATATTTTGATTTTTATTCACGAGGGCACGTTTGTCATTTAACTCTCTCAAGATAGTGGCAAGGTTGTTTCTGATAAATTGCTAAATTCGTGCTACGAAGCATATGTATAACAAACTTTATGAGTATTCGTGAGAAGATGTTTTTCAATGAAGCAGAGTGGAACCCAGTGTCAGTGGAGCTTAAAACGATACCGTGTTAAATTGGAAGGTTAAACAATATAAACGATCTCTTGCTCTCAATAGCTCTCTTTTCTCTGGCGATTCATCTCTCGCTCGCTCGCTCGCTAGCTACCTCCTCTTAAAGCCCTGAAGAGATTTTGAAAGACTTGGGAGATCGCCGCCGCCAACTAAAGGTACTTTTTTTGTTCTCTCTCTCTTTCTATGTACACTATTTCCCCCTCTCTTTAAGACTTTCTCGTCTTCCCCGTTTATTTCCAGAGAAAATTAGGGTAATCTTTTTTCTTTCCTTCTATAAATCTGTTTCAATTTTTTTGTTAAATTTCTAGTGGAGTAAGCTTTTTTCTTTTGAAAATTTTAATTTGCTTTAATTGGAGAAGTATTGAGTGATTTTAAGTAATTTTTTGTAAGTATTGTTCAAAAAGGAGGTGTTAATGTCATTTATTGATAACCATTTGTAAAATTGAAAAGGATAAATTGCATAAATTTGTTTTTAAGGGCTCGTGATGGAAATTTAGGGCACTGATGTTTGGGGAAGTGGCTTTGGAAGTTAAACAATGTCGCTTTGGAGGATAATTAGTAATTAATTTATGTATAATGCTTATTGTAGAAGCTGTTACATGTGTAAGAGTGCTTATAATCGACAGAATATATAATTAATAGCATCTATATTATCTTGAAACTTTATTAATGTTGTGGGTGATAATGCTGTATGTAATTAATATTGTTATCCTCTTCGATTATTTTCTTTTGAACAAGGCTCTACATGGTAGTTGCATCTTTTTCTTTTCCTTTTTTTCCTTAAAAAAGGTATTTTGATCAGCATTGTTGAGGCATTTCTGAGTATTTCTACTACAATGCTGATGTGACCCATTTTACTCATTTTTTGGCAGTGGAATACCGGTGCTTGCTGGTGATGAACTGATAAGGACCTGTTCTTTCCATAATACAGCTTGCTGCATTTTTGTATTGGAAGATACAAATGGCAGGGTTGTTACTGGGGGACCCCTCACATCATGTAACATCTGAGAGTGGGCCATCTAGTAGAAGTTCTGAAGACAAGCCAGAGGAAGTGAGTCGTTGGTATTTTTCGAGGAGAGAAATTGAAGAAGGTTCTCCATCAAGAGGAGATGGAATCGACTTGAAGAAGGAAACATACTTGCGCAAGTCATACTGCACATTTTTGCAGGATTTGGGCATGAGGCTGAAAGTGTAAGTTTTAAACTATTAGGAAATTCCTGTTTTATATTGTTATGCAATGTTTAATTAGTTGCATTGAAATATTAGTAGTTATCTTTATAATTAAGGTAAAATTGGTTGACTCTTATTTATATTGTCTATGTATAACCATGTGTTTTGTGGTATGGATGGAGCCTTTTTCACATATAATTGAACATAATTGCATGTTAGTTTGAGATATTAACATCCGTACTAGATCTAGTGCATTTAGAATTCTAGATACCCAAATGAAGTTTTTATTTACATCCTTCATGCGTGTCTCATTGGTTGAGTTCTGGAATAAAGATTTTTAGCTCCGCTAATAGCGTCCTTCGTGAGAACATCATTGGTTGTAGTCATGGCATCATTAATGCATTGAGTGTAGGAGTAGCCTACCCTATCCATGTTTAGCATTTAACTTTAGGTTTAGACTACAATGCCAAAAGCTGTTACATGTTTGGTTAGCTTATCGTTTCTTTTTCAATGTCCAGTTAGCTGACACTTCCACTGATTGTTAAGTGTGCATTTCATTATTTGTTGATAACAATTGTCCAAAATAATCCTACAATAAATAGTAAGCCTGACCTAGAGATCAAGTTCTTAATAAACCCAACTTGGGATATTAATTGCCACAATTAAATTATAAGCCTTACCCAAAAATAACCCGAATTGACCTTCTTAATAATAAACCAACTGTATCTGGTCCAATTGTATATTAAATTATTAATCTTGCTCCTAATGTAACTTTAGGAAACCCTAAATTTAAATGTCTGACCAAATCAGTCATCCTCTTAGTTCTTATTCTTTGCACGTAAATGTTTCTCTTGACATTTTCTTATCTACGGAGTAACCTTTTATGTCTCATGTTTCTTTAGAGGTGGGGAACGAAGAGTTTGTTGGTTTTTAGGAAGAAAAAAAGTGTGGTGGTACCCTTTAAAGATCTTTATACTAGACTTTATATGCTGGCTTTGGTTTAAAATGTGTCGATAAAGTCTAGAATGGTTCTGTCAAATGTCCTCGAATTGGAATTGGGGCCTTAATTTCAAGTGACATTTGAAGGATAGAGAATGTCAAGATCTTATCTCAATGTTGTTGTCCTTGATAACTTCTCCTTTGATAGGAGGATTTGGTGATAGGTTCTTCCGGTTAATTTTCTTATCAGTTTAAAAAATTGTATTAAAGGAAAGAAAGGTATACAAATGGGAGATAGCCTCAAGAAGAGGTTACTGCAGGACTTGGAAAAAAAAGAGTCCTCCAAAGGAGAGCCTACTAGATACTAGTTGAGATCCTCATAAAAAAGGGTACAAGACATTCAAAAATTCTCTATGTTCATATTCATGCAAATTTTGCTTGAAGTGGCTTGTTAACGATCCTTCTGAAGGTAAATTTAAGCGTTTCAGCTTGATTTGAAGTGCCCCTAAAATTCAATTTTTTGCCTGAGTTGTGGCAATGAGGAAGGTTTGACACAAGGGAGGTCATTCAAAGGGGATTCCCAAACGTGTATCTATCCATCGTTTTGCATCATGGGCGAACAGAGCGAGTAAAGCATCTTTTCCTTCATTGTCATGTTGCCTTTAATCATTGGAGTAAATTATTAGAAGAAGCTTGGATGAGCTGCTCCAGCTTTTTGCAATCAAGCTTTTATTGAGTAGTTTTTGCCTTTTTTAGTGGAAAGAAAGCCAAAACCTTGAGAAAGTGTGTTGTCTTTGCCTTACTTTTGGTTATTTGGCTAGAAAGAAATTATAGAATTTTTGAAAAGAACTAAAGAAGAGTGAGAACACAGAGGGCTTCTTGGATCATGATACTTTGCTTTCGTATGGGCTTTAATCTCTAATAGTTTAAAGATTCTTTTTTCTTTATTCATTTGAATTAGGAAGGTGTTGTGGGATAAATGGTATTGATTTGAGTTTCCTCTTACTTAGTGTTCCTTGTTTTTGTCCTTAATAAATCTCCTATAAAAGTTGCATAGCCATGGAAGCTACACAATTTTGTTAAAGCCTTAGGTACTGGCAGTCTCTAATAGATTGCACCTTACTTGGGTGAGCTATGATTCCCTAGGAGGAAAACTGAATCCTAGGAAAAGAACTTGTGACTGCATGGATGAGCATTTCTTAAGATTCGCAAACATTTTCTCTATTCTCAAGGTGAGGAAAATTTGTCTAATTAGATGATCTAGGTGCTCCTCCCTAGACTTACTATAAATAAGGATATCATCAAAATATACGAACTTCCCTATGAAAGGTCGTAACATGTGGATCATCATTCTTATAAAAGTACTAGGGACATTAGACATTCCTAAAGGCATAAATAACCATTCATATTATCCATCTGCAACTTAAAAGGCAGGTTTCCACTAATCACCAGGCCTAATTCCAATCTGATGGCAACCAAGTTTATTTTAAAAACCATTGAGACCGAGCCAACTCACCTAATATATCCTATAGCCTAGGGATTTGAAACCTATATCGGACTGTAATTTTGTTTATGGCTCGACTATCGATACACATTCTCCTAGACCAATCTTTCTTAGTGGTGAGTAACATGGGAACAACACAAGGACTAATAGTATTGTGAATGAATCCCTTACCTAAAAGGTCTCCTATTTGTTTGATTAGCTTAACTCGCTCTGTAGGGTTCATCCTATAATGAGGAAGATTTAGCAATTGAGCTGTTGGAGTTAAGTTTATGGTGTGCTAGATATCTCTCATGGGTGGCAACTCACTAGGTAAATCATACATCTTTAAATTCCTTTAGTAGATGCTCACCTTTGGAAGTTGGTCCAAACTATGGACTAAAGAGTTTGGGTGGCTTTCCTTAATCACCAAAGCATACATTGCACCCGAATCATGAAAGTCACGCGCAAAATCTCTAAGGGTAAGAATATGAAGAATTTGTTGCTTAGGTAAATTAGGACAAGGGGTTTGGGTTGATCAACTGTTATGGCGTGGTGCTCCCAAAACACATGGGTGTTGTTCCTCCCAAAACTTTTAACGCATGATCAAAAAGCCATGGTCTACATAGCAGTACATGAGCTACATCCATAGGAAGGGTATTACATTATATCTTTTCAGTGCAAGTCCTAGTTTAATAGGAACTAAGCATATCTAAGAAATTGGTGGAGAAGTACAATCAACCTAAGCTACTCTGAAAGGGTGTGGATGAGGTTCCAACTTAAGTTAGATGCTGGCAACTGCAGATTTGAATATGACACTCACACTGCTACCCCTGTCAATCTCTAACTTACAAACCCTATCATTATAAAAAATGAATATATTTGTCCTTTTTCAAGTGTCAGAGTCAGTAGTGGTGGATAAACTGCACCTCACTACACCTAAGTGATCAACATTCTCCTCTAGACCATACACTAAGTCTTAACTCATAAGAATCCTCTAAGGGAATTGGGTCAGCTAACTCTCCCTCATCATCTCTTAAAGCTTAAAGGTGGATCTCTAGACTCTTTAATAATCAAGGAACGTTGGGGACCACTGGAAGCACTCTCTGAGAATTGTTAGGGCGTGAACTAGACTGAGTTGGCAAATACTCCTTAACTGCACGACATTGGGTATTGTTAATGTTAGGATTTGAAGCACCAGGACTCCATGAGGTGGATGGTTGAGAACTAGTGGTTGTCCTATTTGAGGTGATGGGAAGAAAAGGTTGGCTACTAGAGGACTGAGTAGCAAATCGTCTATGCTTAGTCCAGCCAAAGAATTTCTTTGCACCTAAGGTCCTATGATAAGCTTCTTCTAAGGTTCAGGAATGTAACTCATGCTTAATGTCTGCCCTCAACTCATAAGAAATCTAATTACAATCATTTGGGTTTCCTCTCGAAGGTCACACATCAACTTAAGTTCATCAAATTGGTTAAGGTATTTAGTAACCGTAGAGTTCATCAAATTGGGTAAGGTATCTATAACGCTAGAGGATGCCTACATAAGGTTTAACATGTGGTCTCTACTAATTCACCTTTATGGAAATAAGTAGGTGAGTAGATTGATGTTGGACAGATTTCCAATACAACTTGGCCTTGCCAGTTAATGGAACCTCAGCAAAACGAACTTTGTAAGGAAATCTAATGTCATACCACTCGAAATAGTCTTCCTTAGTTGATAATCAATCTAAGAGAACATTTGAATTTACCCCCCTTTCAAAAAGTAGGTGCTTCTAACTTGACACGCCTAGTGCGACCATTCAAATCATGGTATGAGTAATGTTGACGCCTAGGATCCTCAAAGAACTCCTCACCAAACTCCATGTTCCTATGTTAATGTCTAACGAGTTGAGCAAACCTACGGTTCTTAAAATTGTCACTTGTAAACCTTCTGTCTTTAAAAGTGTCACCTCTAAACCTACAATACTCAAATGTGTCACCTTTAAACCTACAATCCTCAAATGTGTCACCTCTAAACCTACAATCCTTAAAAGTGTCACCTCTAACCCTACAATCCTCAAAAGTCTTGCCTCTGAACCTACGGTCCTCAAAGTTGTCATCTCTAAATGCCATAGAGAGCCCAAACATTTGCGCCATTGTGGAACACTTAGGAGGTTCGATGGGCTGTTTACCTAAGTTCCTAGGGTTTTGGGTGAACATAACATTCATTTGGGTAGCAAGTTCAGACATTTGGTTCATTAATTGTTTCATATCGGTCTCAAGGCTGGTGATTCAACAATTGGTATTGGTGTTTGGTGCTTTTGATGCATCTGACATTTTTTTATTATTTATGAAGACAAAATGAAATACTAGAAAAACTGAAATTATTTTATTAAGTGAAAACTAGAATTAGGAGCGGTGCGTGTAAACCACTTAAATAAAGGCAAGTGATTATTATTATGTAAGGTTCGCAATTTATGGGGTAGATGTTCAAAGGGTTGGTAAGAACTGAATTATATTGTAAGGCTATGGCAATTTTTTTTTCTCAATGAAAATAAAGATACTATTAAATAACCAGCAAATTTAACAAGTACCGTGGGCCGTGGTTCCTGACTTGGACTTGAATGGAATTTTCACCTCCAATTTTCAATATTTATTTAATAATCCCCAAACTATGAGAAAGAACAAGAACCTCTGAAGTCGGCGATATGTCACAACTCTGGAAAAAAAATTTCTATCAGCACCTCCAAGTGTTTGATATAACCGAGAGGGCCATGGACACTCGTCGGTTAAAAGGTGGACACTTGGACAGGAGTAACGGCGACCAACGTGTTGTTTAGTACTGGCGCTGAGGCTCTAGGTGCTGTCATTCGGCGGTGATGGTGAGGTCTGTGGCAGTTTGTCTTTGATTGTACATTTACTGTGATGGAAGCAGATTTGGAGGTCGGTGATGAAGGAAAAGTTGATGGCCGATGGAGTCTGATTCCGGGGGTCGGGTCAGTGAGCGGTAACACGCAGTCGACGGTGGTGGTGCATCGCGGTGTGTGATAATAGTATTAAGGGACAATACTTTGGGTTTGGGAATAGGATCGTGGAGGAATGTTTCGCGTTTCGGAAATGTGTTTTGAAATTGTGAATAGGGCTATTTTGTTGCAGGATAATTTGTCTCTGTTTGAGTTCCCTTTTGTTTTGTTGGCCTTGTTTTGTGTTGAAGGCTCTCATTGTTACCCCAGGAGGTTTTTGTTAGCCTAGGTGGATTACTTTCTTTCTTTTGCACAATAAATTTTTATTTTCTATCCCAAAAAAAAATGATTGTGAATACGGTTGCGGAAGTGGGTTGGAACTAAGCTCTAATACCGAAATAGTGGAGAACGGTAAATCAAAAGGCTTTAACAGAAAGGGAAGAAGAAATTTTAGTAGAAATTGGACAGCAAATAATGACTAATTTTTATTCATTCAAGCATGAGAAACAAAGTAAACCTAGGCCTTATTTATAATGGCCAAAAGAAAACCAAAGGGGTAATAATCTACCTTCCCCAAAACTAAAAGATCACAATCAACTAACAATGGAAAGCAAAGATGCAAATCAAAGATCATAACCAAATCAAATCAAAGATCATAATCAAAATAAAGTCAAAGATCCTAATCAGAATAAAATCAAATATTCTAGTCAAAAGCAAATCAGTTCTTCCTATGCTTGACATAAGTTCGTAATTTCTTGGGATGTTCTACATCAGCTAGGTTTTTGCTTAAAGTTTTTTTTTTTTTTTGTTTTTTACATGTTGACATGGAAATATTGAGTCACATGGAGAATGCATTGATTTGTTTTTAATATTTTTGAGGAAATAGGTTCACAATGAGCTTTCCCCTATTGTTTATCTTTTTGTTCAATACAATTGTTTTTTATTCCGAAAAAAAGAAATGAGCTTCTGACTTGTGCATAAATATACCAAAAGCTCTTTTATCTCTAAATGAACATGATTTTGGATGGTGAGGGTAGATGTTACATGTTTAGTCTCAATATGAATGAAAGAGCGCGTATCTCTGGATAGAACCGGTGGAAGTCAAAACAGATGTAGTCACGCTAGGAGGTTAGATTTTAAATGTTTACATGGTGATAATGAGTCGCATGGAGATTATAAATTTGTTTTTAATATAAACATATCAAAAGCTCTTTTCTTTCTAAAATGAACATGGTTTTGGATGGTGATAGTAGATGTAATGTGATTACTTTCAGTATAAGGAAATAGCATGTATCTGTAGATAGAACGGATGGAAGTTAAACAGACTTAGTCATGCCAGGAGGTTTCTTGTTGATTCGTTATGAAGTATCATCCTCACTTATAAATTCAGTCATTGGGCCCGTTTTATTTTTGTATTTTCCCTTTACTCATGTTATATAAATGGGGTTGTGACACTCTTCTGCTCCTGAACGAGTTTTTGTTAACCAAAATATTAAAGTACGAATATGATGCTTATATGTTCTGATGATAATGTTAAAGTAGGTTTCTTGTTTCTATGATTTTGTAATCTTGAAGCATTTGTAAGATTATTTTACTTCTGTCTTGACTATTGTACGAATAATCCTATTTTATTTATTTTATAGGAAATCAAATTATCTTATACAATTTTAAGTTGAAAGAACAGTTTAGCAATTGACATTATCATTCTTATAAATATCACTGTGCCAGAAACACTTTGAGTTTTGATTCATATGTATTTCTTGATGTCTTAAAGGAAAGTTGTACGATTGAAACGGTATTGGAATCTGTGTTCTATGTTTATATCAGCTACTCTTTTGACGAATTCAACAAGTCCTGCAGGTGTGATGTGTTCTGTAAGGCTGTGTTTTGACTTGTGGGTTCAACATGCATCATTTTCCATCTATAAACTAATGATTAATTGAGTAGCATTGAGTCCAAAAGAGATTCCATATATTATATGAATATGTGTAAGCTACTTTTAAATCAATTTATCAAAGTACCTTTAGTGGGACTTGACACTTGAGTGCTCTCTGGTACATGCAGGTTTGATCTGTCATCGTTCATCTTAATTTTACCATTTAAAGTTGAGCATGTACTTTATGATATTATTTATTCATCTTTTTGGTCTCTTAACATTTATTAAAAAAAAAAATTAAAGGTTCTTTTAGTCTGTTGGGGATTTGCTGTTCTTTTCATTTCCAAACATTGGCTTGAACTTCAACACCTGAAGGACCAGCCATAAAATATGATGCATATTATCTCTATGGAGTTTTGGAGGCGTTGATAGTCAGTCCTACTGTTAAATTGATTGGTCTCTGTATAATAAACATGTGCATTATTATATGGTTTCCTGTAAAACTTTATTTAAAATTTAGTAAGAACATGCATTGTGAATTCATATCATATGTGGGATTCAAGGTTGAGGTTCCTTGTGAAACTGCCAGTGACATTATTTAAAATTTAGTAAGAACATGCATTGTGAATTCATATCATATGTGGGATTCAAGGTTGAGGTTCCTTGTGAAACTGCCAGTGTGGTTTGATGTGTCACACCCTAACCCGAAGGTCAAGACATGATGTTACTTAATGTCAAATAACTTGCAATAAATCTCAAAATAAGCTTAAAAACAAATACGACCTCTAACAAATGTTCAAATAACATAAATAGCGGCCTAAAAAAAAAAAACTCCTAAAGCCTAGGGAATCAAGAACTTATTTTTGCCGAAATTCCAATCCATGCTATGCGCGAATCAAAAGCTCAATCATCTGGAATTACAATGGACTAAGTGAGTTGGATGCTCATTAAGCATACGAAACATTAATTTTTATTTATCAAAACAAAATAACATTCAAAACACAAATAATAAGACTTATCATATATCAAAAATCACATACTTATCATATATCAAAATAATACTAGGATCCCTTTACTCATTAATGCATAGTAGGACTTGCACATAACACATCACATATTGGAGTCAAAGTTACTTGTCGGCAACTAATGTATACAAGGAAAGTGCAAGTGATGATTATTTTCTTAAAAACACAGAACACTTATGCCCGAAGATAAGAGCCAGACCCTCGTTGTGATCATCAACGAGTCCTCCCACATGCATCAATACGTCAACACATGAATGTGAAGACTCTTTAGTCCCCAGGGTGCGCTAGAGTCACTTCTCATATACCACACACATAACAAATCACATATCACATAGGGCTCCACACAAAAATCATAAGGTGCCTACTAACAGTAATAAATAAAGGAAAGCCTAGTCAAAACGTATTTTATGGTACTGTGTATTCACATATTTTCAAAATATAATGATTGCATAAACATATTTCAAAAGCACACATAAACACATTTCTTATACATATAACATTGTGATTCCAGTTTTGAAAACAAAAGAATTAGTATACTTATCTTTAAGCAATCCAAGGAAAACAAATCCTCCATAAAGACAACAATCCAAACCTTAGCCTAAACCACATATCATACTCATATCAGACACAAAATAATGTCTTAGGACCGAAATATGACTCTCAAAACGTTCCCCAAACCAAAAACTCAATACTAGAATTAATTTGTGCTGTTTTAGAAACGGAACAGTGTCCAATATTGAATTTTTAGTAAATTAATCACATGCTGGAAAATTCAAAAACTTTACAGAAAACTTGTAAACAAACTATCTCCCCATATAAAGATTTTCAGAATTTTATAAAATTTTAAACTACCTTAAAATAATTTATTTATGGGAGTATTCTGGTTTGCCTGACAGTGGGTAGTCCGAAACACTATACAATGCCGAATTTTTACAATTTCTACAAATTTCCAATTGCTATAAAATTTTGCAATAACGTAAAATAAACATATATAATTTCAAAATAAAAGTTTCAAATCTAAATAATACATATAAATATTTTTAAAGTATTTTTACTTTTGTGTTCCTGCCCTCTGTCTACTGCTGAACAGATTACAGTACCCTATTTCCGAAATTCATACCTTTTTCAATAAAACTCTAAAAATCATGAAATTTTGTGAGCAATATAACCTGCTAAATCAATGGTTCGAACTGAAACTACGTTCTAAAATGAAAACTTTCCAGCAACTCTGTTAAAGAATCGAAAATTCATAACAAATTCAATACTAAATATTTTTAAGCGAAACGAATTTCTATAGAACCATTTAGATGTCTAGTTTACCGAATGTAAAACCAATTTACCAAAACCACTAAAATTCCCGAAATAAGCACTGGTCAGTCAGACTATATATAATTTCATAAAATTAAAATTAAAAGCTCAACTAGTATGCCTTTAGGGTTTATACCCAATCAAAGCCCTAATATTGAATCACTAAGCATACAAGTATAAAAAAAATACAGAACTTAATACACACCTTGAAAATCTCTTTGTCCTTCTTGATAGAAAATCACCTTCTTTAGATTTCGGTAAACTTCAAAAGATGAGAGTTTTTTATTTTATTTTCTTTATGTCATTCTTGAACCATATACAAGAAAATAAAGTAATAGGGTTCTTTTAATACAAGTAGTTTTTAACGTTTTGTAAAAATATAGGAATCCTAAAATAGTTCAAAATCATGTATTTGCATAAAGTCTGATATATTTTTAAAATAAAAGAGTTTAAATCAATATTAATTATTTAGTCAATCAGAATTTATTTTAAATTTAACTCATAAGTTAAAATAAACATATAAAAGTATGTTATTAAAACTTAAATGCTTAGGACACATATTAGGCTAATTTAAATTTGGGTGTTACATGACGTCTTTCATTGTGGTTCAAAATTTTTTCCAGATGCATTGAATTCACATCCTGGCTTTGTGCTGAAGTTATTTGATCAGCAGCTTGGACTGAAATGTGGTGACCAAATTGTTTGCCAGGATGTGGACCATCAATAACTGGTGTAGAGTGTGTATGAAACAAGTGGCATTAGTGGACCATTTATCCATTCACCTCCCTTTTGACTACTCTATGGGGTGCAGATTTCATATTTTTTGAGTGATGCCTCACTCTTGGGAGGTGTTAATGCAGTGGCAGCTTAAAGTAGGGACATTTGATCCAAATTTATGGTTTATGAAGTTTATTTTTATTTGTTTTCTTAGTGAGAGATGGACCTGGATTTGGTGTAAGGTGGAAAACCATGCCACTAGTTTGTTTATTGTTAGGAATTGGGCTTTGAGAAGTGAGATGAAAACCAGGGGATGGATTTTCTCATTTTTAAGTTAATTAATTTAGGAAGGCTTTGAGAAGTGAGATGAAAGCTAAGTGATGGAGTTTCTCAAATGTTGATCCTATTGTTTTTATCCTAAAACTGATGACAGAGAACCAGAATATGATAAATTTAGGAAATTCAAATCGGTAAGTTTGGATTGATAATTTAGAGTATTTATTTGAGAACTGTATTTTCTCATTTTAAGTTATTTAATTTAGGATTTTCTCTTTTATTTTTTTTCTCTTGGGTTTAGGATCGCTGATTTAACTTGGTTTAGGTTTTTTTTTTTTCCTTATTTGAAGTACATTAAGTGTCTATTGATAGGCCTATTTATGATGTTTTTTTTCCTCTATTTGAATCGTATAAAGTCGTTTGGAAAGCCAAAATTTATTTCTTATGGTCAGTTGTTGGTTTGGTCCTATAATCCATAGTACAATTAATCAATACCAATGACATTATTCAAAGGAGGAGACCAAACAATTTTCTCAATTCTCAGTTGTGTACATGGGATTTGTAGATGTCCAATCATCTTTGTCTTCATTGCTTAGTGGCTTGGAATCTGTGGAGCGTCTTGATTCCGAAGCTAAGCTCTTGGGTCATTCCATCGTACTGTAGTCATATTCTGCTCGTCTTATGAGAAAAAAAATAATGGTAGACAAGTTGAGGACTTTTGGCAGAGGGAAGAAATTTAAGTTCTTTGTGGAATTGGGCTATTATGGCCACTTTTGGGTGGTGTGGTTGGAAAGTAATAGAAAAATTTTTGAAGACTTGAAATGTGAGGATATCAGCTCTCTGCGGGATAAAATCTGTGTTTGGGCATCTTTATGGGCTTTAGTGGCATTTGAGTTCTCTGATATTCACTTCTCTTTTATTCTTAATAATTGGGAAGCTTGTGTTGTAAATGGGATTAAATTTTATGCTTTTCAGGCGCTTCTCCTTGTTCCTGTTAAGTTCAGTTTGTGTAATTTGTGAAGCTTTTCATTTTTTTGCTTTGTGGACGTCTCTGGTGGACTAAATTTTTTTTTTTTTTTTTTTTGTAATTAAATTTTCACTTTCTTGTATGGAAAAAAAATGAAAAGAGATTAAATTCTCTTTTCCTGTCCTATGTCAATTTGTGTTAATCCTTTTTGCTCTCTTAAGTTGTTGCTTCTCTTGGATGCAAAAGATATTATTTAGAGGTCTTTTGATACTTCAGCTAGATAATTAAATTTGTGATATCCTGTTGCTGCAGTGGTATCATGTATACTTTCTAAAAGCATCTAAATTCTTAAAAGTTAAAAGCATAATATTTCATTTTGACATGATATAGATTCACTATATTAATATGCCTCATTTATCTTGAAAAAGCATATACTCATTCTTATTGTATGAATTATTGATATATCCATGAGTAAATTTACTAAATTATAATAAAAAATGGTTTAAAATTTTAATATATTTATGAAATGCTAAAGTGTTTATTTGTTCGTGTTTTTGTATGTGTTTACATGCTTTTGTGTATTGGTTTCCATGGGTCTCTGTAGGGTTTCTGTGTGTTGTGCGCACCTGACTATGTTACGCAGATGTTTGACATTAAAATAGAAGTGATTAGCAATTTAGTCCCTAAGTTATTTGGAAATATCACTTTTGACCTATTTTTGCTTTTTAAGCTTGTCTGGTCCCTAAATTTTTCAAAACACATCAAAATAAGGGCGATTATCAATTTAGTCCCTAAGTTATTTGGAAATATCACTTTTGACTTGTTTTTGCTTTTTTATCTCGCTTGTTCCCTAAATTTTCTAAAACACATCAATCTAGTTATTCTGTCAGTCAACCGTTAGTCAACTTTAACTTATTTAGGGCTATTTTCATCTTTTTGCATATTATCCTACTAATAGTGACACGTGGCGCAATAACATTATCCTTACTATGTTATGCAGATGTTTGACATTAAAATAAGGGCGATTATCAATTTAGTCCCTAAGTGTGGAAATATCACTTTTGACCTTTGTTTTTTTTTAGCTCGCCTGGTCCCCAAATTTTCAAAATACATCAATCTAGTCCTTCTGTCAGTCAACCGTTAGTTAACTTTAACAGTTTCAGAGCTATTTTCGTCATTTTCGCTCATTATTGTACTAATAATGACGTGTGGCACAATACAATTTAAGAAACTAAAAAATAAAAATATATTTAAGTTAAACAATTAAAAGTTAAAACAAAATTGAGAAAGTCTAACCTAAGCGAGGCCAACTCTGTTGTCGTTCTCCACCAGAGATTGAAAGTCGATCAATCTTTGGTGGAGATTGGAATTGATCGCCCTAGAGTTCGAGATCAAAGATTCATTGAGATTGACGTTGATCTCCACCGGAGATTGACTTCGTTCTCCATGTATCTCCCTAGAGATCGGTGTGGCCAATATCCAGGTTTTTCTTATTTTTGTTCTTTTTTTTTCAATTTTAATTTAATTATTTTTTTTATATTTGATTTTTATTGATTTACACACCGATCTCCAGGGTTATCTTATTTTTGTTCTTTTTTTTCAATTTTAATTTAATTATTTTTTTATATTTGATTTTTATTGATTACCTGTCTTACCAAATATGCATATAGTGTATAATAATTTTGGTGGATTCTCTTATTGTCTAAAGGAGGTTTTTATGAGAATTTATTACTGTTTTTGTCGTTGGTGGAGGATTAGGCTATTTAAGTTCTTATGTAATAATAAATTATATTTGAATTAAAAGATGAAAGTGGTTTCAAATATAAATCAATATTTTTTTGGGTTAACTTAGGGATTAAATTTGTAATTATGATTATATAGATTAATAAGACCATATTTGATTGTTCAGGTAGATATGATATTATCAATGCATAATAAGTTGGATTATTGATAATGATGAAGAAGTTGCAACCATTTTATAGCATTGTAATTTTTTTACCACTAAAAAATGTGAGAAGTGGCGAAACAACATAGTATTTCCACTCTCTGGCCTGTCGACCAAGGTAGCTGCCTTGGTCGATTGTAAGTTTGTAACATCCTACTAACAATCGCTCAAGGCATTGTCTCGTCCTTCTATAAACTTGTACATCTCTCTCCCCCTCTCTATTTCCCTCTTTCTGTGTGTTTGGTCAATCTGCAGTGTCTTTTCCCTTGTTAGAGAACTGTATATTATCACCGCCTAGGAAAATGAAGAGCAGAAAATGAGGAAAACATAAGTATTGTGAATTATCATGTTTGATCAGAGGCTTGGAAAATGAAGAGCAGAAAATGTAGGAAGAGTAAGTAATGAAAAGCATAACAGTAGAGCCAGAATGGAAGATTGGAAAAGAAAGAAAATGAAAGGGGAATTCATAAAAATAGAATAATTAAGCCAATACAAAACATGCTTTTCAAACTTTTGGACTTGACTTGTCAACTGAGTCTTCTGCTCCTAAAGATTTTTTTCCCCCTTAATTATATGCAAGATGGGACCTTTTATCTTCTTGTATTATTTTTTAAAATGATGATTCAAAAATTTTTTTTTTCTTTTGTCTTTCATGTTTAATATTTCTGGGTAACATTGCAACATGTGCACATACAACTATATGATAATGTTTTCCAAAATTTCTAGGAGGATATTATTATTTTGTTTCCTTAAAGTATGCTTGACCATAGGTTTAGGTTGTTAATTTGAAACAATTGACTGAAATAGTTTTTCATGCAGACCCCAGGTAACTATAGCCACAGCAATTATTTTTTGTCACCGGTTCTTCATTCGTCAATCGCATGCAAAGAATGACAGAAGGGTGAGGTTTTACTTCCATTTCAAATCAATATTGCTGTGTCTTGTACTTGATCTGAATCTTTAATTTGTCAGTACAAGCCATTTTTCAATATTATATTTTTGCAGCTTTTTTGAATGATTAGTGAAAAATGCCTCTGTCAATTAGTGAATTTCTTGTTAGTATGGAATTCTGGAAATGAGAAGTTTAAACCGCCCACTTGTGCAAGAACAAATTATATTTTTCCATATTGATCTGGAACTAGGTTGGCAACACTTGTAACAATAAGACTTCCAAAAGGGGTTGTTTATGTGTTGGTCATGGATACTTCACCAAAGTTCTTTTAAATACTTGTTTCATAATTGTGTTTATGTTTTTAAATAGCTTTTGAAAGATCTGGTGATCATGTGTTCATCTTCTAGTGTTTGCTTTGGCACTTCTCTTCAGAGTATTCTGAAGTATTTAAAGTATGATTTAAATGCAACTTATGGGAAGGAAAATATGCTTGCCATATTTTGGTAGTTCAGGGTAAGATTTCTGGAGCAGTTAGATGTAACAAAACAGCAGTTTGCTACATGTAATTTCCAGTATACCTGTAATTCGTTGATTTTATCTTATGTTTGATCTACATGTGCAGGTTTAGTATATGTAGCTTGACGGTTTTCATTGATAATTTAATTACTGCCTATGCTTGGGTTGGAAATTTGTCTTCGTATTAGCTTCTTAATAGCTAATTTACTTTGTGAGAGTGGAAAGTAGAAGAATATATAAGAGACTTGTTGCAAGAAGAGAACAATCTTTTATTGCCTGAGTTCTCTCTGTTTAGGTCATATCTCTCTCTGGACTGTATTTTAACCAGAGACTTACTAGGTTCCGTAGAAATTAGAAACACACGCACACATGCTTACGTTCTTTTGAGTTGTGTTTTATTGACATGTTGAAAGTAAATACACATTATTTTGAGTTGTCTTACTGACATGTTGAAAATCAATATTTTGGAATGAGTTAATACTTTCTGAATGAATGTACAAACCAAAGAAACTAGCTTGTTAGGTTGCAAGTCCAATTTGTATATTAACCTTTCTTTTTATATTTACTTTTTAAATATGGGGTTAGGTTCCTAACTCGAGCTCTTCAAGTATAGAGACTAGTAAGAAAAACATTTATTGTTCTTATGATCCATTGACAGGATGGATATAATGATTAACTGGATAGTTTTTAACTGTTCATTAATTTCACTTCAGTGTACTCAACATCTTCTCTTCATTATTCTTGAAAAAGGGATTAAAGGAATATATAAAATAGCTTTAGATGTAATTATGTCGAGGAGAAAAAATATATTGTAATAGGTTGAATATAGGGAAGAAATAGGTTTTAATGTAAGTGAACACTTGATCTGTTTTGAGTCCCTTACTTAATTTCCTTATTATGCAGACCATTGCGACTGTGTGTATGTTTCTTGCTGGAAAGGTCGAAGAGACTCCTCGGCCATTAAAGGATGTTATTATTGTATCATATGAGATCATACACAAAAAGGACTCCACTGCACCCCAGAGGATCAGACAACAGAAGGTGTTGTTTATACTGATAGTGCTTTCAACATTTTTTAGTTCCCATTCCGTTGTTTGGTTTGAGATGTTGCTACCTCTTTGCCTCGTTTGTCCTCTCTCTTGCTGTTGCACATAAAATCCCTTTCTGTATCTCTTCTTGTTCCAAATAGAACATAAATTATAAATCCACCAATTCTGCTATTTCATTGAACGGTGTAAAATAAAGTGACCATGAGGATGGTGCCCTTTAGATAGCAGTATGGAACTCCTCATCTAAAATGATTTTTCTATATTATTCCCCCCTTCTTTTTTGATGCTATTGTTCCAGACTTCTTAGTACACTTTGCATAAGCTAAACTTGTTGAGTACTATGGGAAAGTTTTTTTAATTCCATTTTGTCTGAATTAATTCATGTGCCCCCCTTGATCCAATATTCTTGCTCAGAATCCACTTTTTTATCAACAACAGCTGTATCATTGGTAAATTATCTCCCTGCTACTTTTGTTTTTTGTTTTTTTTTCCAGTTTGGGTTTTTCAAAATTTTGTTAAATGTATAATTATTATTCATGTAGCTTATTCATTTATCCAATTTTAACTTGCAGGAGGTATACGAGCAACAAAAAGAGCTTATTTTACTTGGGGAGAGAGTTGTACTTGCCACTTTGGGTTTTGATCTCAATGTTCATCATCCTTATAAACCTCTTGTTGAAGCAATAAAGAAATTTAAGGTTGCACAAAATGCCCTTGCTCAAGTTGCCTGGAACTTTGTAAATGATGGGTATGCTTAAGATTTTTTTTTTTTTTTTCAAAAAGTTCTTAATAGTTTTCTTCCTTCTCTTGCTCTTCTTCACACCCTGGAAAGTGGCTTGCAGGCTGAGAACTTCGCTCTGCCTGCAATTTAAGCCCCATCATATTGCAGCAGGTGCCATTTTCCTTGCTGCGAAGTTCCTCAAAGTGAAGCTTCCATCTGATGGTGAAAAGGTCTGGTGGCAAGAATTTGATGTCACCCCACGCCAGTTGGAGGGTTGGTTTCCTCCCCTACTTTCCATTGTAATTTTAACAGACACAATAATACAGACTTCAAACAGCCCCATGGCACTAAAGTCTGCATTTGACCCATTCCATATTTTGTTGAAGTTTTAACCAACCAGATGATTGTAACTGTTGTTGTGTTCATAACTTGATAGAACCTAGGGATGCAGATTATTTTCATCTGTAAAAAAGACTATAGAAGTAGATGATGCAGTCATCTAATTTCTTGAGAATGTGTTTTATAACAGATAGATTTGTTAAATGGTGTGCCGTGGCTAATGGCTGTTATGTCTGGGCTGTTCTTTTGTGTCTTTTACCAATGCATGTTTTTGAATAACAATTTACATCATCACCTTTAAATTTTCTTGCAGAGGTTAGCAATCAAATGCTGGAATTGTACGAGCAAAACAGAGTGCCCCAGTCTCAGGGTAGTGAAGTAGAAGGAAGTGCCGGTGGTGGATCGAGTCATCGCGCCCCAGCAAAAACTCCAGCTCCAAGTGAGGAACAGGCTTCAAAGCAGCTGTCATCTCGTGCAGTAACTGAACAATCACATCTAGACAGCCATGGAGTGGCACCAAGAACCACCCAAAATAATCAAAGTAATGATGACGGAAGTGGGGAGACGGGTAGTGTTATAACTGATCACAAAGTGGATGCAGAGTCTAAAGATGATCAACTTCCTGAGCTACTGCTGCACAAGGATAACCTGAAAGAAGTTGAAAATAAATCCAAGTTGATGGAGCGAATTGGTGAAGACCAAGGATGGAATGGGAGAAGGAATGATATAGCAGAAGCAGGAGAGTGGAGAGATGATGGTGCATCACATAAAGCTAGCAGCATTGTTGGTCGTAATTTGGATATTCGGGAAGTTCCTGTAGGTCAGTCTCCGAAAGAAGCTATCAAGATGATTGACAAAGATAAGGTGAAGGCAGCACTTGAGAAAAGGAGGAAGTCTCGTGGGGAAATGACTAGGAAAAAAGATGTGATGGATGAGGATGATCTTATTGAGAGGGAGCTGGAAGATGGTGTTGAATTGGCTGCTGAGGATGAGAAAATCAAGCGGGAGCGGAGGCAGAGTTGGTCTAAAGCACATGAGAATTTTGATCATGGTAAGGACCATGGGGATCACTTGGGCACAAAAGGACAGTCATCAAGGGGATCAGAGGCAGAGAATACTGAAGAAGGGGAAATGGTTGATGATATGGTTGATGATGCTTCTCCGAGGTTGAATGGCAGAAAGAGAAAAACTGGAAGCCCATTGGATAGGCAGTTGGAGGGAAAGAAGCGACATGAGTACATGTCGAGTTACAACCATGATAATGTAGAAGATGGACACAAAATTGGTCGGGCTAGTTATGCAGATAGGGACTACAGAAGGCATGCACAAGAAAATCATTTGTGAGGGAATTATATTCTTTTATTACTGATGATTGACCGGTCGGTATGATCTTTGGATACAAAACTTTGGTTATTGTATTATTACAAATTAATTTTGGAATTGCCGAAAATGGCTTATATAATTATTGTAAAACATGCTGAGGAATGAGGATGCTTCAATCTCCATAATGATAGAGCCCGGAAAGGTAAGAGGTTTCATTATTTGGTTAAACACCTAGAAACTAGCCTGGACTTACCATTTCATTTAATCAACTTGGAAGTGCAGGTTGAATTCTCTCTCCTTTTGACTATATATATTTGTCTTGCTCCAATTTATTATCAGATAATCATATCATTCTGATTTGGATTCAATTTCTATGTTGGAAAGTTAGGAGAGCTCACAAACATAGACTACCTAGTTGGTTGGGGAGTCTGCTTTTATTTTTTCCTTGATGCAATGGTTTATAGCTATCATCCTTGTGTTTTGTTTGTTAATGTAAGATACAGTAGATATGTGAAAATTGATTATTTATGTAAATCAACCCTATTATTACATTTCTAACTAATAGTTGACCGTTAACTCTAATGATCAACCAGTTAATTTATTGTACTAACGTATAGTTAAAACTAAACTCATGATTACATTACAATATAATCAAACATTATCGGGGTACAACATCACAATTTTTCCCCAAAAAAATCAGATGTTTCAGTCTGGTAAAATAATAATAAATAAATCAAACCTAGACAATTCGTTTGATGTTGAACTCAAAAGTTTAAATTAAAAAAATGACATTCTAAGACAAATTTATACTTATTAAGATTTGAATTCACTTTATCTTGAATGCTCTTAAAAGCCTTGATGCTATCATCTATTTCAAATGCCCTTTATTAGACTGTGATGTATTTATTACAGTATGAATTAAAAATAGTAGTGTCTTTTGTTTGGTATAGAATGAGATGGAATAAAATTAAAATTAATTTTCACATAAATAAAAATATTTTAAAGTAAATTACATTCATTTTAACTTAAATAAAAAATAAGATTAATTTTAAATTAAATAAAAAATATATTTAAAATTAAATTTACTTAAAAAAATTTTAAGTAAAATTAAATATTATTTTAAAAACATTAAATGAGATATTTAATTTATTTTTTAAAATAAATAAAACTATTTAAAATTAATTTTTATTTATATTTAATATTATATTATATTGAGAAAAAAAAAAGATGGGACTAAAATAGTCTCACCAATATGGGATTAGGTGGAAGTGTTGGGATTGCATATATCCAATCCCAACATATTCCAAACATAGGACTAGAATAAATAATCCAATTCACTCCTAATCCCTTGTACCAAACATGGCCTTATAGAACTAACTTCCAGTATTCAACAATCCATATATAATATAGATTTTTATCACTGTATATATCCTTTTCTCTTACAAACACCTAAAAGTGTTTTATAGAACCCTCAACTGCAAAATAAACAATCATTACACATACTCTTTAGTAGGAGGAACCATACAAAGCTGTGTTTACACAATATACCAATGGGAAAATCAATAAAATTGCACATCCTAACAAATCTTTACCTCTGCTACACACTACATGAGAAATGTATACATTGCATTAAAATTGAAGCACTTTCGGTATATCAGCTAAAGAAGGCGATTTTTAATTACAATATACAAACACATTAAATGCACTACAGAAGAATTCACAACCACCAAAATTCTGCCACGGCACTTGAGAACGAATAGATGATACTCCCAACCTGTTTCACTGGCTCCCTTTTCATTTAGATGAATAGCATATCTTATCGCAGTGATCTACGAAGATGCTCAAGAGATTGCTCTTCATATTACTCTCACCTTCTACAGAGGTTCAATTGTCCCACTTTTAAGTCTCTCCATGCGAGCTTGAAGCCCAGACAACGCCTTCTCATCCATCGGAAGGACTGTACCCTGCACAGGATTCTCCACACCAGGATGATCTGATGTACGACTCTGACTGGAGAGTCCTTGATTTAAATTGTCGTTTAAACTTACTAAAGGCCTAGCTCCGGAATCTAGGTTCCCTGCAGCTGCGGCTAATTGCATGCTCTTCATCCTCTCTCTAATTGCATCTAGCGTCCCACTAGTTACTGCAGCTTCAAAAATATCTCCAACTGTTAGGTATTATTTACGAGTATGAACAAACAGAAATTGGAAACAAGAAATTATATCATTTAGTATACCTCCACTCATAAATCTTTCATTTCGTTGATCACCCAGTGAATTCTCCGAGGAAAGACCTCTTGTAGTAGCAGTCCTGTTTTCTCCAGTATATGAAGGTGGTAAACTAAAGTTTGTTGCCTCAGATTTTATATTCAGTAATTTTGCATCATTTAAGGAATTAGAATGGACTGGAGAAAGAGGTGCGAATTCAGGGGAAGAAACATTTAAAGTTGCTGGAGGAGGGGTTGATATTGGCAAACTCGAAGGTGTCCTCCCAGCCGCTGCATTCTTCTCCATCTGAAATAGCAATAAAAAGCATTCACTAGCATACATATCTTAGATGACCCATATACCTGGCACTTTTTAGTTGGGAAAATAATAATATTTACCTGGGCTAAACCATCTCTAATGTAGGTGCGAAAAGCCTCACTAGCATTTTGGAGTTGAGCAAATATATCAACCTGAAATAAAAAGTTACAGATAATGTTTTCAATTTAAACGGAAGCAAAACAAGAAAAAAAGATAAATCAAACTAAGGAAAACAATTGTAGGTAACGTCTTTAAATCACTTACCTTGGGATACAGTTGAGTAATGCGATATAGTTCATACAGACCAATGGTGCATGTTTGTTTGTCACCAATTTTCTTAAATATTGCAGCAAGTTCTTGCTGCAAGCAGAGTATCCAATATATGTTATAGAGTTACAGTACGAGAAACAGAGAAAAGAGATAAAAACTTTACAAAAGATTTTACAAAGAAATCACAGATAAATTATAGAAGATTAAACAACACTAAAAGGTAATACCTTCAACTGGGCATCAGCAGAGTTTGTGGCAGAAGATGGATTGTTGGCAGCAGAATCTCCCCAGTGTGTTTGACCAACAGGGCCAGTTGATGTCAACATTCTTGCTGCAGCTAGAGTCTGTTGAAGTAAAAATTCATTAACCAGAAAGAAAAAAAAAAAAAAAAATCCCCCCTTTATTCTCAATAGAAGAAACCAGCAAAGTACTGTTTTCACAATTTTATTACCTCAAGATTAAGATCGATGTAAGCAAGTATAATTGGCTGAGGCTTCATGTCTATTGGAACCATTGACAGGTGACCCTTTATTGCAGCTCCACGAAGCTTAACAAGTTCATGTAGAACAGTTTTCACCATACGCAATGGTTTGTCATCAGCTCCAGCTCTTTTGAATTCACATTACATTAAGGCAAAGAGAAACAGAAAACATATTATTTAATTCACATTGCCAAACTAATTGTGCATCATGCAATGCACACCAACTCCCAACCTGAAACAACCAAAAGGTAACAAATATCTTACAAGACGAAGTTAAAAAAAAAATACCTTCTCCTAATTTCTTCCATACCCAATTCTTGCAGGTATACATGAATGCTTTGAAGGATGCGATCAAGATCAACATCATATATAGTGTTCTGAAGAACCTGAGTTACAATGAAGCAATTATCACATATCTAGTCATAAAGCAAACAAATCACCATTAACAAACACCCATCAACCCCAAGAGACCAGGAGGGCAGATACTCTAAAACTTCCAAACAGTATCCCTCGAATGTTTCAACAACCAGACCTATGTCTAACAATGTCCTGGGCAGTCTCTTTTAAAACAATCAATAATTGGACTCTCTAAACCCCAAATCCTGGTGATTTTGACTAGGAAAATCCTAGTTTTAGCCTTTAAATTATGGGAAATTTTAAATTTATTCATCTTGTCAATTTAGCCACTCGTGTAGCCAAAACACCCCTCTAATGTTTTTACTCTCTCCCCCACTAGGTTTCTCTCTCTTCTCTCTTTTCCAATTCTCTCTCTGCATTTTCTCTATTTTTACACCCCAAGCATTAGTTTTGCTATAGTATGTCATTATTTAGTGTTTGTGGAGTGAAAAATGGTGTATTGGGGAAGAACGAAACTCGATTTTGATTTCCAGCAACTTCAGAAGTTAGAGCAAACAAGTTACAGAGAGAGTTGGAAGATAGAGAAAATTAGAAGTTAGTGAGAGAAAGTCATTACACCAACACTAAATAATGACTTTCTCTCTCTTCCAATTATATTAATAACTCTTCTCTCTAACTTCTAACTTTCTCTCTCTAACTTCCAACGTTTTCTCTTCCAATTCTCCATGTAACTCTCTCTCATCCAATTCTCTCTCTAATTTTCTCACCATCCTCTCTCAAACATTACATGAGGTCCAAATCCAAGTGTTTGAGGGCATTTTTGTCCAAAAATAAATTTTTTGGCCTAAAAGAGAAAACTTATTGGATTTTGCTAAATCTAAAATTTGCAATAATGAAAAGGCTATTTATCAATTTGGGCCGACAAGATAAATATAGTTCTTAAGTACTGAAAAGGTGAACAATCACATAAAATTGCATACATTAAATAATTTTCTAAATATACAACCCTCATTTGCTTACATGATGTCCTAGTAAACACACAACTTGTGCAACCAATTGACAAGATAAAATTTTTAAAGATGATGGTGGCAGTGATGCACTCAAGGAAAATTGATGTCCAATATCATATATTCTTAACATAAATGCATAACAAACTTTCAAACAGTGAATTGTCAAAACAGTTCCTAAACTACAAAATTAGAGAGTAAAGAAAAGAAAGCACCAAGAATGAAAGATTACCTTTGTCAATTTGATGAGGCATTTTACCACCAAATCAGAAAACCTCTGGTTTCGGGCTGCAAAAGTCTCATTAGATGCAGGCAAAGGCCACCTTGAGGGATCCAATGGACGCAAGAGATTAATTAAGACAACAAAGGATGAAGTTCGATCTGCATTATCCTGTATGAAATATTACTAGTGAATTAAGTAGAAACACATGAAAAATGCTAGATACAATCATTTTTAAGGGTTAATTTTTACCAGAATCTTGAGCATTAGCACATTTAGAGCTTTCAAAAGTTGGCTGCCATCATCCATATGAGGAACCCTTTCATCCAAAAGCCAAAGTAAGAGCTCGGAAATGAGACTGTCAAGAGTACTCTCCTTGACAGCATAAGCAAGCCTCCTATTTTGAAATGTCTGCAGCAAAGCTCAAAAATTAGCATGTCAAAATGATACCAAGACTTTCACTGTCCATTTTCCAACAATTATTAAAATAAAAAGAGCTCAAATGAAAAATAATTTTGGATTGTAAACGTACCTGCATAAGCGTGTTAAGAACATATTTACAGGACCTTGAGGATGCCCCCGTCAAACTGAAGTCAAATATCTTGGCTACCTATTATAGAAAAGAAGAAAGAAAATAAATAAAATTTTCCCAAAATATAAAGGTTTTAAATTAAGATATTTAACAATTATATCAGGACAAAAGAATAGAGAGGAATCATTGTAATCAAACTGCAACTCCTTGTCACCTTATTTGCTAAGCATGAAACAAGTCTGTCTGCATCCTTCACAAGTTCATCCATTGTACTACCTTCCGGATCATTAGTGGCCTGTGCCAACTCATGGCACACAACTTTCATCCCTTCAACAGACTGCAACAAAATATTTAAACTTCAGAACCTTTTTCCATTTCATTGAAACTGATGTGCAGTATGTAAAAGGCTATCAATGTGGGACCCACAATTAGTTGAGCAAACCATAGGCCTATCAGTAGTGTGCAAACAAATTTAGTAGTACTGAAGAAATATTATGAAGATTGATATACACATTAGATTCAGTAATCTTTTATACATACTAAAATCAGACCTCCACTTTTTACCATATTCAGAAGATTTGCCATAAAAATTTACATCTTTTTGTTTCTTCCTCAAGAGGTTAGATGACCAGGACCATAGTACAAAATGAATATTTAGTGAAGTGGACCAAACCTCTATAAGAATGAAAAATAATCAACATTAGACAAGATAATTTGAAACCTGCTCTGGTGAACCAAAAGAAATAATATCCAGGGCTTCATTCCAGTCTGTAGGGCCACTAACACCAGCATGTGTTTGGGACATTAAATGTCCCTCCATCTGAACTTCAGGATGGCCATAGTTTCTCCTGGAACTAAAATAATATTACCATCACAGGCTAGAGATTTTTTTTTTTTAATACATAGGCTATAGATATTTTACAGAATAGTTACATAATAATGGAAATGAATTGAGCAAACAGAAGAGAAAATCAAAGATTAGAAAAACCAATAACCTAATAAATGTAGGGCCAGAAACAGATTGGGAAACTTCCCCACTTTGCTCTGCTACATCGGACCTGGTAACCATATAAAATAAACTTTTAAAAGTTTGAACAAATCTAACATACAGCATATAAAACTTATTCTAAAATGGTTACAATCAGAATTACTCAAATCACATGCAGACAATAACAACAATTATAGCATGGACAATTATTTTCAGGTGTTCTACCTAGGTCTCTCCATTATCAGCAACAAATAAAATAGAGATAAAAAAGAGAATCACTTTTGTTTAATTATAAAAACCGCAACAAATAGCATCAAATATTTTCATTCATCTTTTTTCAGATAAACTATCAAAAAACAGTTATTCAGGATCCGATTCCCTAGACAGGCATCAACAAGAATAAATAATATACTGTTACCTAAGAATAAACCACCAATAAATAGTACCATATTTCTTAACACAACTATGAAGAAACGACAATGGCAAATCGATTGAAACAATTACAAAACAACACTAACTATTAAGGTCATGTAGAACCATGACCGGTCAAATGAATTTTGGCAATATACCTTCACAAAAACTGTGATAGAACTTGTGATATATCAACCAGACTACTTCTATTTATTTCATTCGTGATTAATTATACTGCAATAATATTAAAGTATGGGATTATTTAGATGATTGACTACTTAAGCTTTTCAGATAGCATCATCAATGCAAAAACTATAGAGGTCATTGAGTCAGAAATGGTAATAGTCATCATGCATAACAACTGAGCAGAATAAACCCTATATTTTTACATTTAATTATCATGACAAACATGAAAAATCAGATGCTTGAATGGAAACGCACCCATTTTCCCTGACAGAACGCCTTAAAGCAGCTCTTGCTTCGCCAGGCCGGCCTTCCTTCTTTTTTTCCATCTCTCGGACCTGCATAATACAATGCGATGAATAAAGAGAAACAGACAGACACATATCGCAGCACCAATAGATACTGACCTTCCACTTAAATCTATCATCTAACATGCTTTTCTGGGCATCTGTGAGCTTGCCGACGTATCTCCAAATGTCCTCACCTAGAAAAAGAAGAAAGAACTCAACAATAGCAAAGTACTTATGGAAGAAGTGATAGAACAATCCAAACTAGTTGCCCCAACTACAAGGAAAGTAAAAAATATTTTACTTTTAACATAGATCAGAAAACTCTCTGAAAATGTGAATCTCTTTCCAAATAGCGTGCAATTGCCAACAATACACACACACAAAAAACAAAAAGACCAATAAAAGAAATAATACAGGCAGGTAGCCTATGAGGCCAGTTTACATGATTCCCAACTCCCCAAAATTAGGGATTATGACCTTAGGGAAACCTAAACCATGCGTTGACATACCTAGAATCTTGTAACCAGTAGCAAGTGCATTTAACGCAGCTTTTCTAATTTCACCATCTCTTTCTGCTGTCAAGCTTGCAACAAGTTGCAAAGATTTTAATTGTCCACTGATCTGTTGAAAAAGAAATATGTAAGTTTCCCCAGATAAACTCAAAGAGTAAAGCAAGATGAAATCCTCTTATAGCACCTCAGCCCCATGATGATCAATCAAGAACCCAACAAGATCAACACACTCTATCCGAGTACGATTGTTTTTAGAACGCAAGCCCTCCAAGATATAGGGAAGTGTTTTTGTCGCAGAATAAAAATGGATAATTTGTTTTGTCAGTTCACGCATCTTTTCTCGTACTTTCTCAATGTTGTGCCCCGACTGCAGTACAAAAACATAACAGTTGACACGAGGCCAAGTGGGAAATAATTAAACCCTTGTTAAAAGTTGCACAGAAAGAAAAGATGCATTCAAAATGCTGAAAAAGCTCTACAATCATGAGGAACCCAATTATGCAGTATAAACTTCAAGCCATCTACTGAAAAGAAAGTTTATTTTTTATACGAAACAGATAACTTTATTCAAACATAAAAATAAGTACAAAAGTGAACCACTAGTCTACCAAAACAACAAACTGAACAAAAATCAAAGATACAAGAAATTCAATCAATTAACAACAGCCTTTGAATCAGGCATAATGAAAATAAAAAATAGTCTTCATATTCTTCAAGAGCAGATGCCCATAGAGAAGCTAAATAATAAGCTTTTATCCCAAAAAAGTTGTCCTCTTTAGCTTCATAAAAAATTCTTCTATTCCTCTAATCAAATAACCATAAAACAGCAAGCCGTGTATGGAAAAGAGTGCAAACAAAAAACATATTCATCCAAAATTATAAAAAAGTACCTTTTCTACCAAACATGGAAGAAATACAGCTGCTTCTGATTCAGTCAGAGAGTACCCCTCATCCCTCAATGCGTCAAAAAGTTCAGGGAGAAATTCCAGCACCTATTTACCAACAGAACAACACAAAGTCATTTATCTTGATAACAAAGCGAATGGAGAAAATTTCTAAAGCAAGAAAAGTAATATACCTTCAACAGGCATGTTGTGTTAGATTTACAAAATTGCAAAACAAACCACCTTAAAAGTATATCCAAAACTTCAACAATGTCCTTCCGAATAGATGGAAGCACCTGTAATTCACAATTAGTGACTGAGTAAGACCACAAATTGACAAAATAGAGGTGAATTCAAGATACAAGTATGCAGTGGCAACACCTTCTGTAGCATCTCAAGCCCATCAACTTGCTTCTTAAAATCTGTGCTTAGTAAACGTCTATGTAAATCCTCTCTGAAATATTTCATCATATCATTCTGCAACAAAAACGCACTCTAGATCTATCACCATTCTGTGCTAATATAGTAAAACAAGAAATCTTTTTAAGAGTAATTTCTAAAACACCTCAAGATCCTGAATTTGTTCTATCCGTGGCTCTTCGAATTTGAACCTGCGGACAACCATCCTCTCCCTATCCTCCTGTAGATAAAGAAATTCAACTTATCAATTTATTCAATAGTTCTTACAAGAACTGTGTTGCATGTCAACTGACAATACCTTATTTGAATCCTTGACATTCAATACAGCCTGTGAGTGGACAGCTATATCTTGAACAGACAAAATTGCCTCTGGCCTCGCGCCCTTTGTTGGAATTACTCTCTTTTCAAGTCATTAAACAAACAATTAAAACCCTCACTATAATAAAAAAAATCACATTGTAACTCAAACATGTAAAAACATACCGAAGATATGGCCCTATTTCCATGCTTTGACACACCATTGGAAGCAGATTTTGCAACCTTTGAGCTGCTTTTGGATGTTGGTACCATTGAAATTGCTTTTGCAGATTCAAATGATAATAAGAACAACTCAATTCAGCATATAGCAAAAACAAAAAGAAAAATGGGAACAATAAGGATTCAATCGTTCAAGAACAAAAGAGCCAAGTTCTATAAGAACTCACCTTGAGATGCCGGTTTCAATCGTTCAAGAATGAGAGCTAAAGCTGGCCCGTGTATATCTCTAAGATTCTTTTCAATCTGAAAAATGATTTATGCAAAGACAAGAAATTAAGTTTTACTAATATGATCTCATCTCAACGAGAAAAGTCCCAACAACATTATACAAAGACGTACCATTTCTTGTCCACTAACTCTTAAGATTTCAGCAATGCATGATTCTGCAGCTTTGCGAACATCTGATGATTTATCCTAATAAAGATAGCAAACATCGGTGTAGCTCAAAAAGGAAAGAAATAACAATATATGCAACTTATGTATCAGGAAAAAGTTTGGCAAAAGAATATTATAGCATTTATCATTCTCAAAAACATTTACCGTCATGGCAGAGCTAGCTGGTTTCAGCAGATGTACAGCATCAGCAAAACTGTTTAGTCCAGAGAGATGCCTTGACAACCAATCAAAGAGATCTTTACGTCCTTCTGCACCAAGCTTAGCATCCGTTAATGCTGCTGTAATGTACGGGACCTACAACAATAGAATCCACATTAATACCTGATAATAAGATGCTGGAGTTGGTCAAACTAAGATGTGATAAACAGTTACCATTTTATCAAGATGAACAGCAGCAAGCCAAGAATCTAAAGCTGCCAAAGTGCATTCTCTCATATGCTTCTTATTATCTCCAATACATTTTAAAATATCAGACAGAATTCCCTGCAAGAAACCAGTTGATACTAAGCTTCAAATTTCTCAAGGACAACATACATATATGAATTTAAAAAATCATTGATTGCATGAGCACAAACCTTGCTTGACTTCTCAACAACTGGTCCCATTGCAGAAGCAACAGCACCAATGGTAGTCAAAGTTGTCATAACTAAATTCTTGTTGCTGTCATAAAGACGCCCTTTAAGAGCACCAAATAACTCCCCTAACAGTCATATGATTTTGATCATCAGCTTTTTACTAAGGAAAAGGCAACCACAACATGGATGTTCTATTTACAAGCAGATATATAGAAACAAACACACGATATAAGATCTCAATAGTTTAAGCACACAATGCTTGACAGTATTGTACCAGTTCCAGTTGGTTGAATGCGTTTATTAGCCTCTTCCAAGATTTTATTAACAGCTTCAATTGACTCCAAGCGCACCTGGAAAAAGAAATGAAAAGGACAAATCAATATAATTCAAGGAAATGGTTGCTTCATCCTTCAACAATATTGACAGCGAAGACAAAGAAACAAATTATCATGCTAGTTTTTATTTTAAGTTAGCCACCAAACCTTCCAGTCAGGACTTTCCATGCTCTTCAGTAGAGTAGGCGTGAGCTTTCCGCTGATATCTTCACGTGGCAGACTATCTATCCCACCAGCAGCCACAGACACTGTGGATTCTGATGCCTTAATAGTCTTCTTAGGAACTGCAGAAGCGCCCTAAACATGATATAACATGGAGGTAAGATTTAAATAAGGAAATAAAATTGAACAAAAAAAATATATAATAGGAGAGAGCAAGCTGCACAATAAAAGAAGGAAACAGCTTCCAGAAGACAAAAAAGCCTATACAAAAGCCACCAAAAAAGCTCTAAGCAAGAGAAAACCAGACCTTATCAAGCTAGAACTGCTTCCCAATTAAGGGTGATAAAGAAGACAGGAACTTCTTTAAAAATGGGAAAAACTGAAGCCAAAAGTGAACCTATCCCGCAAAAAGCAAATGTCTTCTCCTGTTTCTCTCAAAAAAATTTCTATTCCCTTCCGTCCAAACAACCCAAAGGAAAGCCATCATGGCACACCTCCAAAGAGTTTTAGCTTTGCTACCTCCCCCAAACGGAACAAAAAATTAACTTAGGATATCTCTACAATGAAGACGCAGGGGTGCCTTAAGATGGACAGCTTTAAAAAGCTTATTCCACAGGTTGGAAGCATTGGGACGAAGAAAAAAATGATCTATGCTCTCAAAATAAATAAGAGAAATTATTATGTGACACCTTAATCATTAACTTCATATACCTCATATGGATTCTTTTCGTACTCAGCATCAAGAGCACTCAGCAGTGCAGGTTTTACATCTGCAAGAAACCCTTTAATGTCTGCAAAAAAAGAAAACTCTTAGACCCTTAATAATGAATTTAAGACGAAAAGAGAATTCCAGATAAAATGATGAGTTACCTGGACCAACAAATTTATGTAAAGCACCCAAAAGCTTAATGGTAGCATTCCTGGTCGCCGCTGCACTGGACTGAAGTCCAATATCTTTACAAAAATCAATTAAATCCTGCACAAAGATAATTATATTTCTATTAATTGTCAAAATAAATAACTCTTAAACAGAAAAGAACATTTATAATATAATTATAAAAGAGAGAAGAAAATATTACAGAAGAAGTGGAATGACCTTAAGTTTCAAATTTGATACACCAAAGTCATCAACTGCTGAAACCATCCAGAGTATTCCTTCACTAAGCACCTTAGGATTTTTATGCTCTTTTGTGATCTTGTAAAGCTACAAAAACAAAACAAAAATAAAATAACATAACTAAAGCACGAATTGAAGATCAAGTCAAATAAAATGTGCTTGTTTCGTATAAAAAAAAGTTAAATAAAATATGTGAAGTAACCACTACACCCAAAAGTTTACGTTAGCAAATAATGGCCTAAAAAAAAAAAAAACTCTTTAACACAATATCTCACATATGAAACCAACAGGCTTGTCATGTAGGCCACATCCAAACAGAACATGAGACAAATTCAGAAACCAAATAAGAAACGCGTAAATATAATCATGTTAAAGGACTCAAATTCAAGACCTACTAGTAAAACTGCCTCCAATAATACCATGTTCAGTAATCAGTAGAGCCAAAACCTAAAGTTTTCAGCTACGAACCTAAACAATGATATTAATTTCGGAAGAAAAACACTAATGAAAAAACTTTATCCTGCTTCATAGAATACTTATTTGCAGATATAAGTTCTACATGATAATTGATGACAGCAGAAGAAACAAATTGCAATTGTACTTACTCTTTCAAAAATAAATCCAGGACCCACTGCTTCAGAGAAAGTAGTAAGGCACTTCATCGCATGAGCACGGGTCTTGATATCAGCCACCCGTTCACTTATACCTGTTGATTAGGAGAAATAGAACCAGCCAAATATAAGTTAAGAAACACGTAACATAAGTCACAATCAAAACAGCACATTCCCAAAGACTGCCATCAGGTCCACGTTTAGCAAAAGGTCAAGCACAAAAGCTTCCAAAATGATCTATTTAACGTGTAATTGAAGAACAAGTATCTGAGACAAAATACCCACCCGGAAGGCAAAGAACCACGCATTTCTTTGGAAATTTAGTTGCAGTAGAAGCTAGATAAGTGATAACTTCAATACCCTGTTGCTGGACCTGTATTGTTCATTGAATCCCTTTGATTTCTTTTCTGCCAAACAATTTAAAACAAAAGGAAAAGGACAAATCTACTCAAAGACAAGCTAAACCCATACCTGAACATTTTTTTCACTCCAACCGGGAACAGCACAGAGTAAACGAATCAAAATCTCCACTGACTGATTAAGGTCTTGCACAGCTTCAACTTGCTGTTTCAGAGAGGATATTGCTGCCAAAAAAAAAAAAAAAAGTTTAGAAGCCACAGATTCAAGAACAAAGTTTGATAACAACTTAAGAAGAACAACAGTATAAATGCACCACAAACAATAAGATGACATTGCATAAGAATACATTGCCACATCTTTTACTTGTCTGGAAGAGCTGTAGATTCAAATGACAGAGAGATAAACCATATAGGTTATCAAAAATTCAAAATCTACAGTTTATTACAACTAAACTGGCACAGCATTTATCAATGCTATATTATAGGAAATCAAAATAATGCAAATTACTCAGATAACTTTACCAATAAAAATCTACCTATTCGAAGAAGACCAAAACTAAATTGTCCAAATTTCATCTTGGTGACAATTTTCCTTGTTAACCTGACTACATATTCTCCTGCTATTTCATGATCATTTCTTATAATGCAAGGGTTAAAATAAGCACTATTATGGCCTGTTTGGAGCTTGGGATTGGACTGGAATTCAACTATTCCAAGTCCAATCCCATGATTGGCAATTGGATGGGATTGGAGAAATCCAATCCCATCCAACTTTTTTATTGCTGGGGAGGCCGGACAATTTGTCCCGCCTCACAGCTTAGGGCAAAATTGTCCCAAGCTTCTTTATTTTTTTATTTAATTTTTTGTTTAAAATATTATTAAAACAATTTATATTTTTAATATTAATAAGAATATAAATGCTATTTTGTTAAATTAATTATAAATAGTTGTATTTATTTTTAAAAAATAGTATAAATATTTTATTTTTTTTAAAAGAATTTAACCAAATGTAATTTTTATTATTGGTTTAAAATAAATTTATTTTACTTTAAAATTGATTTAATCTAATTTTAAACTAACCAATCACACACTATATAAAATATAAAACACAATAATTATTTTTGTCCAATCTCATACTACAAACAAGAGACAATACTATTTTTAAATTTTAATCCAATCCGAATTGCACCAAACACATGACAGTACTAATTAGTCCAATAAAATCCTATCCAATCCTACAAAAATAGTCAAATCCAATCATGCGCACCAAACGCACCCTTAGTGCAAAACAGATGCCCAGACATAAAACTCAATATAACAAATAAAATACAATGAAAAGGGTTATTATTGTGCTGTCTAATCAAGCCCATAGGCCATGCCTAAACCAAATAATCAACTGTGCTTCCGGTTCTATCCCATTGAGCTATATGCTCTACATACCAAGTATGGTTACATTAAGTATCAATCAATTTTGACAATTATTATATCCTTGCATTAAGTCATCCTAATTATAGTGCATTTCACATGGATTGAGATAAGATTATCACAATAGCACATGCAAGCCACCTCTAGTGCCGAATATAATTGAATTAGCTATGTGAAGGTTTCAACACGATCCAAATCCACAGTATTTAAATATTCTTTATCATATCGAGCTACGCCTTTTAATTAGATAAGAAAGCAAACACTAAGTATTTAACCATTCACATTATTAGAACAAAAACTCATGGCATGGGTTGAGAAAAGATTATACTCCTAGATGACTTTCAATTTTGAAACTGAGAAGGTAGGGAATGTGTTGAAGATGGGCCTCGGAGGTCTGCTAGGATGCCAAAAAAGCCATAGCCAGAATTTCCTATCTGGTTTAATTTTATATTTTTAGGTTTTTTTCCTTTTTATTTAGTTTCCTTTTTGGTTTAGTCAACTTAGGAATTTCTTTCCTATTTTGGTTTGGTCTTGTTTCATGTTTTAGTTAGGAGTATTTGTTTTCTATTTTGGTTTGGTCTTGTTTCCTATTTTGGTTTGGTCTTGTTTCCCATTTTAGTTAGAATTTCTAGCCTATTTAAACGAATGTTTTATGTAGTTTGAGGCATTCAGCCATATATCAATAAAATTGAGAGTTTCTCTACTTTCGGCTTTTCTTAGTTTCTAGGAGAGCTTGGGCTAGAGCAAGTGCTAATAACCCTAACTCTAGAGAGTTAGCAAACCCTAATTAAGGTGACCTAACTCACAACTATTGGGTGCGTGTGTTGTTTGCTGTGCAAATCTGTACAGCTTCTACGTTTCTTGTTGTGCAAGTTGGGACTATTCTACGTTTCTTGCAGTGCAAGTCAGGGCTGTTACGATTTGTTGTTGAATCTAAAGTTAGGTCCTCAACAATTTGGTACTTTCGTTTAGAGGAATTTTGGGTTTAAAGTGTGGTTAAAACGCACTCATGGCTAATAACGGGAAAGACGAAGCAAGTGGGAGTGCGTTCAACTCACTATCCAATGCGCCCACCTCTAATCAAGCACGATTGGTAGCCTTGGAAGCAGGTCAGGCAGAGATACAAGCAGGTCAGGCCGAGTTGCAACGAGCGATAGCGCAGTTAATTGACGGGTTTGACCGGATTGAGAGAAAGGAGAATAACGATGGACAAGAGGGACATGTTAATGAGAATCCGGGGAGATTTAGGAGAGGTGGTTCAATTGAGAGAGGTACGTTGCGAGTGGAGCATTAGGTGAATCATGAGGATGAAAATCCATGGGATGATGAACATTCTAGGCCGGGCAGGAGAACTCACGGTCGAATGCAGGTCGAGGGGAGACAGAGGGACCAGTGGAGAGAAGACAATGACCTGGATAATGATTGAAGAGGACAGCGTAATTATCAACAGAGGCCAAGGAGGCCAAAGGTGGATTTTCCTAGATTTAGTAGGAGGTGATCCGTGCGAGTGGCTTGACAAAGTGGATCACTACTTCCAGGTCTACGAAGTTGCTAGGAACGATAGGGTTGCCACCACATGTATGTACTTAGACGGAAAAGCCACTAGTTGGTGGTGGTGGCTAAGGGCGCAATATGCGGAGGAAGAGAGGCCTTTACAGTGGACAGCATTTGAAAGAGAGTTTATGAACCGATGGGGACCGTCGCCTGTCATTAATCACCACGGGCAGTCAGCGAAACTCAGGCAAAAGGGGAAGGTTCAAACCTATATCGATGAATTTCGCAAGTTTCAGAATCTAGTCAGAAGGTGGTCTAAGTACACACTGCTGAGGACATTTATTAAAGGACTAAAACCTTGGTTGTCATGAGAATTGAAGCTGAAGCAACCACAACGATTGACTGAGGCCATGAAACTGGCGGAGATATTGGAAGACAGTTACCGTAGTGACAAGAAACCGTTCGAGGAGAATGTCGCCCAAAGACTCGAAAATTGCTTCACCTTGGAAAAGGAAGGAGGCTGAAGAGGTTAGACCCAAGGAAAAGACGAGAGAGGAAAGGAAGTTGTTGCGAGAGGAGGTTCAAGAGCGAATAAGGAAAGGGTTGTGCTTCAGATGTGGTGAGCCATAGGGTAAGGGGCATAAATGTAGGAACGGAAAGGCATATTTGGTGTTTGAGCCTAGTGATAGTGATGATGGAAGTGAAGAAAAGGAGTTCGATGACGAAGGCAAGATTTAGGTAATTGAAAAAGGGGTCAATGAGGAAGAGGCCGAGTTGTCTTTGCATGCCTTATTGGGAGCTCCTAGACCCTCGACTATGCAACTATTGGCGTGGATCAACAAAACTGAGGTAACCTTGTCGGTTAATTCAAGTTCTTCCCATAACTTTGTTAATGCAAATGTTAGAAAAATTGGGTTGAAAGGAGTTGCAATTGATCCATTTAATGTGTGAATAGCTAATAGGGAAAGGTTGAAATGTGAGGAAGTAGTTAGGGATGTGAAATTGAATGCTCAAGGGGTTCGCATTGTGGCCGATTTACATGTACTGCAGTTGGTGGGATTAGATGTGGTCTTGGGTAATGCCTGATTGAAAAGCATAGGCAAAGTGCTTCATGATTTTGAGAATATGACGATGGAGTTCAAAATAAAGGGGAAGAAGAAGACGACTTGAACCGCTTTATCCTCAAAAGGAAATTAGGTAATGTGAGGCCCATGTGATAGAGAAGCTATGTAAAGGGGGGCTCAATGTTTTGTAGCAGTCTAGGGGC
This sequence comes from Xanthoceras sorbifolium, assembly GCA_003430845.1. Lineage (NCBI taxonomy): Eukaryota > Viridiplantae > Streptophyta > Magnoliopsida > Sapindales > Sapindaceae > Xanthoceras > Xanthoceras sorbifolium. Next base: position 22,506,656 of record CM010618.1, read on the forward strand.
GAAGGAACTTGGAGTTTGAGCCGGAGCCTATGTGTATTTGAAGCTTCAACCTTATCGGCAGAAGTCTCTGAAAAAGAAGTTTAATGTCAAGTTGTCTCAAAGGAACTACGGGCCATTCAAGGTGTTGGAGAGGGTAGGTGAAGTCGCCTATAGGTAAGGTTTGCCGCCAACTTCTCGACTACTCCTAGTCTTTCATGTGTCGGTACTGAATAAACGGGTCGGAGATCCTAAGCTAGTGATAAATGAATTGCCTGTTTTTTATAATGGCGGACGAATGGTGCTCCAACCAAAGGCAGCTATGAGATACAAGAGCAAGTGGAAAAGACACGAGAAGAAAAAAGTTTGGAGGGTCTTGGTTCAATGGAAGGGGTTACCTATGGAAGAAGCTACTTAGGAGGACCATGATGAGATCGTAGAGAGGTTTCCAGAGTTTATCCTTAAGGGCAAGGATGTTCTCGAAGACCGAGCTAGGAGGTATACTAGGATGCAAAAAAACCATAGCCAAAATTTCCTATTTGGTTTAATTTTATATTTTTAGGCTTTTATTCCTTTTTATTTAGTTTCCTTTTTGGTTTAGTCAACTTAGGGATTTCTTTCCTATTTTGATTTGGTCTTATTTCCTATTTTAGTTAGGAGTATATGTTTCCTATTTTGGTTTGGTCTTGTTTCCTATTTTAGTTAGGAGTATTTGTTTCCTATTTTGGTTTGGTCTTGTTTCCTATTTTAGTTAGGAGTATTTGTTTCCTATTTTGGTTTGGTCTTGTTTCCCGTTTTAGTTAGGATTTCTAGCCTATTTAAAGAAATGTTTTATGTAGTTTGAGGCATTCAGCCATATATCAATAAAATTGAGAGTTTCTCTACTTTCGGCTTTTCTTAGTTTCTAGGAGAGCTTGGGCAGGGGCAAGGGCTAATAACCCGAACTCTAGAGAGTTAGCGAACCTTAATTAAGGTGACCTAACTCACAACTATCGGGTGCGTCTGTTACTTGCTGCACAAATCTGGACAGCTTCTACGTTTTTCGCTGTGCAAGTTAGAGGGCTGTTCTATGTTTCTTGTTGCGCAAGTCAGGGCTGTTCTACTTTTCTTGCTGTACAAGTCAGGGCTGTTAGGGTTTGTTTGTGGATCTAAAGTTAGGTCCTCAACAGAATATTTCTGAATAGCTTACGAAAATGCATGCCAACAGCAATCTGAGATGTATATATTCAGCAAAACGTTTTAGATAATCATCACCACAAAAGGAGTGGGGAGGAGAAAGAAAAAGTTAAAATAAGTCCGATAACCAACCTTCAAGACGTTCTTTCCACACAGTACTCTTCAATTGGCCTACCGTATCCGCCTGTATTAGAGAACCTAATCTGCTTTCAATCTCTTCAAGCGTCATTTCTGCTGGCTGCCAACATTAAACAAACCAGAGATATTAAAGCTGTCAAGATCATACAAATAATCAGGTCAAATGAAAAATCAAAGAGCTTTGAGAGATAGGTCAGAGATTCACCTCAACATCTTCAGGTGCTTCAATTAATTTTGCAGTTTCTTGCCGTCCAGTTCCATCTTTTTTGCTGGCATTTGGTTTAACTGGGCCCCCTTTTTTGCTACCAGGCTGTCAGGAACCATCAGCATAATAGTTAAGAAAATCGAAAGAACAATTAACATCCTCTCTCTCTCTCACACACACACATACACATCTACACAAAAATATTAAATGAAAAAAAAAACAAAATAAAGAAACTCACAGCTGCTGGAACAGGCCTTTTCCCACTAAGCATGCTTGCTGCTGACTTTCTAACAAACGAACCTTCTGAAGTCTGCATAAATTTGAACATATGGCAATCAACTTGACATACACATTAATGTTGTGTACAACAAACTACAAAACATTGAATAACATTTATTGACACGTTAAAGAAAAGTTCGCTAGTAGAAATGATGTCGTCAACATCTGAATAATTGATATAATATTATTTTTTTCATCATCAGAACAAATTTTGTTTGATTCTAAAATCTATAGAAAGATGATTGTACCTAGGATTCCACACTTTGAACACTCAGTTTGTTCTCGAAGTCCACTATGACTTAGTTAACAAGGCCCCATCAGATCAATATCTTTTTGTGGTAAGAGTAGGAAGTTGCTTATGATAATGATAGTATGATCATCCAAGTATGATTAAAAGGGAAAATCATAGCAGCAGAGAAGAAAAGAGGAGAAAAAAGGGCAAGTGCCAAACTTATATTTAATATGTACAAAGATGCTACTATTGTAGACACTTGGTTTGTAGCCAATTCAGCAATAAGTATTTTTGGTTTCTTATTTCAAAAAATAGAATAATACTCATGACTAGACCTTACATAAGAGAATCAAGATTAACCACAAAATTCATCAAATTAATAATTAAAGGGAAAAAAAAAGTGTTACCGATATAACCGATGCCTCAGCATGCACATACAAGAAAGATGTACAGATCAATTTTCTGCTGCACATCACATTAGCACTCCCATTCTAATCTATAAGCATCTTGAAATCTTTTTTCCACAAATTTCAGGAATAATCAATCTTGTAGCCTACTGTGCCACAGGTTATATACCATTTTAGCCCCATTACTAGATTGCCAGCAACATGTTTTTTGTGCAAGTTCTAAATGTAAGAGAACAACCACAATACGCATGACATTGAAGCATGGATTACAAAACAAAGCAAAAATGATAAATTTGGAAGCAAGAACAAACACACCTCCATAGATGATAAACTTCCAATAGAACTTTGAACGGTAGCTGCCATAGCATGAGGAAAAACAAATAACAAAAACAGAAGAAGAAATTTAGAAAACTAAACTAAGAGCAGTAATTACTTGAAAAATAGAAAAAGAAAGAAAAAGAGCTAGCTACAAACCTGAACTAGCAGCAGTGGATGCACCACCTCCTGAACCTGTAATCATTTCAGAGAGCTTCTTTCTTCTCACATCATCAAGTTTCTCAAGTGACCTCTCTAGAGGCCTCATGCCAACAGACTAGCAGTGAGAGAATAAAAATATCAATTTATGAAAGCCAAATAAGAATAGAAAAGAATAACTATATTTAAAGCAACAGAAGCCTGGATGCAAATATGGCAGTAATACCTTAGCTATAGCAGCCAAAGCAGAAAAGGCTGCATCTCTCACATCTGGAGTTCCATCATTGAGACACTACAAAATTCAATTTGCTCTATTAGTTGTATAACATTAAAAAAAAAAAAAATTACAAATGTAGCAGCAAATAGTTCATCTGTTCAACTATAAATTACATGACTATCAAGACTACTCTAAAGAAATACTTTATTCAAAAGAAAAAGTAAGCAAGTATAAAAGTGAACCAATAGTCCACCAAAACAACAAACTGAACAATATTAAAAATAAAAATCCAAACAGTTAACCACAATCTTTCAGTCAAGCATGGAAAAAAGAGAGTAGCCTTTGAATTCTTCAGAAGTAGATCCCCATAGAGAAGCTAAATAATAAGCCTTATCCCATAAATAATTGTCTTCCTCCTCTTTAGCTTCATCAAAAATTCTTCTCTTCCTCTCTAACTATATAGCCCATAAAACAGCAAAAATTCCACAATACCAATGGATCATAGCTTTACTAAGGAGCAGCCCACTCCAAACCCACCACCGAAACTCCATAACTTTACCGCCACCAAACAATGGAGAAAAGAATATTCAAATTTTCTTCAAATTTTGCACATGACACACCAAGCGGGAAGAAGACAAGATTAGGCTATCACTTTTAAATAATATCACAGGTAGATATTTTTCCGTGAGCTATCACCATAGCAGAAATTTGATTTTATTAGAAGCCTTTGACTTCCACATTACACGAGCAGGTTCAAACAATAGATGAGACTCGCCATTAGCATAAAAGGTTTTCTTCAAAGATAAGAAACCAAATTTTAAATGAAAAAAAGGAAAAATACAAAGTAATGAAAGGATGAAGTAATCAATCTTGTGCTTACAGATATATTTTAAGCACAAAATCAAGGAAGAAAACTAGTCATAAGCAAAGCTCCTCAAATATCTAATAAGAGCATCTAGACACTACAACAACAGTCAAAACCGAAGCCCATCATGAATATAAAAAAAAATTCAGAAGTAGAATCACGCAATTAACATATGTTGATCAACATTAAGTTCTGATTATAAAAAATTTAACAATCATGTCATTTTTTATTTTGACTGTTTGTATACCAGGGCATGGTGAAATCAGGATCAATGGCGCCAAACTTCAATTAATCAAAATTATAGGTCTGCAGGTTAACATATTGAGGGGGAAAACAATATCTAGCATATCAGGTATATGGAAATAAAGTTTAAACCTTTAACCTAATAAAACAATGTACAAATCTAACCTTAAGGAATGGATGTACTGACCTCCATACAGATAGGCACATAGTCCTTGTGCCCCTTTAGAACAACAGCCTTATTACTTGTTTCAATACAAAATGTAACCCAATTCAAAGTCAATGAGCGCACAAGCGGAACTTTATTTTTCACTGATGTCTTAACATCTGCAATAAATGGAAAACATAATTACTAAACTTTCACAAGAACCTGACTATCAAGTGACAAGTGCAGCAAAGGCAAAATTCATATGCCTAGAATCCCCAGAAAGAAAAATGTGAACAACAATCAATCAATAAGTGGCTATATTTCTAAAGTGCACTCACAGAAAACAAAAGTAATGGAAGTGGCTTGTCCTTGTAAGTATACCAAATTACTAATTCAAATAGAAAAGAAACCTGCCTTCAACAACATCAACAAGATTTAAGCACCCAGCCTTGTGCATAGTTTGGAGAGTTTGCATAAGTGCCTCAGCCAGTGTAGGTTTTTTCTCTTTCAGTTTTTCCTACACAAGAACAAACTTATTAGACAAACAACAAATTGCACTTAAATAGCCTCTCATTCACAAAAGTAAACCCTATATATACAGCAATATTTTTAAAATGCATAAATATACAATCAGAATAAACTAACCGCTTTGAAATTTGGTACCCATAACATAACTAATTTTTGCAACACAGAACAACTCTCAAGAAACAAGCAAAAAAGTTTTAAGTATTGAACCATGTTATAGAAACCTATATCATATCATATAGATAATTCTATTCATAAAAATCAATAAATTTTCAAAATCCAATAATTCCCTTTTATATATACAAAAATTTAATACAGTATGAAACAATTGAAGAAACAGAATACGGTAAAATATCTGATGAAGAAAAAATAATAGGTTAAAAGAGCAGATTTCTATATGGTAATGGCACAGCCAACAATTCGTAATGAACCCTAATAGCTTTCAAGAAAGGAGCGAGCTACAATAGCCATGCAGCAACAAAGGCAAAACATATAAAAAGGTCAATGGCTATCAGTCCCCAAAATAAACGTTGTAACAAGTTGAGGAAAAGAAATAATACTACTCAAAATTCAATCAAGAAAGGCACAGATATAGAAAGTGGCAGCAAATGCATGCAAACAGGATATATCAGAAGCTTACTCTAAAACCGACAGATACACTAGAGTTAAGCTTTCACATGTATTCATCTGCCCAGGTGCATATTTAAAGACATACAAAACCTTCTCCACAATCGTACAAGGAATCAACAAAAATAAGGAAGAAGCAAGAGATTACTAAGTGGAAACAGAAAGAAGCAGTCATTAAACCAATTATGTAGATAAACATATCTTTCTAATAGCAAACATAGATGTAAAAGTAATGAAATACAAACATTTATATGTGTAGAGAGAAAGAGAGACCAAAAATAACTATATATTTTACTCACGAGTAAAACTGGCAATAGAAAGCGTGAACCACCAGAAAAATGGGTTCTTAGGCCCTGTGCAAGGTTGCCAATGGCTTGTATGGCTTCAACTGAAACAGCTATGTTCACATCTGTAATAAGCTGTGCAAAATCACTTGGTCAGAATTTAATTGGAAAATCACAACTGCAACTGTAAATGTAGCTCTGACCAAGAGCAAAATAAAAACATCAGTTATCAAAAAAAGCAAATGCATATTGGTAATAAAGGAACTCCAATAAATGTGATAAAGAATATGAAATTTGCACAAATAACTCTTTAAATTAGTGCCATATGTATGTAACAGTCATTTGTGATCCATTTATGAGAATTCAGTGTACATTTATTGCACTGAGCCAAGACGCAACTTTATAGCATCATCTCAACATGAATAATAGTACAATTGATCATGTCAAACAAACTCCGAAATTTAGCAATAGAAAACTCTGTTCCAAGAATAAGTCTTGTGCCTCTGAAATGTCAGGACAGTAATTGTATCAAGTCTCTGAGCAGTTATTATCCCAAACTTATTGCATTATTCAGTTCAATCCCTCAAATCTCCGATACTAATTCAAAGTCAAAACCCAAAAGCCACAATTAGATTCTGATCAAAGCAGCCCTCCCAACCCCATTTCATCATTGAACTTTCAATTTCATATGCATATTAACAGATCCTCTATCAACCAAAAAACCAGAGTTATAGATGCTCCAAGATGGGGAGATAACAAGAATAGTAGTAACTCAGTGCTTAACTATGGCATCCTTAAAATAAGCAGGAGAAATAGTTAGAACAAACGAAGTAGCCTGCCCTGCTCTATCCCCCTATCAGGGACAAGAAACAACATTACACTACATAAACAAAAAAAAACTAATTTGCTGCAACCGCAAAGATAGGTACCTTCTTCAATGTCCGACTAACTTCTGTAAAATCACCTGGTGCTATCCTTTTAGCTGATGCAAGCTTGGTTAGCTCCGCAACAGCCTCCTTCCGTTCTGACCACTTAGCAGCTTTCTAAAGAGGCATACACAAGTCAGAATAGAAATTAGCAATACAACACCAAAACTTCTCAAAAAGAGCAATAATGAAAATAACAAAATTAACAAATAGAATAATGTGATCAAAACTTTATGCCTCATAAAATGCAGAAATGAATTACATGACAATATAGAGCATAAGAGACCAAAAGAGAGCACTGACCACTCCTTCCCAAAAACCTGACTTCTCTAAAGGAGTCAATATATCAACAGGATCGAGAAGTTCGTACTCATCTATTTCCTGAGGAGCTGACAACAAAAATATATATAGATATATATATATTAGGTATATAGTAACACTACATTTATAAACAGCAACAACAGAATGATTTACTTAGTAGTCCTCAAGATAAGTGATATACCATCATCTGTTGCCTCTTCAGAAGCGCTAGGACCCACATTTTCAGATACAGGTTCTTGTTCTGGCTCCTTATCTTGCTCAGATCTAAAAATTGTATATAAATTAATTCCACCTGAGATATAGTGAAACTGAATGCGATGTGCTCAACAAATATTAAACTCAAGTACAATCATAGGATACGAGGACATGTACAGAAAGCATATGTAAAAAAGCCACCATCTTCATCAATTAGCATCTTGTTTAATGGATGATGATGAATAGAATATAACTGTATTAAACTCCTCAGATGTTGTCTTAAAGGAGTCTTGAACATATTAGACAAAACATTGAAAGTCCAATCTCATTAGGTCAAAGATGGGGAAGTATTAATATACAGAAGATACGACATGGAAATAAATAAGAGCCCAGACAAGAGTGTAAAGTGTGCAACCAAATATCCAGCAAAACATCAGCAGCTCAGCACAAAAACTCTAGCGAAATAAGTTAATCTTATTAACTATCATAATCACTGACACAATATGGCATTAATTTCAACAGTCATTTGAATTTCTTTTGTTACCTTTCAGCAATTGCATAATTTCCTTTCCAGATATTTTGGTTATTTAACAAGAAGTAGACATGCACTGTCTTAGGTTAACTTCCTATCTGGGAGTTTGATGAATGAACAGAATGCACACAAACATATACACATGTACATACATACATATAGATAGGAAATGTTTCTTCATAATAAGCATTCACCTTATCTTCCGGGATGGTCTAGCTGTCCCCGTGACATTGACAAGCTCAGCCTCCAGCTCTTTTTTCTTCAAAGAACCCAAATATTTTATAATTACTTCTATATGAAAATACAAGTCACAAAGGCAATAACTTAAAAAATTGAAGTTGGCATACCATTGTATCCCTCATTTTCTCAAACAATATTGATTTAACAGGGTCTTTTCCAATCCAACGGCAAAGCTCGAGAGTCAGTCCTTTAGAAGATGCACGAACATTTTGATCTTGATGATCAAAGAGTTCAGGAAGCATCTTCAGAATCCTTTTTGGAGGAACAACTTTTGATCCAAATTCACTAATTTTAAAAAAGAAAAAAAAAACAATTAGGTGAAGAAATAACGTTATAGAATACAACTTAATCAAAGTTTGCACCAAAGAGATATCATGCACAAACCTTAGGGCTTGAAACATGACATCTATTGCAGGCACAACAGCTTTTGCAACCTTATTCTTTATTGCTTTCTCCATTGCATCCTACAATTACCACAACAAGCAATATTAGAACATGCAATGATTACTAAAATGAAGAATGAAAGGGCATGCAGAAGAAGCGTACGAGGAAAACATCAACAGCCTCCAATTCAACCCAAAGCATAAAAGCTGCCTGAGCCTTCTCAACTGTTTTCGGTCTACCCGTCAGGCATTTTCCTGCAATCGCATCACAAACTTCTTTGGCATACCTAATCAACAACAATACATAACAGGCTTATGTTAGTCAACAGTTTTTTTTAAAATAAATAAATAAATAACAAATAGAAAGAGCATTTTAACCTTCCGGCATCCGCATCCGCGGCTTTCAAGAAGGCAATCAACGCATCAAGAGCCTTTTCTTGAACCGGGGCATTTGAATCAGCAACTGTTTTCCTAAACAAAGGACCTAACAGGCAAAAGAGAAGTGACAGGGTTTTATACACATTGGCATTCAGGATCCATACAAAAACTAGATCTGACAAGTTGAAGAAAAAAACTAACCAAATTCTCTGAGACGAGAGTCCTTTGGATCAGTAATGGAATCGCAGAGAGCGGCCAAATCAATGTTGCCTTCGTTTCTAACCTTCCAATTTTTGTGTAAAACTCGATCTTCCCATGGCAGTTTCTTTGCTTCCTTCAATAATTTCTCTTCTTCAGACATTTTTTCTTCTTCTTTTTCCCACTCGGATCTCGCTTCTCAACCCAGCTTCTTCTTTTTAATTTCTTCGCTGCCGAGTGCCGGCTCCAGAGAGAGAGAGAGAGAGAAAGAGAACTCAAATGACAAAACGAGGGTACTATATCATTATCTCACCTCTCTCTCTCTCTCTCTAAAACATATAATGAGGGCGGGGTATTTTGGGTTGTACGTTTTGAACGTCTGTCACCCCCACGCGACCCAAATGACACGTACCAATCAGCTGGAGAAGAGTAAGAGATTCAGACTGTGGGTCCCAGCTTTTTTAGTCTCATGTCATCGTGTTTGAATAAGTAATTCTATGGTGGCGCGTCAGGGGATATAATTGTAGTTGAACAGTGTAATTTTTGTAGGGCCTAAAAAGGGTCCCAAACAGAGAGAAGATCATATAATATTACATATATTAATAAATTTTTAAAAAAGAAAGCCGGACCTAATTAGAGCAGTTTTTTTAAAAAAACTTTTTCAACAAATTCAAAAGTTTGTTTAATAAACCTCTCTAAAAAATATGGTTAAAAAATAAAATTGGTCCAATTTCACTTCGATTTCTAACTTAAACAGGACGTATGTTATAATTTTTAATGAAAATTTTTTTATTTAATTATTTCTTATCTTATATTAAAATTATATAAAAAAATTTTACTTTAAACATTAAAAATTATAAATTAATAATTAATATTTTTTTATCTTTAATATTTTTTATTTTTAATATTTGAAAAAAAAATTAAAAACCTTAGTATAATTTATTTTATTATTTAAAAATTAACTTTTATAATTAATATTTAAAATTAATGAACAAATTCAATTAAATCTTTTTTATATTAGAATTAAAATAAAAATATTTAAATATACTTAATATATATATAAAAATTATCAATAAATTAATTTTACTAAAATATCAACTTTAATTATTTTATAATTATACGTCATTTTAATAATATAGTATACCAAACATTTTAATATATATTTTTTAACCTATAAGACTTCTAAAAATACAGTTTATTTAATATTTAATAATTTTTTTCAATACTATAACCACATTTATTTTTAAAAAAATTAAGATTACAACTGCTTTAAAAAAAAAATTCTACCAAGCTTGCCCTTAAACTATTTAAATTTGTTTTGTAATTGGTAGCATAGCATTAAGAGCCTGTGGCATTTACCTAGCCGCAACCGAGTTGTGCTTCAATATCCAATTCTCGCCTTAAAATAATTTAACCCTTTGACCACTATGTCCTCCTCCGCCTATTCCATTTCCGTTTCAAAATTTTTTAAAATTCATACGATAAAAAATTTGGATGTATTCGGCCACTATATTATATATTTCAAAAACACAAACATTGACCTCCAAGTTATAAGTATAAAAGACTAATTTATACCTGTAATTTATATATAAAAGACTTTTTTAAAAAAAAATTATCAAAAACTAACATCCACCTCCTATCTTAATTGGTCCATACCTTTTTTATGTATTTTTTTTCTTTTTGGTTCATTGTGTCTTTAAATTATATAAATAGCTTAAATTGGTCAATTTGTTAGTTAACCATTAGTCAAACTTAACGGTTCTAAAAATAATTGATCTTATCATGCACAAATCATTCAAAACGATATATGTCAACAATTAAAAAAAGTAAAAATAAAATATTGATTGTGAAGATCCAATCTGAAATATTTTAATTTGAGTAACAGTATGGAAAGTCAGTGTTAGTTTAGGATAAAGTTATTTTCGTTTGTATAAAGACAAGTATCACAGTAATTAGTGTAATTTGTTCTTATAAATAAGAGTGTTTATAATAAATATGATAGAATACTATCAACACACTTCCATATAATTTGAAATTGTAAAAATATAATCAAGTCAAGAGTAAGGCTAAATTGTTCAAATTCATACCAAAATAATATAGTATATAAATTGTAATTAATATATCAGTCACCACATTTTATCATAATTTATTTGGTACATTGTATTTATAGTTTATATAGTAATCCAACTCACATGTTACATGAATTTGACAAATAATTTGAAATGTCTATCATTATTCTTAAGTTATATTTTAAGGCGTAGTTTGGTGGCTTGTTGGCTTGTATTTCATTGTATTGAGGGTTTAAAATATATTATAATGATATAAGGCAGTGTTTGGTTTGCTTTTGTATTGCATTTAGCATGTGTAACTAATTTATTTAATTGGTCTACAGTGGATATTATTCTAATTGTATAAATCTAAATTAATTAAGTTAATTAAAATATAAATAAATTATTAAATATTCTTAAAAGAGTAGTTACAATGAAAAACTGTCAATGGCTTCCTCTTTCTCTAATACCTGTCAGCAAACTCAATCACAATAATCTCAGCAATTATCTACTATGAATTTTGGCTTTCTAGCTAAAACTCTACACTTTAATCTGTCAATCAAACTTGATGAAGACTAACTACATATATTGGAAGACACAAATCCTACCAGCTGTCAATGCCTTGGATTTTGAAGAATATATTGACAGCTCTAAATATTTACCACCTCAATTTATCAGTGTTCAGATTCCTAATGAAAGTGGAAGTGTAAGAATAGAACTTCAACCAAATAAAGAGTGCCAGAAGTGGAAGAAATCAGATCAAATCCTATTGTTTTGACTGATTTCAACTCTAAATCAGAAAGTTGTTGGTCAAGTCACAAAGTGTAAATCCTTTCTTGAAGCTTGAACTAAGCTGGAGAATCTCTACTCTCAAAAGTCTATGGCAAAAATCCTGAATCTAAGACAACAACTTCAGACTATAAGAAAAGGATCACACTTTGTCAATGATTTTGTTCTGAAAATTAAAAACATTGGAGATGCCCTATTTGCTGCTGGAGAAGAGGTTTCAGAAAGAGATTTATTGCTAAGCCTTATGCATGGAGTTGGCCATGAATATGATGCAGTGGTGGTTCTTATTTCATCACAACGGATGACTATGAGCTTGAAAGAGGCTCAGTTTTTACTACTCATGCATGAGCAAAGAATTGAACAACTCAATTCTCCAAGTCATTTTGGAGGAATTTCTGCTAATTTTGCAACTAATAATGCAGGAGATAGGAGAGATCACAAAAGTGGATCAAACTACAACAGAGGTGGACAACAAGGCAGAGGAAAAAGAGGCAGATTTGGTAGAAGAAAGCTATACTGTCAGCTGTGCACAAAGCCTGAACACCAAGCTTTTCAGTGCTTTCATCGATTTGATCAGCAATTTGTGAGGCCTCAACCTTCACACTACAACAACAACTCACATAGTGCAGCTGCACCAAATCAAGCCTATAAAAAAAATTTATTTAATAAAAATAAAATTATTATTCTAAATTAATTAAGTTAATTAAAATATAAATAAATTATTAATTATTCTTAAAATTAGTTACAATGAATAATAATTTATTTAATAAAAATATTAATTATTATTAAAAATATAATACAACAATAATTATTTTATAATATCATTTTTTATTCTAAAAATATATCAATTTTATTTTTAACAATATATTAAAAAAAATCACATCCAAACATTGTATAAGTTAATATAGTGTAATACGAAATATCACCAAATAGAGGATATTATATAAAAATAATACAGTCTAATACAATTCAATTTAAAATATGTTTGATATCACTTCTCTATTAGTGATAATAGTTTTTTTAATGTCAAAACTTATTTTGAATAATTTTTTGATTGTTTGACATCCATCCAAGCAAAACTTCTTTTAAAAGCTCTTTTACATTAATTTATAAAGGGCTCGTTTGGGAAAACTTTTACTTATGATTTTTGACAGTAGAAGAAGAGAAGTAAAAGTCTGAACTTTTAATTTACTGTTTAGATGATGTATTTCAGAAGAGCTTTTATATACATAAGAGCTTTTGAGACTGTTTGGCTGAAATATTTAAAAAAGTCTATAAATTATGGTAGGACATTTTTGATCTTCAATAAGAGCTTTTAATATTGTTTGGCTATGAACATTTTATTATAATTTCTACCCAACATAATTTCAACTTTATAACAAAAAATATAAGTAAAATTGTTAATTAATATTTAATTTATATGGGATAATATAATATATCAAAATTTATATTTTATGAACAAAAAAAATAAAATAATTAAAATTTATTTACAATTTTAGATACACATGCATAATAATTTAGTACAAATTATGAAGATAATATTAGATAAAATTCTAATGATAAAAGTGAAGAGAAAGTCATGGAATGAATTGAAAATCCTAATAATAAAATTCATTTACTGTTTGGCTAGGACATGGAAGGAATTGAAAATTTGTTATTAAGTAAAATAAGGTCAAAATGGGAATTATAAAATTTTCATTAAAAAATTTTGGCTTCCCGGTCATTGGTCCAAAAGCTCTTTTGGAAAAAGCCACAAATTTTAGCTTATAGTGGAAGAGCTTTTATAAGTCCAAAACCTTTTTATTGAACCATCCAAACAAGCTTAGAAGTGGCTTTTGGATCCAAAAAGCCCAAAAGCCACTTCTATAAGCCATCCCAAACAAGGCCAAAGAGAAACTTAAAATTTAACTTCTCTCCCCCGCCCCCCCCCCCCCCCCTTTCGAATTGTTTAAAAATAAATAGCCTCATAATATTTTAGATATTTTACTACTATTTTTCATTATGAAACTTTATTTTATTTCTTTTGTGTAATTCATCATTATCAAAGCTTCTTTATAGATGAATTGCCAAATAATAAACTAGCCTAAAAGTATTTTTTTTTAATTGAATACCAAATGTCATAATGTTTGTAGTTAAAAGTTATATTTTATAAAAGCTTTATTAGTAAAAGATTTACTCCCAAAAACTCGTTTAATCCAATACAATAACAACTCTATTAATTATATATTTTTAAAAATAAATATCAAGTTATTTTGTTTTATGAAAATAAAAACATTATAAAATTAGTACTTAACATTTTTAGAGGAAGCTTTTTCCTTAATATTTATATTATGAGAATATTACAATAACCTTTTCGACGAAAAGGTCAAAGGAGCAAACCTTTTTTTTTTTATCAATTATAACACTCAATTAAGAAAAAAAAAAGAAGAGAAAATGGTGAGAGATAACACCATTTAAACAAATATTTTTTTTTTCGATATACCATTTACGGTAGTGGCGACTCGAACCTAGAACATTGTCAGACTGAATAAACGTCTTTACCACCTAAACTACATTGGGTAGTTTAAACTAGTACTTTTAGAAATAACCTATGATTATTGTTTCTTCTCAAAATAGCACCAGTTTTCAGAGATATCCTAAAATGCCCTTAATGAAAGTTGATTTATGCCTTTCTTGGCTTTTTTTTTTTTTTTTTAATATTCTCTTCTTTCTCTTATTTTATCTTATCTTTCGCTCACAAACTCTTTCTCCTTTATTGCATAAAGCATTCAAACACTCATTTTATTGAACTAAAAAATTTTACGAAACCTCGCCGAGAACTAAAATTTTATTAAACTAAAAAAAATTCATCAACGAACTAAAAAAGAAAATTTTTCTAATTTTTTTTAGTGAGTGGGCGAACTATTTAGTTCGCCATTTGCCAACTCACAAATGTTTTTTTTTTGTACAGTTCGCCCACCATTATTTTTTTTTGGGGCGAACTAATTAGTTTGCCAATCAGTTTGCCGACCAATTTTTTTTTTTTTTTTAAGTTTTGGGATGAACTGTTAATTCTCACTAATTTTATTTTATTTTTTATTTTTTTAGTTCGCCTCACTCATGAAAGTTGTAAGTGCCATTACTTTCTCTTGAATTCTTTCAAGCTCACTCGTGACCATTTCTATCTTTGGTCTCTTTTTTTCTTGGCAAACTCATGCATTGTAGTGTCAGTATGATCAAATCTCTGATTCCATCTGTTGTGAAGGTTCCGACCAGGCGGCGATCCATAAAATAGTTTGAACTCAGTCACTTACAAAAAAAAAAAATTAATCAAAAATCAATTTCATAATAAAAAAAAAACAAAAACCAATCAAAAACCATATTTCGCTTCAATCAAAAACCATTTTTCCCCAAAACTTATTTACAAACATTTTTTTTAAAAAAACCCAAAAATAAAAAACAGTTAAGTTATTCACAAAATCAAACATAAATCATTCACAAGTAAAACAACAAACTACAAAAAAATAATAATAAAAAAAATATCAAAACCCACCTTTCTTGGATGGTGGCTTGGTCGACCGGTAGCTTTTGTCGGTGGTTGCTTGGTTGGGCAATGGAGTTGCTTGGTTAGCAACGAAGAGAGAAAATGTTAGAGTTTTTAGAGAGAGAGAAAATCAAGAGTTCAAAGTGGAAGATGGTGAGAAAAAAAACTAGTGAAATGTTTTCTTTTACAGTGAGGGGTAATTTTGTACCAAATCAATTTTAGGTGTTATTTTAAGGTAAAATAATAATTTGATGTCAGTTTCCAACTAGGCTCAATATACACCATTTAAAAAAAAAGCTCCCAAATAAATAAGACATTAATAACCTATGGGCCAAGGTATAAGGATAATTTTTTTTTTTTTTAACAAGCCAAATCTTCTACCTACTTAAGACGGATTCCAAATAACTCTCCAAATATTTAAGAATCACAATAAATTATAGTGAGTTTTCTAAACTTATTAAGTAATCTAGGTTTTTCATATAAATAAAAGGAAAAAAAAACATAACACTTTGACTAAATACATAGAATGGTGCAATATGTAAAACTCTTAATATCAAACTATGTTTATATCACATACTTAGCACAACTTATATTAAAAAATTCTTTTAGGATTACAGTCACCTCTATACTACTAGTAGGACTTTCAGTTAACACTAACACTTTCGAACCCACTTTCAAAAAGAAAAAGTTACGCTTTGACAATAAATGTATATGAAACAAGTACAAGTAAGGAATACACAATTTTAAAACAAAACACTCACGCCTGAAGGTAAGTGCTGTTAATTATGTGGTCCGCGTGTTGTTAAATTCCATGTACAAAACAGATTTAAAGTTGTGTGTGCATGTTACATAACTCTAGATATCGTCTTTGCAACGTAAATGAAGAAGATATATATCAAGTGAAAATATGAAGATCAAAATTACTAGGAAGATAGATATTTGAAGATGTGAAGATGAGTTGCTACATAAGAATGAATTGTTGAGGAGATATAAGGTTGGTTTTATGTAAAGAAAGGATCTATAAGGTTGTCCATATGGACTGCGGATGATGAAGTCGTCATATGTTATGCATACATATAGATTACCTTTGACATTTTACATGTGTTGTTGAATTGCTTTGTTGATTGCATGAACATGTAAACGTGTTTAACTTTTGTTTACATGTGTGAGACTGATATGGAGATCAATTTCTATTTCAGTTCATACCAAGGTCAAGTTTAATGTCAGTTCATGTTGAGATTATATGGAGATACATGATTTTGAGGTTGGCTTGCTTGCATGAGAATTGTGTTTATATTATCATACATTCAAATGGATTTTACAAAGAGTTATTGATTAGTTTAATTAAGTGTTTATCAAGAGTCTTTTGTATAACTATTTCCTGAATATTGAGGTTCTAATATCATATTCTGAATATTGAGCATATTGTCTTCAAAGGGTAGGCAGATGAATACGACACAACTTTCAGTAGAGCTAAGTGATGCTGGCTTTAAGTGACAAATGATAGTCTCTTGTGTGACCTTGTCTTCAGAAGACAACAAATGAGAACACTTAACCAAAAACACACACTAGATAAATTATAAAAGCAAAGCATAGAAAAGATGTGCAGGCAAGCATGCAAGAAACATGTGTGTGCATGCATTCACCCCGATTGAAACAAGTTAATATGTTTAATATTCATTATAACAAGTTGCTTCGTATCAGCAATAAGTCACTTTAAAGCGATAAATAACTATATTTGATTAATTTTTACAACATAGAATCCTAAAACATATTCCTAAGATGGCCAATCAAAAGAAACAAGATAATAGAATAAACAATTCTTATGGAGAAATTAAAATCATTATATAAGAGAAAACTAAAACTTCATTAACATATGTTTATGGAATTGAAGTCATGTTCGGGCTTCAAGAGAGCCCTAACTAACAAGAAAATTAGCTAGACACAAATATAATTAAAAACAAAAAAACAGCTAAAAGAATGGTAGAAACATAATGTTGCTCTTGGTCTTCGATCTTTAATCTCGAATCATTCTTTTGTGGAAAAGCTATCTTATTTATTGGTCTCCTTTTTGTCTTCAATCTTGATCAAATTAGGAATTTTCCAAAATAGGAATTTGTATAAGTTTAGGAGAGTGAATTCCTTCCAAAAATTGACTTTGCCCTTTCCTATAAACAATAGCAATTGACTTCAAGTCTTGAATCCTTTTTGACTTTAGTGTAGGTCTTTCATTACTTGCTCAAGAAGAAAAATGACTCAGTTGACTTTAGATACTTGCTACTTGCTGGAGCTACCTGTGGCTCGCACCTCTAACTTGTCGCAGTCACTGGAATTTTTGACTTTTTAGGGGTGCGACTTGTTGTTGCAATCTGTGGGTCGCACCTGCTTCGAAACTTTACGTATTGTTACGAAAACGATCATAACTTCCTCTAAAAAATTTGGAATCACTGAACTGTAAAATTTATTGGAAACTAGGCTTCTAGATCTTTCTAGAAATATATGGCTCGCAACCTAATTCATCTTTGGAAATTTATGGTCGCCTCCGCAACGGTATAAGTCTGCATAAGAATTCTTAAAAGAACCCCATTTTGAGCTCAATTTCTTCTTAAGAGCTAATTTCTGCAAAAACTCAACAAACACATTAAAAAGATCAAAGTTGCAAGAAAACATAACAATAAACATAGGAATTAAGGGTTTCAAATATGAACATGTATCAATCTAATAAGAACCAGAAAACTGCCCAATGAATAGAAGATGGAGGAGTGGAGAGCGGCTTATGCATAGGATCTGGAGGTGCTCAGAGTAGCCCATGCACAAAAACTGGAGGCACTTGTCATCAAGAAAACAAGTCTTTAGGGGCAGCTAACAGAGCAGGCTAATGCTCTTGAGGCTCATGCAAAGAGGGCGGAGGTGCTCAGTCTCGTTCAAGCCAACTTCCAAGAGCACCTCTTCGAGATGGTAAAGAAGGGCTATTTCTTGGCCTAGTCTCACGCTGCAGTGGAGGCCTCTTCTTCATGGGACTTGAATCTCATGAAGAAGTGGGATCATAAGAAGATCTTAAGACAAATCAGCACTACCAGTAGGAGCAGCTCAGCTTAGAAAACTTCGGCGACTGCGGCTTTAGAGAACACAGCAACTGAGAAGATTTCGGAGGAGACTGGCGTAGCTGTAAGTGCATAGGTTTTTGATTGGCTTATTCCTCAGTCAAAACTCCTGCTTGTAATGTAGTTCCTTATATAGTCCATTTGTGGACTCGCTCGACAAGTGAAGAAACTTTGCAAGCCTATTTGTCTCCTTCAAGGAATTATACCTCATGGTAAGATTATATCTTGGCTTGTAGTTCTTAAAGAGACTTAGGCGCGCACACATACATTTCATACATATGTGTCCCTACATCGTAGGTCCAATTCATTGTATGCAAGTTTAGGTCATATCTTATGGTTGCATATCGATTTAGGTAAATCATTTTTCCCAGTGGGAAACATCCTTGCTTGAGCCTACTGCTCTTTGTGTCTGTCAGTAGGGGTGGGCACGGTTCGAATTGGTACAGTTTTGGGTGAAATCAAACCAACTCGAAATTTATATGATTTTTGAAAAATTGAAACTAAACCAAATCGAATTGAAGGTGTAAACCAAACCGAACCGAAGTAATACGGTTCGATTCGATTTGGTTCAGTACGATTTTGGGCCTAATGGGCATTTTCATGTTTTTAAATTTTAATAGGTTTTACTACTAGTTTTAGTACTAAATTTAAAATCTCCAGAATTGAACCAATCCAAATTCAATATTATTAAAAGTAAAACAATCACCTGCTCATAAAAGTTAATTGAATCAATCCAGAATTTTAACTTAAAAGTAAAAGTAAAACAGTCCAGAATTGAACAATATTATTAACTTAAAACAGTCCAGAATTGAACCAGTCCAAATTTAATAATTATTCAAATTTAATAAAAGTTAAAACAGTCACCTGCTTATAAAACATAATTCAATAATTTAAAGCAGTCCAAATTCAATAATTATTAAAAGTAAAACAGTCCAATATTCAACTTATTAAAATAGTCCAGAAGCTAAAACAAATAAAACAATTCAAAATTTTCTCTTGCTCCTTTAATATGTTCCTATACAGTCCAGAAAAATAAAATAAATAAAACAGTAGGCTTTGAAAAGAATAAAAACCATCACAGTTGTCCTTCTCCAATAAAGAAATAAAACACAACAAAAATAATTATCATTGCTTAAATTTATTCCTCTTCAATTGTCCTCCAATGATACACATATCACTTCCACTTTCATTATCTATCTTTACATTAAAAGCAGTTCAAGAAGGTGAAATATCAAAGTCAAAAAGTCAAAAATTTTAATCATAATTTCCAGGAGACAGTAAAAAAAACAATTAACAATAAGCAATGACAGTTCAAGAAGGTGAAATATCAGATCAGGCAACACTAGCAGTTTCATGAAAAGCAAAGCCTAATAAAAAAAGTTCGAAAAGTAAATAAATTCTGAGACATCTTTCTCGCCTCAAATCACAAACTGGTTCACAAGAACAAAACTCCAATTTACTCAATTGCTTCTTTCCATCAATTTTCTAATCAATAAAACATTCACTAAAAATAGTTTATTATCAAACCAAATAAACAGAAAATAGTTTCAAATCAAACAAACATTCAAAACAAACACAAACAGTTTATTATTAGCCTTATGTTGAAGAAGGTTGGGCTTCAAAGATAACAATAAATTAGTTTGTTTGGATGTTTGTGTTTGATTTGAGGCTCCCCTCTTTGATGCTAACCTTCTTCAACATAAGAGCTTTTAGCTCTAAAGTGTTGATACAAGTAAAGTTTTGACTAGACATCATTATGTACTAACGGATTACCCAAATTCACGCAAACCAAACCGTGATCAAATCTCGAACTTCAAGCAAAAACCAGAAGAAAAAAACACATGCCCTTCAATTTAAAAGCCTAAACCCAATTCCAAAATAGATCTACATATTCAACACAATTGCATCAATACAAAACTACAATACTCAATACATTTCTCAACATACTTGCACCAAAATAAACAAAACCTATAACAAATCTTACTCAATCAAACCTCACAGCATTCTATAAAAATTACTAAAACCATAACAATGTATTCATACACAACATAAGAACAAAAGTTTTTCGGCAATTTCATTAATTTACATAGAAAAAAGTGCCAGAAACTAGAAATTAAACAAACTAGAGCAATAATATTGAAAACTAACTAAAACCCCATTTGCAATATTGACGTGAACACAAAACCCAGAAAGTGAATTGAAAAAAAAAAAAAATTGGTTTCATGAGTAAAAAAAATATGCCCCGTACTGGGTGAGGAAGCAAGGAGAGCGGCAGCGGCGAGGAAGCAAGGAGAGCGGCAACGGGGACAATAGGCGAGGCAGCAAAGAGCAACGACGTGTGTGTATGGGTTAGGTGTGACTGCGTGAGATTGAGAGATTAGGGTTTTTTTTTTTAAATATGATAAAATGAAATGGCAGCACTGCTAGGGTTTTTTTTTTTCTTTATATATGATGGGTAACCAGGTCAAACTAGATTTAAATTTCTCAAAACTGAACTGAACCGTTTTGACACGATTTTTTTTTACATCAAAACTGAACCGAACCAAACTTAAACCCAAAACTGACTTAAACTACAAAATACCATTCGAATAAGGTTCGAATTAGTTTTTGTGCCCACCCCTATTTATCAGCATGGTTTCAGCCTGAGAAACTAAGTTGTTTCTCAGCTTATGACCTAAAGTACTGCCCTACGCTCACGAGTGGCTGGTCGCAGGTCCCTCAAATGCGCAACGGTTAAAACTTGCAACCATTGATGTGATTCCGTGATCACAGGTTTCCTTGCAAGTTCAAACTAGCAAGTTTGGTCTTGATCTGCAACAATGTGACTACGACCCTATGGTTGTATATGGCATTGCGATTTGGATCCAGTGTGTGCTGGCCAAACTCACGACCCAAACTCGCTGGCTTATGCTAGCGGGTTACCATCCCAGATTGATTCCAGTGAGTTCCTGGTTAAACCACAATGAAAAGGTGTGACTTTGTGCATGGTTACTTGGATCGTAGATGTTTCAAAATGCATCTCACGACCTAGAGTCGCAACCCTAGGATAGCGAGAGAGTCGCACTTTGGTTCCAGATTTTACTATTTCCAGCTCGCGACCCAATATGACCACTTTCTTATAAACCCTAACAAGCGTGAAAATCTGATTTTCTTCAAAGAGACAGATAATATTCTTATCAAAAGCCTCTTCACCTTTTCTCACTCTCTCTCAGAAACATTAACCCCACCATGTGCTCAATGTGCTAATATTCCTTGGGCTTTGTCTTCACTTGGCTATCATGTCAAGGTATATACTTGTTTTTATCTAGGGCTTGTATTTATTTCATTTAGACCTTTGATTAAGTTAGGTCTTGATTGGTGAAGACTTATTTATGTTGGGTTTGTCATTTGACTAGGTTTTTATTGCATATTCATGTAAATCTAGATTGTGCTAGTTTGGTATGACTTTCAACACTTTGTGCATGATAGTTACATGACATACACTTAGACTTTATTGAATCTCTTCTTGAGGTAGTCAAGTATTGATCATGCATCACTATAAAAGGCCTATGGGATAGGTAGATTCAAGTTATAACTCAATAGGAGTGGACTGCGGAGTTGTAAATTTATGGGTATAATTAAATTACCATATAGTAGATTATTTATGACGCATGTGGCTAATGATGGTTGGTTCCATTGTTTTTCCCCGTTGAGGTTTCCATACAAAAATCGAGTATCCATTTTTTTATCCCTTATAGATAGATTTTTTTCCACAATGAATGTTTGGGGTGCTTACAAATTGTTGTAAAATTTGGTTATAAACTATTTGTAACACCCCCTGACTCGACCCGTCTGGATCGACCAAGGGAGCGTTACCGGATTTTCAAAACTTTCCTTAATTCACTTTATAAATTACAAACCAGTGAAAATCATATCACTTGTATTATAAAAATGTGTTTTTAGTGAGCCCATTAAACTTTATTTTCAAAAATTTCGGCAGAGTTTCCTCTGTTTTTCTGATTTCCCAAAACCTGTTTTTAACAAAACAAATCTAGCATATAACAACTTCAACACTTCTAAATAAATTTTCAAACCAACGCGCACTCTGCCGTTTAGTGCGACTTTCCAAACAGTTTCAAATAAAACAAATAGAATGAATATTTACAAACATTTGAAAAGAAATATAAATCATAAAGCACTTATTTACAAACTATATATATAAATGTCGAATTACAGATTTCTGTTTTTTTTTCAATTAATCAACATTAGTTAAATCAGACTATTCATCCCCTAGGTTGTTAGTGACGTTAGCACACACTTTTAGCAGTGGAGGATATTGGCGCAGGTGAGGAGGCAGCAGGCACAACTGAGCAACAACAAGCCGATTCGCAGGATCTTATGAAGGAAGATACTTAAGAGCAGGATTCATGAAGATTCAAGCTTTGCATTTACCCGATCTCAACAACTCTAGCTTCCTTTTTTCTTTTGCAAGCTGTAACGCCCAAATTTGATATAACCTAAGATGTGTTTCTAAGCATTTAAGTTTTAATAACACACTTTTATATGTTTATGTTAACTAATGGGAGTTAAATTTTAAAATAAATTTTGATTGGCTAAGTAATTAAAATTGATTTAAACTCCTTATATTTTAAAGGAATATATTAGATTTTATATAAATATAGGATTTTGAACCCTTTTAGGATTCTGATGAAGACCGTGTTAGGAGAAGCGAGAGACTGAGACGTGATATGAACAGTAACGTAAATAGTGAGCAGTGACGTGAATAGTGAACAGTTCGTGTCCATGTCAATTTCCTATTTTATTTCCTATTTTTTAGGCTTTTGACGTTATCTTAATTTCCTATTCTAGTTTAGTTTAATTACTATTTGTTTTAGGAGTTTTATTTCTTTTAGTATTTTATTTTCCTATTCCTTTTATTAGGAGGATTCTATCTCCTATATATAGCTTATTATCATTAGGGTTGTAAGTTATCGAATTTATCAAAGTACTATTCAGTTTTCTCTGTCTTTTGGCTAAACAACCATAGACATTATTTCGGCTTTTTTTTAGCGTTATACTTAGGATTGGCTTGGGCTAGGGCAAAGCCTAAATAACCTACGTTCTAGAGAATTGGGAATCCCTAAATAAGGTGATCTAATTCAAAATCTATCGTGTGTGTGCGTTACATGCTTTGCAAGTTAGGGCTTGTTGTTGGATCTAGACCTAGGTCCTCAACAGATTCCTATATTTTTACAGAACTTTAAAAACTACTTCTATTGAAAGAACCTTATTGTTTTATTTTCTTGTATACAATTTAAGAACGACACAAATAATATATATATATATATATATATAAACTCTCATCTTTTGAATTTTACCGAAATCTCAAGAATGTGATTTTCTATCAAGAAGAAAAAAGGAATTTTCAAAGTGTGAAATTAATATTTTTCTGTATTTCATTCATACTGATATGCTTAGTGATTCTAAATTAGAGTTTTGAATGGGTAAAACCCCTAAAGGCGTATTAGTTGAGCTTTTAGTTTTAATTTTCAGGTATAGGCTGACTGACCTGTGCTTATTTCATAAATTTTAGTGTGAATATATGTTTTTTTTTGGTAAATTGGTTTTATATTCTATAAATTAGACATCTAAATGGTTCTATAGAAATTTGTTTCGCTTAAAAGTATATAGTATTGAATTTGTTATGAATTTTTGATTCTTTTAACAAAGTGCAAAAACTCAAAAGTACAGATGCTTTAAAAATATGTATATGTATTATTTGGATTTGAAACTTTTATTTTGGAATTATATATGTTTATTTTATGTTATTGTAAAATTTTATATTAATTGGAATTTTGTAGAAATTTAAACAAATTCGGTATTGTATAGTGTTCCAGACTGCCCACTATTAGGCAGACGAGAACACTCCAATAAATAAATTATTTTATGGTAGTTTTCAAATTTATAAAATTATGAAAATTTGTATATGTGATCTATGTTTGTTTACAATTTTTCTACAAATTATTAAATTTTTTCAGCATGTGATTAATTTATTAAAAATCTAACATTGGACACTGTTCCGTTTTCAAAACAGCACTGGTTAGTTCTAGTATTGAGGTTTTAGTTTGGGAAGCATCTTAAGAGTCATATTCCGGTCCTAAGGCATTATTTTGAGTATGATATGTGATCTAGGCTAAGGTTTGGATCATTATCTTTTTAGAGGTTTGATTTTGCTTGGATTGCTGAAAGATAAGTTTACTAAATCGTTTATTTTCAAAACTGGAATCACATTGTTATATGTATAAGAAATGTGTTTATGTGTGCTTTTGAAATATGTTTATGCATACATTATGTTTTGAAAATATATGAATACATGGTACCATAAAATACTTTTTGACTAGGCTTACCTTTATTTATTACTGTTAGCAGGCGCCCTTATGATTTATGTGTGGAGCCCTATGTGATATGTGATTATTATGTGTGTGGTATATGAGAAGTGACTCTAGGGCACCCTGGGGACTAAAGAGTTTTTGCATTCATTTGTAGATGTATTGGTGCATGTGAGAGGACTCGTTAATGGTCACATTGAGGGTCTGGCTCTTACCTTTGGGTATAAGTGTTCTATGTTTTTAAGAAAATAATTCTCACTTGCACTTTTCCTATATACATTAGTTGTCAACGGGTAACTTTGGCACCAATATATGATGTGTTATGTACAAGTCATACTATGTAGTGATGAGTAAAGGGAGATATATATTAAGTATGTGATTTTCTATAGACGATAAGTTCTATTATTTGTGTTTTGAATGTTATTTAGATTTGATAAAAAGAATAATAATGTTTAGTATGCTTACTGAATATCCAACTTACTTAGTCCATTGTGATTCCAGATGATTGAGGTTTCGATTCGTGCATAGCATGAATTGGCATTTTGGTAATGATCAGTTCTTGGTTCCCTAGCTTTAAGAGTTTATTTATTTTTTTAGGCCGCTATTTATGTTATTTTAATATTTATTTGATGATGTATTTGTTTTTATGCTTATATTGAGATTTATTGCAAGATGTTTGACATTAAGTAAGATCATGTCTTGACCTTCTTACTGAGGTGTGACAGTTTTGGTATCAAAGAGCGGTTATATAATTCAGAATACTTATAGTTAAGAATTTGTTAAGGGAACCAAGCGAAATGCCAATTATTTAGGGTCAATAAATTATTTAATACTTATGGGTATATTTGTTTGTAATAATTTTGCTTACCAAGTGAATAATGTGCATTTTTTTTAATTCCTCTATCGTTGAATAGTATAGATACGCCTCGTAGAGTTGGTTAAAGAGGTGTTGCCAGGGCTGCTAGAGAGGGATGCATTAGTGTTGGTAGCGGTGCCAGTGCCGCTAGAGGTGATGGTGCTAGTCAAGAGGGTGAAGCAGCTAACTTGCAAAATTTATTGTAATCTATGACCATTGCATTTCAGGGAGGCAACAGAACTCAGCTGCAGGTAGTGGAACAGTTTAAAAGGCTTTATCTGTAACATCCCTAATTTCGAATAAATATGAAAAGTATTATTGAATTAATATGGAGTATGTGAATGTGATAATTATGATTTCAGGGGTGAAAAATGTAATTAAATGTATGTATATTTTAAGGTTTCCAAGTGGACCAATTGGAACGGTCCAAAACAGTACACGAAGAAAAGGGTAAAAAACTGGACAGTGTGCATCGCGACCATCCTCGCGACCAGGGATCGCGATAGCTGCTCGCGATGAAAATGGAGAAATTGGACTGGTGAGCATTGCGATTAGAGACCGCAACTAGCGCTCGCGATAGATGCTCACGATGTGAAGGGGTAAAAATTTTACCAGTGAGCATCTCGACCACCGCTCGCGATACGCGATCGCAATGACCCAAAATTTTCTTTTAAAAAAATAGCACCGAACGATTTTGAAGCGGTGGAGCTTCATAAAACATAAATTGAAAGTGAGCAAAGCTCACAAACATAACAGAAACAGAATTAAGAGCTCGAAGAAGAGAGAAAAGAGGAAAGAGAAGGGAAAGAAGAAGAAGAGAAGAAGAAAATGAAGAAGAAAAGAGAAAGAGAAGGAAGGAAAAGAGGAGGAAAAGGGTATCCAGGTTCGGTGTACACTCGTTTTCTAATTTTCAGTTTTTCAGAATATTTCGGATTGATTGAATTTGATTAATTTTGAGTTATTTGAATTATATTGAGTATAGTTTATAGTTTGAAATTGATTTTGGAATGATTTGAATTGCGAATTCTCGAAATATAGATTATATCTGAAATTTTGATTGTAAATAATATTATGAATAGATTTTAATACGTTTTGATACTAATATTGTTATGGAAATATATTGTTGAAAGTGATTTTAATTATATAATATTTGTGAAATGTATCTGAAAATGATTTTGGGGCATTTTGATTTCGATATGAAATTATGAAATACGTTTGAATATATTTTTGGATTGATTTGATGTGATTATTGATTTAGAAATATATTTGTATATTTCCGTTATATGATATTTGATGAAATTTGAATTTAAAAAATATAGATATATCGATATGAATTGAGATTGAATAATTTGAAAGTTGAATTCAATGATTCTGAAAGAAATAAAATATGTTGATATTGGATTTGAGAAAACGTTTTGCGAAATGGTTCTGATGTGTATAAACATAGATACGGATATAGGAGGTTGATATGTCAATTGGGTTTCTGTCTGAACAGTACTGTACCGATTTACTCTGTTTGTGCCACCCTTTGGATATACAGGCCTCATGTGCCGGTCCTAGGGTTCTGAATTCTGTCATGGGACATTTACAGCAGGTGATTCCGTTGGTATTCCATTCTGATATGATATTCTGCGGGTCGCCCGTTTGCGTCCGATACCGAACAACCCGTAATCTAGTCAGATAACTTATGTTTTATATGTCAGGAGCCCAGTATGAAAACTGATTTGGTATATGAAAGTATTTGAGAAATTATAAAGATTTTGTCTGTTGATTGATTTTGAATACTATATTTGTTGAGTATCTGATTTGATTTAACATGAGCTTTATATCTGATTTATTTATATTTTTATCGATAATAGATAAACTTATCTGATATAGTATATTTGGATATACAATTTTGTGTACATCCACTAAGCAATATGCTTAGCGTGTTGAGTTTTTCTCACATGTAGGTGACAGAGGTTCCAAAGGAGATAAAGACAAAGAAGAGTAGAGATTGCAGAAGGAGAGTCCGGAGTCACATCGGTCCTAAATAGATTTTGGCAGTCCTTTTGTAATAAGTATATATGTTTTGATACAGCATGCATATACAGAAACTGTTTGTATATATTTGAAGAACTTCCGCTGTGTAAATATTTTACTATACGTTTAAGTTATTTGAATATTTATAAATTATATTGTGATAAATTGATTGGGTAAGTCGCACTACATTTGGAAAGGTGCGCAAAAGAGATTTGAGATTTAGAAGTTGATTTTTATGAATTTTAATTGTAAACAGGTTTTGGAAAGTCAGAAAAATAGAGGAAACTCTGACAAGATTTTCGGAAAAATTTTTAGATCACTTTCAATTGTTTTTAATGTAGTATTAAATTATGGTTATATAAAAACAAAAGTTAGAATTTAGTATATAGTAGCGCTCCCTGATTCGGTCCGAGTGGATTGGGTCAGGGGGTGTTACATTATCATTTATCTTTTAAGGGAACAACGAACCCAATCGATGGAGAGGAGTGGCTCCGGGAGTAAGAGAAGGTGTTTAGTTTCATGAATTGCACTGATGATCAAAAGGTTGCTTGTGCAATATTTATGCTCAAGGGTGATACTGGTTATTGGTGGGAAATGACGAATCGAGCTCAGAAAGTTCCTAACGACCCAATTACTTGGGTTAGATTTAAAGAGCTCTTCAATCAGAAGTATTTTTCAGTGGAGTTTGAGAATGAAAAAGAGTCGGAGTTCATCCAATTGACTCAGGGAATAAAGAGTTTGGTGGAGTATGAGAGAAAGTTAGAGCAGTTGTCGCGATTTGCTCCACATTTAATTGAAACCAAGTAACGCAAGATTAATAGCTTTATGGGGGTTCTAAAACCGGATATCAGGAAGCATGTGCGAGTTTTGGGGATTAAGAACTTATGGTAGAAAGATCAGATTCTAGTAAGGGAAGATGAGATAACAAGCGGTGAAAATTTGAAGGAGATCTCATGGTCCTCCACAGAAGAAGCTATGGAATAAGAACTTACAAGGTAAACATGATTATAAGAACCGGGGGCAGAAGAGGCAGAGAGATGGGTGTTCTAATAAGGAGTATCCAATATGTGATACTTGTGGCAAGAAATATGGTAGAGTTTGCTTCAGGAAGATTAGAGCTTGTTTCAAGTGTGGAAAATCTGGTCATTATATTCAGAATTGTCCGGTGTTGAAAAAAAGGCAAAAAACACCAATGAAAGACCAGGAAACTCATGTAGGGTGTATGCTCTCACCAGAGAGGAATCATAAGCCTCACCATCAATGGTGCAGGTATTGTCCCTATATCTGGACACCTTGCTTTTGTACTATTTGACTCTGGTTCTACACGTTCATTTATATCATGCACTTTTGCTAGGAGATTTGAGTGTGCACCTGAAATGTTGGAGTTTGAGTTATGTGTTGTTACCCGTTAGGGGAATCTTTGTGTGCTAAAGACTTGTTGAGATCATGTAGAGTTCAGATAGAGGACAAATTGGTAGAGGCAGACTTGATTATTTTAGACATGCGTGATTTTGACATTATTTTTGGTATGGATTGGCTATCTGTTTACCATGCTAATGTCAAGTGCTTTAATAAGAAGGTTGTGTTTAGTCCTCAGGGTAAGCATGAATTTAATTTTGTTGGTACCAACTTATGTTCACTTCCACCAATGATATCAGTATTTCAAGCTCAGATTCCTTAGAAAAGGTTGTATGAGATTTTTGGCAAGTGTCATGGATATTGAGAAGTGTAAAGTGAAACTCCAAGATGTTCGAGTAGCCAATGAGTTTCTAGATGTATTTCTGGATTATCTACCTAGTATTCCTCTTGATAGAGAGATCGAGTTTCACATTGAACTGTTTCCAAGTACCTCTCCTATATCTAAAACGCCTTATCGAATGACACCTACTGAACTTAAGGAGCTTAAGCAATAGTTGTAGGAGTGGCTTGAAAAGGGCTTTATTCGTCCTAGTGTTTAACTATAGGTCGCAGTAGTACTTTTTGTTAAGAAGAATGATGGCAGTATGAGGTTTTGTATTGATTATCAGGAGTTGAATAATGTAACTGTAAAGAATAGATATCCTCTTCCTAGAATTGAAGACTTGGTAGATTAGCTTCAGGGTGGGAGCAGCGTTTTCGAAAATTGATCTTTGATATGGTTATCATCAGTTGAAGAAATAAAAAAGAAGATGTCCCAAAAACTGCTTTTCTAACTGGGAATGGGCATTACGAATTTTTAGTGATGCCATTTGGGTTAACAAATGCACTTGCTGCTTTTATAGATCTCATGAATAGGGTGTTTAAGGACTGCTTCGATAAATTCGTGATTGTTTTTATTGATGATATTTTAATTTATTCTAGAAGCCAGGAAAAGCATAAAGAGTATTTGAGGCTGGTTTTGCATGTACTTAGAGAGAAGCATTTATTTGCAAAGTTTTCCAAATGCGAGTTTTAGCTGGATCGATTTGCATTTTAAGGGCATGTAGTGTCATCAAAAGGAATTTCTGTAAACCAAGCAAGGTAGATGTTATGGTGAATTGGCCTAGACCAACCGATTTGAAGGAAGTTTGAAGCTTTTTGTGATTATTCGGGTACTATGGACAATTTGTTGAAGGATTTTCCAAGGTAGCCACACCCTTAACCAAGCTAACAAGGAAGAATGTTAAGTTCATGGAGTAATGATTGTGAGGCAAGTTTTCTGGAGCTCAAATAACGGTTAGTCACTGCTCAATACTAACTAGTCCTTCAGGAATTGCTAGATACATGATTTATAGTGATGTTTCTCATAAAGGACTTGGTTATGTTATGATGCAAAATGGTAAGGTAGTAGCTTATCTTTTTCGTCAGTTGAAACTATATGAGTTAAACTACCTTACCCATGACTTGGAGTTAGTAGCTGTGGTGTTTACTCTTAAGATTTGGAGACACTATCTGTATAGTGAGAAGTGTGAGAACTATACAGATCATAAAAGCCTTAAATATTTCTTTACCCAGAAATAGTTGAATATGAGACAGAGGCATTGACTTGAATTAGTGAAGGACTATGACTGTATTATTAATTATCATCCATGCAAAGCAAATGTGGTAGCTGATGCACTAAGTAGAAAATCTACGCGTAGTATAACTACTTTAATAACTATCTAAAAGGAAATTATGTGGGATTTAGAGAATTTTAGCATTGAAGTGATGAATGTTGATAGCGATGGTTTTGTGGGCAAGATGGTGGTGCAACCTACATTGATTGATAGAATTAAGCATGCGCAGTCTGGTGATACACAATTGATGAAGATCATGGAAGATGTTTCTTCTGGAAAGAAAATTGGTTTCAGTGTTTCTAATGATGGAGTGTTACGGTATGAAGGAAGACTTTGTGTGCCTAACAGTGTTGAATTAAAGAATGAGATTTTGAAGCTCATAAATTCTTGTAATCAGTGCATCCTGGTAGTATAAAAATGTATCATGATTTACGGACTCATTATTGGTGGAACAATATAAAGAGTGATGTAGCGAAGTTCGTGAAACAATGTTTAACCTATAAGCAGGTTGTAATATCCCTAATTTCAAATAAATATGAAAAGTATGGTTGAATTAATTTTGAGTATGTGAATATGATATTTACGATTTGAGGGGTGGAATATGTAATTAAATCTATGTATATTTTTAAGGTTTCCAGGTGAATCAGGTGGAGCGGTCCAGAAAGAATGCATAAAAGAAAAGAAAAATGTTAGCAGTGAGTACCGTGATTAGTCACCGCGACCAGGGATCGCGATGAGTAGCTCGCGGTGAAAAATGATAATTTGAGGCAGTGAGCACCGCAATCAGTCACCACGACCAGGGATCACGATGAACAGCTCGCGGTGAAAATATTGATTTTGGGCAGTGAGCAACGCGACCAACATCGTACCCAGACACCGCGATGGTTGATCGTGATGAAGGCGGTAAAATCACTTCAGTGAGCAACACTGACCAGGTGGCGCGACCACAGGTCGCGATGGCCAAATTTTTATAAAAAAATATATGGCGGTGGAAAGTTTCACGAAGAAGCAAAAACAGAAAAAGAGAAAGAGAGAGACCGGTAGAAAGAAAAGAAAGCAAGAAAGAAAAAGAAAAAGAAGAGAAAGAAGAACAGAGAGAAAGGAAGAAGAAGAAGGGAAGAAGAAGAATAAGAGAAGAAGAAGAAGAGAAGAAGAAGAAAGATAAGGAAAAGAGAAGAGAAGAAGAGAAAAGAAAAAAGGAAAAGGGAGAAAAAGGGAATCCATAAAAGAAACTGTTGTAGAAACGGTATTCAGGTTGGTCTACACTCGTTTTTGAAATCTTTACGAAATTATTATGTGTTTTTGGTTTGAATCTGAGGTTTTTGGATAATTTAGTAAATATATGTTCATAATGTTCTTCATTTGAATGATTTTGCTTTAATCGTATTTCGATTATCATGATTACGTTGAAATAAATTGTTTCAGAATATCGTATGAAAAAACCTGTTTAATTTCCATGAAATCATATATACATATTTTACTAATATCGTTTGAAATTTATATTTGTTAAATTTAATTTCGATTTGTGAATTACAGTTGTTTATTTCGAAATGAATACCATGCATTGATATGAGAATTCGAAAATGTTGTATTGAAACGGCTCTAGGATTTGGACATAGAAAACGGATACAGGAGGTTGGTATACCAGCTGGGTTATTTCAGTAGTACTGCATCATTATTATTAGTGACTGTTAGACTTCGCGGGGCAAACCTAGCATAGACCAGTTTAGGCGAATCCCGGAGGTGGACGTCACACCGATATTGATATTATGTACCTCTCTAAGGATGGTTCAGGCCCCCAATACTGGTCCTAGGGTAGGGAGTTATTTCAGCCCATATTCCAATCCAGAAAAGTATATTGAGTATACCAAAGGGCCAGGATTGAAATGAAATTGAATAAACTGTTTATAAACGAATTTAGAAAAATTGATTTTGTATAGTTTAATTTACTAATTGAGTTAAATAGTGATTTGTTTTTATATTATATCATGTTTACATTTTATTTTGAAATTTAATTTGTGATTTTGATAAATGAGTTTAGTGTACACCCACTAAGCGATATGCTTAGCGCGTTGACTTTTATCACGCGTAGGTAACAGAGATACAGAAGGAGAAAAAGACTAGGGAGGATGTACCTGCAGATAGAGATTCAAAGTCACCATCCTTTTGGGTAGTTATATTTGAATTTTAGTTGTATATCATTTAGTTACGCGTGCATATACAGAAGTTTGTAAATTTGTTATATATATAAGTTTTGTAAATATTTGTTTAACAGGTTATGTTTTCAAAGATTGTAAATATTAATAATGTATTGTTTTATTTAAAAATGCTTGGAAAGTCGCACTATACGGCAGAGTGCGCATTTGATTGAGAATTTAATCTTGAAGTGTTGATATTATGTTATTTGAATTTTTTTAAAAACAGGATTTTTGGAAAGTCAGAAAAACAGAGGAAACTCTGGCAAAATTTCTCAAAATAGTTTTGGATGGGCTCACTATAAAAGGGATTTTAAAATATATCTTATTTGGTTTTCAATGGCTTTCAATTATAAAGTGAGTGAAGAAAAGTTTTAAAAACGGTAACGTTCCCTGGGTCGATTCAGTCGGGTCGGGTCAAGGGGTAATACACAGGTAAAGGCCGAGCATCAAAGACCGTCTGGTTTGCTAAAACCTTTGCTTGTGCCTAAGTGGAAATGGCTAAATATAGCTATAGATTTTGTTGTGGGGTTGCTGCAAACACAGAAGGGCTATATTGCTATTTGGGTGATGGTTGACAGATTGATAAAGTCTGTACACTTCCTATTGATATGTATAAGTTTTCCAATTGAGGTATATGCTCAAATATCCATTGATATGATAGTATGGAGTAAATAAGTCTATTGTTTAGATAGGGATCCGAAATTCACCTCTACATTTTGGAAGAGCTTGCACAAGGCTTTGGGTACTCATTTAAACTTTAACACTACTTTTTTTCCTCAGACGGATGGACAGTCTGAAAGGACTATCCAGATTTTGGAGATGTTGCGAGTTTGTGTATTGGACTTTGGAAGTAGTTGAGAGAAATATGTGTCTTTGGTAGAGTTCTCCTACAATAATAGCTATTAATCTACTATTTGTATGGCTCCTTATGAAGCCCTTCATGGAAGAAAGTGTAGATCTCCAGTTCATCGGGATGAGGTTGGTGAAAGAAAAATGTTAGGTCTTGAGATTGTTTGTAAACTTGTGAAGTTATTGAAAAAATCAGAGAGAGAATGAAGGTCGCACAAAGTAGGCAGAAAAGTTATATGTTATGCCTTTTTGTACCCGCAAGTATACGGGGTTGTCACAAGTAATACATAATGAGTAAATTATCGTCTTCACAGAAATATTCTAGGCATTGAGTGTTAAAATTAACTAAGCTTATATCTATTTGGAAAATCGGAACGTTTGTAAGAAGAAAATTAAAGATGAAAATATAGAAACATAAAAATAATGCAAACGACCAATATGAGAGATTAGCTAGGGTATTTGAATTCACCTAATCCATCCAATTGAATTTCATGAAATCACATTATTGCGATTTAATTATCAATGTTGATGATCGTGTTTATCTAAATGATCCAAAATTCTCTCTCGAGATAAATCAGACCTATTACCACATATACTAATATTCTATTGCTCGATGGATATCCAAGTGCATGAAAATGCATTAATTACCATAAACATCTTATATGATCACACAAGTAAATTAGCATATATCTATCTAATTCTACTTATGGTGGACATTACATCGAACACGTTGTGGGCATCACTTTTCGGTTCATAACACACAACCATAAAATCAACTAAATGCAGGACATTACATTTAGAAGTATTAAGATTAATAACATCACTCAACAAATAATAATCAATCACAGTAAATTAAATAATTAATTTATTCAACTATCAAGAAACTGTCATGAAAAAAGATCCATTAAAACCCTAACTTACAAGTTCAAGTCATAATCAAGAAATTACAACTAAACATGTTTATCAATTCTAAAAGAGATATACAAGAATGAAAATTAAAAAAGCAAAAGGATAGAAAAACTCTTGGAACGTATGAACTCTCATCCTCTTCCAATTGTGATTTCTTCTAGTTTTCACTTTCTCCAAAATTCAAGCTTGGTGTTGAGATGATGACTAAAGGATCGAATCTGCACCCTCTTGTCTCCAAGATGATCTTCTTCTCCCCCTTGGCCTCTCATTTTCTCTTTTGTTATCCTCTTGGTCGAGTTCTCTAAGTCCCAGCCGAACTCCCTCTTGTTTTATTTTCTTTTTCTTTTTATAGCGCTGGAATAGGTCAGATTTTTAGGCACTCGCGATTTGCATAAGTAGCGGGCCAAGTAACGGGTGCAAGTAGCCGGTGCCACTATCAAGTTTTGGAAATATACTCACGACTTACACAAGTGGTGGCTTAAGTAGCGGAACACACTGCCAAGGTCTGGAATTATATTGCTACTACTTACATAAGTCGCGGTTCAAGTCGTGGCCCAAGTCATGGAACTGCGCACTGATGCGAAAATGAGCATAACTTCCTCTAAAACACTCGGAATCATGAATCGTAAAATTTGCTAGAAAGTAGACATCTAGAACGTTCCAGAAATATAAGGCTCATAACCCAGTTCACCTTGCAGAATTTAGGGCAGCCTCCGAAACATGACAGGTTTGCACTAATAGATCTTCAAATCTTCAATTTAATGCACTAAAACTCTTCAATTAAGCTCAAAACCTTATTACTTGTACACTAGATAAAAAACATTAAAACAGCCGATAATTACCCGAGAACGGAACAAAAGTAGATTAGGATATGTAGATGGATGCCCATTTCTTATCAAGAAATGGAACCAACATTATGCTGATAATCAAAGGAAATATTTAGAGTTTGCGATCGGTGACAATGTATTCCTTAAGGTTGCCCCAATAAAAGGAGTTATGAGATTTGGTAAGAAGGGTAAGCTAAGCCCGAAATATGTAGGTCAATTTGAGATTTTGGAGAAGGTTGGAGATTTGGCTTATAGGTTGGCACTTCCGCTAGCTTTAACTAGAGTTCATAATGTGTTTCATATGTTTATGCCTCGAAAGTACATTCCAAATCCTTTTCATGTGATCAGTTATGAACCGCTTCAATTAAGGGATGACCTCATTTATGAGGAAATACCTATTCAAATCATGGATCGAAAGGTTCAAGAATTGCATACCAAGAAGATAACCTTGGTAAAGGTTTTATGGGGGAATTATTCTGTTGAGGAAGTAACATGGGAGCGTGAGGATATGATACGAGTCAAGTATCCACAACTATTTGATTGACAATGTATGTCTAATTTCGAGGACGAAATTCTTTTAAGGGGGTAGATGTTGTAACGCCCAAATTTGAAAGAACCTAAGATGCGTCTCTAAGCATTTAAATTTTAAACACTTTTCTATGTTTATGTTAACTAATGGGAGTTTAATTTTAAAATAAATTTTGATTGCCTGAGTAATTAAAATTGATTTAAACTCCTTATATTTTAAAGGAATATAGCAGACTTTATATAAATATAGGATTTTGAACCCTTTTAGGATTCCTATATTTTTACATAACTTGAAAAACTACTTCTATTAAAAGAACCTTATTGTTTTATTTTCTTGTATACGATTCAAGAACGACACAAAGAATATATAAAAAAAACTCTCATCTTTTGAATTTTACCAAAATCTCAAGAAGATTATTTTCTATCAAGAAGGACAAAGGGATTTTCAAAGTGTGTAATTAATATTTTTCTATATTTCGTTCATACTAATTATATGCTTAGTGATGATTCTATATTAGGGTTTTGATTGAGTAGAAACCTTTAAGGCATACTAGTTGAGCATTTAGTTTTAATTTTCAAGTATAGTCTGATTGACCAGTACTTATTTCGGGAATTTTAGTGTGAATATATGTTTGGTTTTATATTCTATAAACTAGACATCTAAATGGTTCTATATAAATTCGTTTCACTTGAAAATCTTTAATATTGAATTTTTTATGAATTTTTGATTCTTTAACAGAGTTGCTGCAAAGTTTTCGTTTTAAAATGTAGTTTTAGTTCGGACTATTGTTTTAGCAGTTTATACTACTCACAAAATTATAAAATTTTATACACAAGTTTTACCATATGTTTTTATTATTTTTGGTAAGTTTCATAATTTTTAGAGTTTTATTGAAAAAGCTATGAATTTTTTAAATAAGGTACTATAACATGTCCAACAGCAGACATAATACATAAACTCAAAAGTAAAAATACGTTTAAAATATGCATATGTATTATTTGGCTTTGAAAAATTTATTTTGGAATTATATATGCTTATTTTACATTACTGAAAAATTTTATATCAATTGGAATTTTATAGAAATTTAAACAAATTTGGCATTGTATAGTGTTATAGACTGCCTACTATCAGGCATGCCAGAATACTCCAATACATAAATTATTTAGGGTAGCTTCCAAATTTTTAAAATTCTGAAAATATGTATATATGATCTATGTTTGTTTACAGGTTTTCTTCAAATTATTAGAATTTTTCAGCATGTGATTAATTTATTAAAAATCCAACATTAGACACTGTTCCGTTTCCAAAACAACAGTGGTTAGTTCTAGTATTGATTTTTTGGTTTGGGGAATGTCTGAGAGTCATATTTCTGTCCTAAGGAATTATGAGTCTGATATGAGTATGATATGTGATCTAAACTAAGGTTTGGATTGTTATCTTTTTGGAGGATTGGTTTTACTTGGAGGTAAGTATATTAAATCTTTTTAAAAAAAAAAACTGGAATCACAATGTTATATGTATAAGAAATGTATTTATGTGTGCTTTTGCAATATATTTATGTAAACATTATTTTTTTAAAATGTGTGAATACATGGTACTATAAAATATGTTTTAATTAGGCTTACCTTTATTTTTTACTGTTAATAGGCACCCTTATGATTTTTGTGTGGAGCCCTATGTCATATGTGATTTGTTATGTGTGTGGTATATGAGAAGTGACTCCAAGGAACCGTGGGGACTAAAGAGTCTTCGCATTCATTTGTAGACGTATTGGTGCATGTGGGAGGACTCATTGATGACCATAACGAGGGTCTGGCTCTTACCTTTAGGTATGAGTGTTCCGTGTTTTTAAGAAAATAATTTTTACTTACAGTTTCCCTGTATACATTAGTTGCCGACATGTAACTTTGTCTCTAATATGTGATATGTGCAAGTTCTACTATGAGTGATCAGTAAAGGGACCCTAGTAATATTTTGATACATGTTAAGTATGTGATTTTCTATATACGATAAGTCTTATTATCTATCTTTTGAATGCTATTTTGATTTGATGAAAGAAAAATAATGTTTAGTATACTTACTGAGTATCCAACTCATTTAGTCCATTGTGATTCCAGATGATTGAAGTTTCGATTCGTGCATAGAATGAATTGGCATTTCGACGATGATCAGTTCTTGGTTCCCTAGGCTTTAAGAGTTTATTTATTTTTTTATGTCACTATTTATGTTATTTGAATATTTCTTGGAGGATGTATTTGCTTTTATGCTCATATTGAGATTTATTGCAATATATTTGACATTAAGTAAGATCATGTCTTGACCTTCGGATTGGGGTGTGACAGCCTCAGGGCTTTTTTTTTTTTTAAAGAATTACATCTATTTGGCTACTTAATATTTTGGTACCGTTATTCAGCCAAGTTGTGAGACGCTTGGCATTATTTGATTGTCTTTGAACTTATTATTGTCGGGGATGGCCTTGACTAATTTCTTTTAACCTAAATATATATGCTTTATAAAAATAAATTTTTTTTTTCTTATTTGCATTTGTTCACGGATCCGGAGACCCTCTGCTTACTATTGCTTTTACCTTTAAATTTGGAGATCCTATGCTTACTATTGCTTTCACCTCTGGATCTGAAGATCCTATGCTTATTATTGCATTCACCTCTTGATCCGAAGAGCATATACGTGTGCGGGGACTTGGTCCACTGTGTGTGAAAAAACATGCTTTCACTACTTCGAAGGCTAGTGAGAACGAAGTCTCTCATGTGGCAGTCCTCTCAGTCATCTTATAGGTCTAGACGATGTATGCGAGCTCCTCTGTCCCAACACCCTTCTTGTGTTCCAGCCTTTTTTTTCACTAACTTCTTAATGTTCTTGTTCGTGGATTCCACTAGTTCGTTCCTCTGGGGTGGGCCATTGAAGCAAAATGATATTTTATCTCGTGCTCCTCACAGGAATCACGAAACATGTTATTGTCGAATTGTTTCCCCATATAAGTGATGATGACCTTGGGGGATCTATACCTGCAGACTATGGATTTTAAGAGGAAGTTAGTGATGTTACCTTATGTGATGTAAACTAGTACTTTTGCTTATACCTATGGAGTGAAGTAAACGATGGCTATGATAGTGTACTTGGCTTGTCCTGTCCTAAGTGGGAGGGGTTCTATCAGGTCCACTCCTCACTAAGCGAAAAGCTATAGGGAACTGATGAGGGAGAGCCTCTTTAGAGGCCGGTGTGTTAAATCTGCAACCTTCTGGCATCATTCACAAGTGTGCAGTATCCTGGGTGTTATGCTTTGAGTAGGATCGGATAGTACATATATTTAATATGGACAGCAAAATTGAAATAGCATAAAATAAATGACACAAGAATTTACGTGGTTCGGCTAAAATACAAGCCTACATCTACGGACCAAGAGGAGCGATTCTACTATATTATAAAATTTTATGGTGTGTACACAATTAGAGATCTCACTCTAATACCCCAAGAGGATAACTCATAATACCCCTTATAATAATTTGCACCCCCAAAATTTTCTCACAGCACTCAATTTTATTCTCATAAAATCTCTTTTTCTTTTCTCTATATTCTCTCACACACTCACTTATGTTGTTGTTGCTTTGTGTTGTTCTGCCGAGAGACCTGCCTATTTATAGGCAAAGTATAGGGAATCAGCCAACTCATTGCATGTGCACAACTTCATTAATTTTTTCCTTTTGCATTTGCCCATCACTTGCTGTATGTGCCCATCACTTGCTGCATGTGCCCATTTCTTGCTTTTGCTTTAACCCATGTGCCCGTTTGCATGCTTTCGGCTACTTTTTTCTCAAAATGCAATCCACCATATTTGTTGACAAATCTCCACCTTGGATTGAATTTTGATCAATAGCAGTGTTGCTCCACTTTGGCAAAAATATTTCATCAGTTTGAAATACCCATCAAGTTCAAATAGTATTTGAACTTGACATTTGGAAGAGATTTCGTCAGCATATCTGCAGGATTATCATGAGTACTTATCTTCTTCACGGCTACTCTTCCTTGGGCAATGATATCCCGAATAAAATAGAATTTGACATCAATATGCTTAGTTCTTTCATGACAAATCTGGTCTTTAGTCAAATGAATTGCACTTTGACTATCACAGAAAATCGTAGTGGCACCAGAACAAGAACTAAGCTCCTCATACAATCCTCGGAGCCAGAGTGCTTCCTTTATAACCTCTGTAATAGCAATGTATTATGCCTCTGTTGTTGACAACGCTACAACAGGTTGTAAAGAAGCTTTCCAGCTAACTGCACTTCCACCGAGAGTGAATACATATTCTGTAAGTGATCTCCTTTTGTCAAGATCACCTGCATAATCTGAGTCAACAAATCTGACTAGAGAACTGCTACTCTGACTAAACTCCAGACATGCTTCTGAAGTTCCATGTAGATATCACATAATCCATTTCACTGCATTCCAGTGTGCTTTCCCAGGACAAGATATATATATATATATACTAACAACACTAAATGCATGTGAAATATTTGGACGTGCACAGACCATAGCATACATAATGCTACCAACTGCACTGGAGTAGGGAACTCGAGTCATATACCTCTTTTAGCTATCTGTCTTGGGTAATAAAGCTGCTGATAATCTGAAGTGTGCAGCTAATGGAGTAGATACTGGTTTAGCATTTTTCATGCCAAATGTCTCCAGAACTTTCTCAATATATCCTCTCTGAGTCAAGAATAATTTTCCTTCTTTTCGATTTCTCTTTATTTACATACCAAGGATCTTCTTCGCAGCACCAAGATCCTTCATCTCGAACTCATTTTTCAATTGCTTCTTTAACTCATCAATATCTGACATGTTCTTAGTTGCAATCATCAATATAAAGAAGCAAATATGCAAATGAGCCATCATCAGTCTTTCGAAAATAGACACAACTATCATAGTTGCTCCTAAAGTATCCATTACCAATCATAAACGTATCAAATCGTTTATACCATTGTCTTGAAGACTGTTTCAAACCATACAATGATTTCTTTAGCAAACAAACATGATATTCTTTATCTTCAACAATAAAACCCTGTGGTTGTTGCATATAGATTTGTTCTTCCAGCTTACCATACAAAAATGCTGTTTTAACATCCAACTACTCTGATTCCAAATCATGCATGGCAACTAATGCAAGCAAGACACGAATAGAACTGTGCTTTACAACAAGTGTGAAAATATCATTAAAATCCACACCTAGTACCTGACTTTAGCCTTTAACTACTAACTGTGCTTTATACCTTGCTTCCTCAACTCCTGGAATTCCTTCTTTCCTTTTGAAGATCTATTTGCAGCTAACAATTCTCTGCTTAGCTGGTGGTTTCACAAGTACCCATGTATCATTCTTGTGAAGTGATTCAATTTCTTCCTACATAGAAATTAACCATTTTGCAGAATCAACAGAAGAAATAGCATCAGAATACCTGACAGGTTCTCCAACAGAGTCTGTCTCTTCTTCAATGGTCAAAGCATATGCAACAAAGTCTGTGTATCTTTGTGGTGATCTTATTTTTCTTCGTTGTCTACTTTCAGCAATGCTATGACTTGCCTCTTGAGGCACATCTTCAACATCAATCTCCTCTTCTGATTGGGATTCTAAAAATTAGGATTTTGAGGCTTCAATGATGGACACGAAACTTCAAGCTCCACCTGCTTCGATGCACCACCTATCTTATATGTATCAGAAGAAATTGAAGACTCCTTTTTCGGTGTTAGTAGAGCAGATTCATCAAAAGTAACATCTCTACTAATAACAAATTTAGGTGATTTATGATCTAAACACCACAATCTGTATCTTTTCACCCCAGATGCATAACCAAGAAAACTACATTTCTTTACCCTCGGTTCTAGTTTCTCTTCACTAACATGCATATATGCAGGGCATCCAAATATTCTCAAATTTAAATAATCAGCAGGTTTACCAGACCATACCTCTTCAGGAGTCTTGAACTCAATTGCTATAGACGGTGAGCGATTCACCAAGAAACAAGCTGTGGAAATTGCTTCAGCCCAAAAGTCTTTGGACAGATTAGCATTTGAAAGCATACACCGGGGCCCTTTCTAAAAGAGTCCTATTCATGCATTCAGCAACACCATTCTACTGAGGAGTTTTGACTACTGTACGATGTCTGACGATCCATTCGTCTTCGCAAAATCTGTTAAAATCTCCACTGTAGAATTCCAAACCATTGTCAGTTTGGAGTCTTTTGATTTGTTTTTCTGTCTGCTTCCAGATCAGAGTTTTCCACATTTTGAAAGTGTCAAGAACATCATTTTTGCTCTTTAAGAAAAACACCCAGATCTTCCTTGAAAAGTCATCAATGAAGGTCAATAAATATCGAGCTCCTTCTTTTGATGGAACTAGCGATGGGCCCCATAGATCAGAGTGAATATAATCCAACGTCCCTTTGGTTCTATGAATTCCAGTACCAAAGCTTAGCATATTCTGTTTTCCAAACACACAGTGCTCACAGTAGTCCATTTTACCGGTACTTTGGCCACACAAAACTTACACCTTTGCTAACTCTTAGAACTCCACCTTCAGCTGAAAACTTGCACCCATTTGAATCAAGAGTGCCAAGAGAAATGAGATTCTTCCTCAGGTCCGGAACATGTCTCACATCAGACAATGTTCTCACAATGCCATCGTGCATTCGGATACGAATTGTTCCTATGCCAATAGTTTTGCATTGGGCATTATTTCCCATCAGAACAATACCTCCATCAATAAATTCGTATGTCGAAAACCAATCCCGGTTTGGACACATATGATAGGAGCAACCAGTATCCATAATCCATTCATTATCGGAATTGAATCGATCTTCTGTCACGAACAGAACATCAGCGTTTTCTCTTTCTTCATCAACACTACCTTGGACAGTCTCTTCATTTTGTGGAGTGACCTTATTTTCTCTTTTTTTTTTTGCAGCTTGTTACATTTGCTACGAACATGACCTGGCTCTTTACAATACCAGTATACGACATCTCTGTCTCTAGATTTTGATCTGTGTTTTAACTTTCCTCTTCTTTTG
Source organism: Xanthoceras sorbifolium (assembly GCA_003430845.1). Lineage (NCBI taxonomy): Eukaryota > Viridiplantae > Streptophyta > Magnoliopsida > Sapindales > Sapindaceae > Xanthoceras > Xanthoceras sorbifolium. Next base: position 22,549,740 of record CM010618.1, read on the forward strand.
CCTCGATCTTATGATCTCCCCCTTTGTTCAGGTCTTCCTCTAGCATATAGACCTTGTGCCTCACTATTGGAAGATTGCCCAATGATATCATGGTCAATCTTCTCTTTAATCTCCAAAGCAGTTTTGACATCCTTCAGAGAAATTGTGTATTTTTTCATATAATATAGTTTCTCTGAAATGTCTATATGAGGAAGGTAGCGAGCATAACAACATCAGCGCCTGATCTTCATCATTAATTTTGACATCAAGATTTTGCAGATCCATGATGAGAGATTCAAACTCATCAATATGAGAACCAAGAGATGTACCTTTACTCATGCGGAGTGAATATATACACTGCTTCTTGTAAAGTTTATTTGTGATGGTCTTTTTCAAATAGAGAGATTTTAGTTTCTCCCACAACGCCTTTGTGGTCTTTTCAGAAATGACCTCACGTAAAACTTCATCAGAGAGAGATAACTGAATAGCGGAACGAACCTTTTCATCGATATCCTCCCAATCTGCATTTTTCATGTCAGCTGGTTTAACACTTTTCAAAGCTTTATAAACTCCACTTTGAACAAGAACAACACGCATACGAACTTGCCATAAAGTGAAATTAATCTTTCGATCAAATTTCACGACTTCAAATTTTGCCGTCGACATCCTTAATTTCAACAAGGATAATAAGAAAATAAATGTACTATTCACCGTTTGGCACTATTTGGCGTGGGGCCCACTAGCACACTATTCACTGTGGCATTATTCTGTGTAGCGCCCACCGGGTGATGCACTATTCACAGTAACCGTATATTGAATAGTGTACGTAGTTGTGAACAGTACACCAGCTAAGTTCCCAGGAAATAGAGGTGGGTCACAATGAGCACGCTTAAGTATCAAGTCTTTCCCTAACCAGAACTTTTCCTAGACATGTACTTTCCACACCACAGTACAAAATCAGCAAATCTCAAGAATAACTTTTTTCTGATGTGGAAGATCAGACAATACTGCAACTACAAAGCATACTAAGAATTTTCTAACAGCCTGGAACACGACCGGAATATCTGATACCAGTTTGTTATGCTTTGAGTATGATCGAATAGTACATATATTTAATATGGACAACAAAATTGAAATAGTATAAAATAAATGACACAAGAATTTATGTGGTTCGACTAAAATATAAGCCTATATCCACAGACCAAGAGGAGCGATTCCACTATATCAGAAAATTTTATAGTGTGTACACAATTAGCGATCTCACTCTAATACCCCAAGAGGATAACTCACAATACCCCTTACAATAATTCACACCCCCAAAATTTTCTCATAGCATTCAATTTTATTCTCACAAACTCTCTCTTTCTTTTCTCTCTATTCTCTCACACACTCACTTATGTTGTTGTTGATATGTGTTGTTCTGCCGAGAGACCTGTCTATTTATAGGCAAAGTAAAGGGAGTCAACCTACTCATTGCATGTGCACAGCTTCATTAATTTTTTCCTTTTGCATTTGCTCATCACTTGCTGTATATGCCCATTGACACGCTCAAACGCGTGGGAATAAATTCTAAGTGCAGGATGTGTCGAAGTAATAATATTTCCGTGAGTACGGAGTCGAATCCACAAGGAAGTGATGGTGCTAATTCTAAAACTAGAAATTATAGGTAGTGCGGTAAACGTAAATGAAGGTTGTTTTGAGTTTTTGTTTTATAAATTAAATTAACTAACTAAAACGATAAATAAAGCGAGACGGATTAAATGGAAGATAATGCTAGGTGGTCTCACGGTTCCAATTCCGAATAAGGAAATATATTGACTATTATGAAACACGTTATTAACATGATAAGAATAATTTAACTAAGGCCACACCACATTGTATTGCTCCCGCAATGGTATGGTATGTGAATTCGGTTAACCACACCTATTGGTCGTAGAGTGCAATTAATCGAAAACCATAGTCAATCTAATGCCTAGGTTAATTAAGTAATTTCTTATCGAAACTAACCTAGTATTGATTTTAGAGTCAATTAAGCTTGATTGCAATTTCAATGATTTCTCATATAATATTACAATAAATATTAAATCGGTTCTTATCACAGGGCATGCAATATACTTGCGCAATCGCAAAATACCATAATCGAACACAAAATAATAATATAATACGCTCAAAATCAATATAATCTCTTACAGTAAATATCAAATCGGTTCTCATCACGGGGCATGCAATCTACTTTCGCAATCGCAAAACACCATAAATCAAACGCAATAAGATAATGTTCAAATAATCACAAAGACAATATCATGAAATAATATACAAAATATATTCATAGTCAATAAATCCGAATCCGTTCATAGTTCCGAAAACTACCTAACAAGAGTTCTAACTACTCATAATCATCAATGAGCAATCAAAGGAAGAATAATGATATGAAATACAACCCATCGAAGCTCTCAAGAGTCGAAATCCCGCTTTGGTCCGGCTGGAACTTCTCCGCTTTCGATCTTCGTCTTCTTTGATGAACAATCGATTAAATCCGAGTATTTAGCCTCTGAATGATGTTTGAAGATGATGTGTGGTGATGAGGAGGTGAAAGAATGGTGGAAATCCACCATTGGAGGCAGCCAAGAGCTGCTCCTTTTTGTCCTAGGCGAGCTCTCTCTTTTCTTTTGCATTTTTCTTCTTATAGGCGCTGGAAATTAGGTCAGAATTTCTGCCATCGCGATCGAGCTATCGCAACCAAAGCTCGCGATGGCTCGGTCGCGACACTCTCTGGATGAATTGTCACTATCGCCGCGACCCATCTTTGCGACCAACGCTCGCGATGGATCAGTCGCGATACTCTCTGGAGTAATTGGCCACTCTCGCCGCGAGCAAATCCTCGCGACCAACGCTCGCGATGGCTCGGTCGCCATACTCTCTGGAGGAATTGGCCACTCTCGCCGCGAGCAAATCCTCGCGACCAACGCTCGCGATGGCTCGGTCGCGATGGTAGCGAAGATTTATTTAGTGAAGCTTCCTGATCCAGAATTGCATGGTTTCAGCCCGAAAGTTCCATCTTTCGTACAACACCATTATAAACACCTAAAATCTGCGCAAACTCAACAAACACATCAAAAGCGCAAAATTCACATGAAAATAAGCATGAAAGACACGGGTAAAGGGCTCAAAAAGAGTAACAAATATGAACTGATCACCCATCACTTGCTGCATGTGCCCATTTCTTGCTTTTGCTTTAACCCACATGCCCATTTGCATGCTTTCGGCTACTTTTTCTCAAAATAAAATCCACCATATTTGTTGACACTAGGCATCCTGGTGCATAGCGGGTTAGAAGTAAACCATGCGCAACACCCTATGCGCTAGGGAGAGTCCGCCAGAGTGATCCCGCACTGCCCCCGGTGTAGTTCATTTAGGATCCAAGTTACATTTTCAAGGTAGAGGTGTTGGAGAAGGGAAAGTGACTTCCTTGTTATGTAGAGAGATCTTTCTATAAGAGAAAAATGTGTCGCCTTATGTTTCAGCTTATTTGCCTCATCTGGTTTGTCAAGTAGAGTCTTATCGTGGAGGTATTCCAAGATGGGATCCATCAAACAGAGAGGAGTGGATTTGGAGGACGCTCTCTGGGTCCTTTATGCTGGGTTGTGGTATGGTATGAAATAGGACAGACCTAGGGAGGATTTGTTCTCCTCCTACTGCGATGTTTGCCAATGCATTTGATTAGTGTAATTTCTACATGATTTTTATTACTCTTTTACTTACTAAAACTGTTAGTTTTCTTTTATTTCTTTGAATTTTATTTTCATTTTATTCATTTGTTTGTTTTTGAAGGAATGAGATAAGTGCAAGAGGAGGGAGTTTTGGTAATATCAAGGAAGAAAACAAGGATAAATTGGAAAGAGTAAATTACAAGGATAAAGATGTCAGAATTCAATTTTTGATTATTTGGTGAGTCAACCATGTTAAAAAAAAAAAAATAAAGAGGATTTAATGGGTTGTTAGCAAAATTATCTCTAGCCTTCCGATTGTTGCGGCTAGCCGACCTTTGTTGGTTGTTTTGATTCTTTGCTGCTGTGTGATACTTAAAAAAGGAGGAGAAGATCATGATATTTGGGGTCCTCTGGTGGAGCCTGTGAACTAGAGAAGAAAGGAAGCATGAGCCATAACATTCAAGAGAGATCTTTTAGAGTTTCTTCTTTTACTTTCTAATTTGAATTTTTTTTTTAATGCAATCCAATAAGATATTTATTAGTTTCAGGTTTGCCATGAACTAAATTTATTAAATTTCGGGCTTTGGTGTAGCTTAGCTTTGAAAACACAATTTAAGTTTCATTATTATTTTATTTTTCTACTTTTTCATGATTGTTTGTTTAATCTTTATTCCTAATGCTTACAATTTTCTGGCGAACTATTGTTTGATATCTTGAATTATAATTGAACCGAGAGGTAACTTGTGATTTAGAATTCTAGAATTAACGGGGGTGTATTCAATTTAGATTTTTAAAGACTTTTATAAAATTAAAAAGTTTGGGTGGATTCAATAAAGACTTTTGAAGACTTTATAAATAAAGTCTATAAAAATCATAAGGTATTCAATCTAGACTTTTTAAGAGTCTATGAAAGTCACAGGGTATTCAAAATGTCAATGACTTTCATAGACTTTTAAAAATGCTAAACTTTTGTTGACAATTCTTCACAAAAATGCTCAAAATTTCTCTTCTACTTCTCTGAAAGACTTTTTAACAAATAATTATTAACAATTTTTATTATCACTTGCTATTGAGCATATTATTCGAAAAGAATAATTAAAAAAGAATTGTAATTACCATACAATCTATTATACGGATGAAAAATAATTAAAAAATTAAAAAATATTTCTGACAAGAAAAAAAAGAGTGCTCAAAGTAAAAAGAAAAAAAAATGAAATAATTATTTCTGAATATATACTATATCTTTTTGTTATTCAAGGCTTTAATTATTTTGTTAGCACTTAATAAAGTTACGAAAATACCACCACTCAATGTGGCTCGGTGGTAAAGGCGCTCATTCAGCCTGACAATGTCCCAAGTTAAAGTCGCTACCACCGCAAGTGATATGTCAAAAAAAAACTAAAAAAATTAAATTCAATTTTGATATTGCTAAGATTAAAGATAAGTTATATATATTTAAATCTAAAATACATTAATAATAGACGGGTGAAAAAGTAGGTTAAACATTATATATAATTATTCGTCCTATAAACAACTTAAATAATTTAATTATATTATGATATATGTATTTATTTACTTCTTTTTATCTTAACATATTCAGATGTTATTTTATTGATAATAATGGAGATTAATGATTTTTTTTTTCATTAAAGACATCAAGTATATGATGAGTAATAGATATTTTAAAAAAACTTCATATTTTGGTTATCTATTTGACTATATTTTTTTTATGTGTTATACATATGTGGTCAAATTTCTAACTTACCCATAAATGATTATTGTTAAATAAAAATTGAATGAGCTCGTAAAGTTAACTATTAGTTTATTTGTAATTTTAAAAGTTAATAAAAGTCTACGAAAGTATATGAAAGTCTATCAAAGTTAAAAGTCATTTAAATGAAAGTCTATAAAAGTCTGCGAAAGTCGTTCATAAATTTTGTAAAGTCTATAAAAGTCATTAAAAATCCATGAACTCCACAAAAGTCATTCACTTAAAAAAATTTATTAAAAGTCATCCAAAATCTAAATTGAACACACATTCCTAAATACCATTAATGGGCAGAAATTAGAGATAATTTAGTGCGACTAATGTGACTTTAGATTAGAAATCCAAAGAACTTAGTGAATCTTTAAATAATTAAATTCACATAAAGATATGAAAAATTATTAGATGGGGATATTTTTAGTGCTATTCGAGAGAAGACATTGAGTAAGGGATTTTTGTTAATAACTTAGAAGAGTAGAATTTTTAATTTCATGGAATCATAAATTATGTGGGATTAGCTAGGTGAAATCAAAAGCCCTAGATTTATTTTTGCTATTTATAAACCCTAAAATTTCATATTTCTTTCTTTTTATTTAGTTTAGTTTGTCTTGCATTTAATTTAATTTAGTTGCTATTTTTCTAAATTTTTGGTTCTCCAAATAGTAAATAATTTGGTAAATTTCGGTACTCAATAAAATAATTAGTCCTTGTGGGTTCGACACTCTTTTCTTTTAAACTTTACTACTTGCTGCGATTTTGTGCACTTGCAAAATTAATCACTAGCATTCGCCCTCTGGTTCCTCTCCTAAGGTAACTATTCTATCTTATCATCTTGAAATTCCGCATCATTTCTTTGACTTTCTATAAATAGGCCTTCATGTTGTCTTCCCTTGCTTGGTACAGACAGCTGACTTGGTTTACCGTTGGTTGGAAGTCACTTCTGAAAAAGCATATACTCGACCTGGAGCTATGCTACAATATTCATTCTTGTTATAAGCGCTTCATATTCTGCCTCATTGTTAGATGTTTTGTATTAGGGTTATTATGTTGGTCTTGTGAGTATCCTCACAGACAGCACAAAACTGTTAACCGAAAAAATCGTGTAAAGTAGATTTTATATTCTTAGGGTCAACGATCAAGGTATTAATGTTGTTGTCAATCAAATCACAGTAGAGTTCAAGTGTGTTCCTCAAGGGAGAATATCCTAATATAAAGCATTATCATGAAGGAAAAAGTCCAGTGTCCCAAAAGTAATATTTCAATAACATTTTTGGTTAAAGTACAAGTTTTGCTACTCTAAAGGAAAAACTACCACAAGGGTTCTCATTCTCTTTGGGGCAAACTTACCTTCCCCACAAGAGGTGTTTTAAGTGATCTCTTAAGAGCTTCCTTAATCCTTTGCTTTATCCTTGTACGTACAGCTTCCTACAAGACATAATAACTCGTTAGAGGGATGGCCAGCAGGGTTGACATCCATACACTGACGCTCAAGTCAGAGGAGTAAAGAATCAAAGCCAAAACAGTAAGAACAGTAAAGAAAAGCAATAGAGTATGATATAAAACTAAGCAAAAAAGAGAATAAAAGGCTTAGAATGCTTCTTCTAGTTGCCAACCCATTTTTCTAAATGAGAATGAGGTATTTATAATGTGTAAAATTGGAGGAGTCGGTAATTGGATAATTTCAGCTATGGGGAATACATACTTCTCTGTAATTTCCCTGTTGTACCAGACATGCGGCAATCACACTCCCCAGAGGGCTAGGATGTTGTCACGTGGGACTACTGCTCTGATGGCGGTTGACTAGGCATTCAAGTATCCCCTCTTCATGATCTCATTGGTTGGGAGTGGTGTGGATTCTAGCTGGGCTATTTCCTATACATTTAATGCGGTTGACGTATCTTTGGAGGCCTGTGTTATTTTTCCTAACAGCAAGTACTCTTGTCTTTTTCATCTAGGGACGAGTTTAATTCTGTCAAAGGCCTTTGGGTTACTCCCGTATTTTTGTCCTTCGCTTGCATTTTTCTGGTAGCAAAAGGCATGTCATTTGTCTTTTGTTCAAGCTAAGGTGTCATATATCCATCCATTCATAGGATTTCGTGCCCTCAAAGTCTTGCACCAAAGCCATTGGATCGTTCGTGGGTCTCGTTGCTACTTTAAGCGGTTCATATTTGGGATTTCAACATTTTTCTAAGTGCTTGACTTGCCACGACTGGCCAGCATGTCAGGGCACATGTATGGTCTAGTCCTTGGTCGGTTTTTGGCGGGAGATCCTGTAGGGAGATTTCCTCTCTAGGGATCACTGGGGCTCAAGGGCCGCCATTCTCCAGGGGTCGCCCTATACTGAAGAGTGATTCTTTTCTCCCAATAATTTCCTTTTGGTTATTATGTTAATGTTTTGACATCAACACATGTAAAATGACATGTTATCCTTAGGGGTGTTGTGTAATTTTAGCTATAATTAGATCTAAAGTTAGGATATTTGTGCAATTTATCCTAAATATTAGATCTAAAGTCGGGTGTTTGCCTAATTTGTCCTATATTAAATTGAAAGCTAAAATCCTAGAGAGTGTAAGAACTAGGGATGCCAAAAATTTCGAAGTCGCTCCAAACCAGCAGGGCTCCAATATGTTTGAAGTGAGTTTGAGGCACTTAAAATGGTGGTCGGGTTAGAACCAGGTCAAACTTTTATGACCTGATTTATAATTGGATCGGATATGAGTCAAACCATTATTGCCCCGCCCCCGCCCTCACCCCATTTGACTAGGTATTTATATAATTATTTTTTAAAAAAATATTAAAAATATAAAAGGAAAAAGAAAACTCTAATCTCTTTACTCTTTACTTAATTCTTTAAATTTCCATGTTAATAAATCAATTTAGTTACTTAAATTTTCTTTATTGCTATATGTTTGCATTTAAAACAAATCACGTTTGAGTTATGAATATTGAAAATGTTGGAGAAAATTTTAAATTAAATCTTAGATTTTTTTTTAAATATATTGCTAATGTTGTAAGATATTATTGAATTTTATGTTGGTAAGGTTATTTTGATGTTTGTACTTTATATTTAAATTTAAGTTTTGTTTAACTTAAGTGTTATATGGATTATTGAATTTAAGGAAGGGTTATTCAATCTAGAGTTGGTTAGAATTAAAAAGATTTTTAAAGTTTGGGTGTATTCAATCCAGTCTTTAAAAAAATCTTTCGAAATCTGGGTATCTTCAATCCAGATTTTTACTGACTTATAAGAAGTCCATTGAAACTTGGATGTATTCAATTTAAACTTTTAATGATTCTATCAAAATCTAGGTGTATTCAATTGAGACTTTTAAATATTCCATTAAAATCTGGGTGTTTTCAATTAAGACTTTTACAGACTTTTAAAAATTCTATCAAAATCTGGTTATATTCAATACAAACTTTTAAAAATTCCATCAAAATCCAAGTTTATTAAAAAAGCCATTGACTTTGCAGAAATTGTTTAAGTGATGGATTTAGATGAATTATGATGGATTTTAAAATGAGCTAATTATATCGACCTCCACTGAGGTTTTGCCAACTACAATCAACTTTATCGTTTAATGACAACGACCTCCCCTGCCGTTAGTTGACTTTAGTCAAACTTAACAGGCTCAGGGGTATTTTCGTCTTTTTATACTTTTTAAATTTTATTTTATTAAATAAAAATTAAATAATTAAGAAAAAATCTCATCCCTCCATCTTTAAAATGATGGACGGTTAGGATTTATTTAAAAAATTAAATAATAATAATAATGAAATTAAAAAATAAAAAATAAATCAAATCCATTCTCCTGATTGGATCTCCACCGTCCATCAATCTTGATGGACGGTAGAGATCCATTCTCTCCACCAAGAAAAAGAAAAAAAAAGGAAGAATGATTCTTCGAAGAAAAAAAAGAAATTGCTGGAGATCCAGCCCCAGCGCGATGAACCTAGAAGGGTTCGTCAACGAAGACGAACCCATCTGAGTTGGTCACTGGGTTCGCCTTCAAAGGTGAACCCAGAAAAAAAATTAATTTTTTTTTTGATCTTGGTGGAGATCCAATCTGGAGATTGGATGATAGATGGTGGAGATCTAATATGGAGATTGGATCTCCACATTTCAAACTCAAATTTAAAAAGAAAAAATAAATAAAATTTAAATAAATCCTAACCATCCATCATTTCAAAGATGAAGGGTTGAGATCTAACATTTTTTTTAATTTAATAATTTTAAATATTGTTTTAGGGGTATTTTGGTCTTTTTAATAGTTAAAGATGATCAACCGTTAAGTCTAATGGAAGTCAACTAACGGTGGGAAGGTGTTTGTCAATAAACGATTAAGTTGACTTCGCTTGTAGTTGACAAAACCTCAGGGGAGGTCAATATAATTAACTTTTTTAAAATTAAAAATATAAATAAAAAGCCCTATAAAAATATTGCTTTACTCTCAAGGAATTTAATGGATTTCAAACTATTATCAATCAAATATATTTTTTTTAAGACAAATCATTAAAAATCCATTCAATTCTATATAAATTTGTTAAAAAGTCCAACAAACTCTATACAAAATTCTTAAAAAATCTACCTTGAATTTATGGAATCCGGTTAACTCTATCAAAAATCTATCACTTAAAAAAAATATATTAAATTCCAATAAATTCTAGATTGAATACACCCCAAAATGTTGTGTAACTTGTGTTCAATTAAATTTAAGTGTATGTGTATTAATAATTAGTTTCACTTTATGTTTAACTTCAATTGTATGTGAAAATTTGTTTAATTAGTGGATCAAATATTTTTTTTTTAAAAAATACATAATAAAACAGGCCAGTTCGGATCGAATATGGATAACTCCACCCTAAATGTGTTCGAATTTGGAGTAAAAATGAAAAACTCTTCAAGGCACGAGTTGAAACTAGAGCACCCGATCCAACATGGGTTTCAGGTATGGAGTATACTGATTCGATATTGATTTGATCCGTTGCCATCCCTAGGTGGTTAACAACGCTTATGGGTTATTTTTTTTTTTTTTTTTTTTCATTTATAACTTAATGGGTCTAAGTTGGACCTATTAAGTAGTTTTTGTTTTTTTTTAAATGGTCAAATAATTTAGAAATACTAAAAAATAACTTTAAAAATAGTAAAAAATCATGACTTTTCACTTAATTGCAAATCACTTAAATATATTTAAAATATTTTCTTCCAAAAGTATTCTCCCTAAAATAATATATTTTCAATTTTATTTAATTTTATATCATACGATTTTATTTCTTTTACGCTATATCTTTTCACAAACGGCTTTATAAAAAAAAAAAAAAAAAACTTCTAATCACTTCTCATCCTCAATGTTTCTTAGAATCGAAAGATTGAATTATCTCCAAGTAAAATCCCGATAAAAATTATTTATTTATTTTCTTTATCAAACTACTTGTGCTCTATATAATTTTATTGTTTATAATGAAAAATTATAATTTTATTTATGATGTATACATTAATTCTAGTATTGCAGTAGTAGCAATCTATCTGTAGCAAACTAGATAGATTTATATTATTATTTATAATTGTAATTGAATAAAATAATTATATTATAATAGTCTATAAAAATATATAACAATTAATAGTAATAAGGGAATAATTATCAAATTATTTGTTTTTAGATATTTTTATTTTTAAAAAATAAACAAATTGATACTATATTAAGTGATTTGAAAAAAAATAAATAAATATGTCATTCAAATTTTAGGTTCCAATTAATTTTTATCCTTCAATTAAATTTAGAATTGTTCTGTTTTAAAAAAATAAAATAAAAATAAATGACCCATATTTTAGTAAACTATACAAATCGGGTAAACAAAGTTTGACCCGGACCACCCGATCCCTAGAGCGGCCTCTGCGACTATAGCAGAGATTTCAAAGATGTTTACTAGGTGAGCTCGTCTCTCCAGCATTCGTTAATTTGATAGGGAAAATGAATTGGGTTCGTCGAGCAGTGGTAGAAATTTCCTCAAGAAATGGTATCATTTGGCATCCAAAAACTGTTATTGGGCAATCTTACTTGAGTACGAAAGCGAGGCCGAGTGAAATTCCATATCAAGTTAAAGTTGCCAATTCGGTGAACCTGATTGGTTACGTTGACATGCCTGTTCAGTTTAAAGCTTCTCATGATGGCAAGGATTGGGCTGCCACTATCGTCTCTCATATACCCTGCCCTCGTTCTCCTCCTCTTTGGTATTTATTTTCATATTCTTCAAGTATGGTGGTGGTGGGTAGAATTTGCTTTATTAAAATAATAATTTTATTTAATTAACATATTTCTAGGATTCCCGTGATATTCGAAGGTGATTTGGCTCACATTGCTGCTTTCCATCTCAAACAAAATGATCATGTACATATAGCTGGTCATTTGATTGTTGATTCACCTACTGATTATGCAGTTCAGGGCAACGCCAATGTCCAGGTAACATTTTCATGTCATTTCGTTAAGAAGAGTTTTGTTATCTTGACATTTTTTTTTTCCCATTTTTAGTCAGTAATAATGCATAAGAAGAAACTAAACGGTTTGCAAACAATGGTGAATTGAAAGTTGTGCTTGAACAATCTTTGTCCTTGAAATAGATGAACAAAATAAATAAGCTTCAAAGGGTCCCCTACCAAAATAGCTTTTTAGAAGTCTCTGCTTAAGTATTAGCTAAACCTGTCGAATAACTTAAACTCCTTCAGAAGGATTTTAATCAAAATACTCTGTTATACTCAAGTCTTTAACTCTCATTTCTTGCTTAGCTTGAAATAACAATGTCTGCTTAAGTTCTAGAAGAACAAGTTCTCTTAATTACCCTATTCTATTTCATATCAGTTTCGGTAACATAAGGAATCTATTGTATGGGGTTCTAGTGTGGTGCCCATTGGATGCAGACATGATTTTGAAGAACGAGTCATTACTAGTTTGGGTTGATTTGGCTCTTAGTTTGGACTGTTGGCTTAAGAGTAATGGTTATCTTATTACAAGTCCCAAAATGGTTCCCATGCAATAGGGATACTGTCGTGATTTAGTTGAGTCTTGAATAATCAAGGAAAGTACTGATAATCAGTTGTTTTTCAGTCATAGTTCAGAGTATTTATGTGTTTGTTATGTAGTTTCTTGGAGTCTAAAACGTTGTAGGACAAGGAACTAGCCGAAGAGTTTGTGAACTTTATGTTTTGCCTTACACATTCAACTATCTTTTCATGCAATCAGTTCGGTTGATGTTTACACAATATATTTAGGGGCTTGGTTTATGTCGCTCGCGCTTGAATAGGTAATTGTATTTATGTCATCAACTTCTTAGCCTGCGTTTAATGGAAAACTGATGGTTTGTCTAAGGCATGGATCTCTTTGTATTTCTCTTTCTCTCCTCTTATTGCACATATTTATCCTATGTGTTCTTCATTGTCAAGTGTTTTGTGCATGCTATTCTTTATCTGTGTGCTGTGTTTCTTTCATTGTCAACAACCATTGTAACATACTAAAGAAACTCTTTTTTGGTTGCTGTTAAGAAATTTTTGCAACAAAGTTTTTTTTTTTATTTCCACTCACTTTTTAGCCTCAAACCTTAAGCATATCTGAATCCCGTTACAATTTTTATTTATTTTATTTTTAGAAAGACTCCCTAATTTCGTAAGCTCTGATCTAGCCTTCCACAAAGCTATGTAGATAGGGTAAACTTCAATATTAAATTGATTGCATCTGAATTTTTTTAAACATCTATACAAAAATATTTAGTGTTTGACTCTTTTTTTTTTTTTTTTTGAGAAACAAAAAACTTTGTTTCTTTTCCATACAATCTTATAATTAATCACACTTCAGGTTTCTCAATCTGACTTAAAATTATCATTGAAAATTTGCAAACACAAACCCTTTAAAGAACTTTCTTTGCTTATGTTGTAGTGAGGGCTACACATGGATGCAATTATCTTTTCTTTACTCCATAAATCTGTTTGATATGTTCTAATTTAGGTTTATCAACATTTTGATTATGGAAAATTCATGATGAAGTTGCTTTAGAGAACAATCAACTTATTTTCTTTTATTCGTTATATAGAAAACTAATGAGAACATCACTAGGAGACCAAAAAGATTGAAGAAAACGCGACCTTAGGCAGAGAGTCGTGCGACCAGGATGGCCGTTTGTGACAGTTAGCCACGCGACTTTAGTTGCGTGCGTCGGGTTTTTTAGTTTCTTTTGTTTTTCCTGTTTTAATTCTTTTGTTTTCTAGTTCTTTTAGTATTAGGACTCTATTAGATATAAATAGCTTATTAAACATTAGATTTGTACTCATTCATTCACCTTTTTATTATTCAATTTCTGTTTGCTGGCAATTACCAGAGACTTTTATTTCGGCTTTTATTGAGATCAAACATTTAGGAGCTGCTTGGGCTAAGATTACGTCTCCACAAAGACTAATTCTAGAGGTTTGGTTAGTCGAATCCTCGATTAATCAAATAAAACTCAGTAATCAGAGAATATAAATTCTAGGGTTAGGGTTTTAATTGGGATTTAGGGTTTCAATTTGGGAATTTTGACCTAGGTCCCCAACAAAAACATATGTAGTTCTTTATTGGAAGCTATGCAATGACAGAGGAAGGTTTGTTTGCATTTCTAAATCTTTAAAAACTAGTGTAATGAAGATTATTTGCTTTTATAAGAGATGAATGGCACACTTAGAGGAGGATGGCTGGTACGTTTTTTGGTGTCTTATTACCTTGTAAAGAAAATAATTACAAAAAAGGGTACTAAAATGCAAAGCAATTCAAAGTTCTGTTTCATTTTGTAGATGATAGAAAGTCCATGGGTGACGAGACTACTGTGAGAGTTTTTCTAGTATTTCCATCACTTACTATTGTAAAACTAGAGATTAAGTTCAATCTTTGTAATTGAAGCAATTTTCAACTTCACTAGAAGTAAAAATTGATGAACTTAGATACTTGCAGACTAATGGAATTGTTTAGGTAATATATTGTTGTACCTAATTCTTGGCAAATATGACACATCACCAATGAGTGGTGAAAAGGGCCCCACATGGTCAAAAGGGCGGGTCAACGGAGAAAAGAGAAAATAAATACCATGGTAGTGGTCGGTTAATGGTCACTTGTCTGAATTGCTCTACATATATCAATTGCGATCTCTACAATGACATGCGATCAAGAGACACCCTCGGGTATCTCATGTTAAACCGTAGATCTTAGTTGAGTTTCTACAAACCGAGGTCGGATGGCAAGCATTTAATGTTGCTTGTTAAACTTACCTAATCCTATCAACCAAGGTCTACATGGCTGTCAAATCCCACCAATTACGATGCGATTAGCTGATAGGGCAAGAATTTGACGTGGTAGGGCAGTTGACAAGGCATGCATAACCATACCACCTGACAAGGCGTGAGATAAACTCAATCTAACGTGGCAAACACTTGAGCATTATCCATCCTAACACACTTCCTCCCTTATAGATAGAGGAGCCATTCCAACCCAATTCATTTATTCACAAGTAAGCTGAAACTCTGCCTTTGCTCTCTAGACTTCTCTACGATTGTCACTGACTTGACCGTCAGAGTATAAACTCTGATCATCGACCCACGCTCCTATCAGTGTTTTCTGGTTTTCAGGTAACTGCTCATGTGAGATACTCCAGCTACCCAGCAACTATCAACTTAACCCGTTTGTTCTCATTTGTATAACTGGTTCCTAGCTATCTGAGAGAGGCTCAACATGAGATTTATTCAACTCAACTAGTCAGCACTGTTTATGTGGCGCTTTGACTCTTGGACTTTCTCATTGGCTAGATTTCATCGTCAACAAATATTAGTTTACACTTAAGTTGTTTCAATTAAAATGGAGTCCATAACTTTGTCCAAGACTTCATAGTCTTCACTCCTTGTGAATCTGCATAGAAAGTAATAGGATATAGTGAAATATGTTGTTAGTAGCCGCTCTGTTTAAAAGTTTAAGCTATTTAAAATGGTCCAATAATAGTATTTAAGCACTCAATTATACCTCCTCACATGCAAGTCTAATGGGCTTGTCAAGTGGCTCAAGTTCAAACACACACACACACACTAAATGTAAATATGATCACATGGAGTATTCAAACTTAGAGACTCGTGGAAAAAATTAATTCTATACCATGTTAGTAAGTATTCAACCTAAAAGTTTAAGGTGTTAGGAAATGGCCCAATAAAAGTATTTAAGCACTAACAATTATTGTTGTCTAATCCCGCGTCTAGGCGCCAGGCGTTAGGCGTGCCTCGTTGAAAACTTGATTCTTTATATTTTTCTTTTTTATAAAAAAAAATGGGCTTCAACAGTACACAACAAAAACAGGTTAAAAAACCTTATCTAAAACCCTAAATGTAATAGTATATGCATACTAAAACCCCTAGGATATTATCAATTCACAATATAACTTATACTTGTCGTTGCGGCTATGTAGCGTAACATCTTTGGTTTTTTTATTTATTTTTAATGTGTTTGCTGCTTTGCTATTAACATGATGATTGAAGGTTAGTTGCTTTATGAATTATGACGTGTTATTTATAGTTTCTTTCAAGTGATTTTGCTTAATGACTTGAAATTTATAAGATAAATTAGGTTAATATAACAATTATGAATCATTGGTGAATGACGATGATGTTATGATTTATGAACTTGTGGTTGTTTGAGTTAGTGCAGGAGAGCTAGAAACTTAATTAAAATTTTTTATTTTTAACATGTTAGTTCCTTATGCATTATGACCATATTTTTATGTGATAGCTAATTTTGCTTAGTGAATTTAAATGTATAAGATAACTAAAGTTAATACGATTTATATAAATTATTCACATTGAGAAATTTATATAAAAGCTAAAAAAAAGTGTGAGGTGCGCCTCACTTGGATGAGGCGTGTGCCTCGCCTTGCGCCTTGCGCCTAGGCTCCAGGAGGACCTCAGTGTCTCTTTACATCTTGCGCCTTAAACAACTATGCTAACAATGATAATGTATCTTCTTTTGTTTTATGTTGTTGCTTGTAGTTTCTGAGTTAGGAGTGAGATTGATGTAAGGAAAATCCTTTCTTATAAATTGAGACTTCTAGAACCAATATATTGGTAGGCTAAGGCAATAGGACAAAAGCTGAGTTAAATGTGCAATATACTATAATAACTTAGCAGTTCCATGTTGTAACTCGGTACCTCTTTTTGATGTTTTTGAGCAGTATTGGAAACCGGGAGCCCTCAACACAGTTTTGTAAAACTCTTACTCCTATTGACCCTTAACCACTTAATGGGCACTTACGGCGGAGTACTGTAATAACATCACTGTGAGAGGGATTGTAGTATACTGGATCAAACAATATTTATTCTGATGTGCAGGATCTTTCACCGGAGGCAAGCACAGAGCATACTTGAATTGTTTAACAGGATTCCATTATAAGATAAAATAGGCTCAGGGCCTCAGGAAAGAGAGAGAGTGTTTAAGCAAACATGATTTTTATTATATCACAATATTTTGTACAAAGCTTCTTTGCCTCTGCAACTGAGAGGCTCAGTCCTTTTATAGATCAAGGAGTTGAGAAGAGAATAAGATAGCATTCATCATTGCTTACATCTTAAAAGTAAAGTAGATGTCATACGTGGCAACTTTTACAAAGTAAAGAAATCACGGGTAATTACAAGACAAACCGACACAAACTTTTAATAAAGTAGACACAGTAGCTTTCATAATGCACACGCAAACTTGTAGATCAGAGGGAATCTTTGAGCTGGCTAACTGTGGGGTCACATGAAATGAGATGGAGATATGTTGGCAATATCATAATCCTCGTGATCTAAAGCGATATCTCCAATGAGATTTTTGTACCATGGTGTATCAATCTGATGAGAACTCACCTAGAAGAAGTACTAGAACTAGAAGGAGGAAAGGAGAAGTGAAGAGGATAGAAGAAGAAAAAGAGAGAAAATGAGGCAGTGAGCCTCGCGACCGCGGTCGCGACCAACTGCCTCGCGATCGCGGTCGCGGTGCTCACTGGAGCACAAGGCTGGAAACCGTCGCGACCAAGGTCGCGACCAACCCAGGTCGCGACCTAGGTCGCGATACTCACTGGAGAAAAATGGTGATTTAGCGCGAAGAAGAGAAAAATGAGGCAGTGAGCCTCGCGACCTAGGTCGCGACCAACCCAGGTCGCGACCAAGGTCGCGATGCTCACTGGTCGGCAAAATCTTGAATTTTCCTGCACATTTTTAAATTGTTTAGTTAGGGGCATTTTAGTCTTTTCGCCCTAATTTTCAGAACTTGTATAAATAGAACACTTAAACTAGGGTTGTAATTATTCATTATCATCATCAATCAAAATTACAAATTGAGAGCATTTCTCTCATCCTCTTGGATCATCACCAAGAACAATCGGTTCTTCTTGCAATTTCGCTTGTGAGATCAACTTGGGCTAGGGTTTGGGCTAATAACCTAAGCACTAGAGAGCAAGGGATTCCCTAAAAAGGTAACTAAGCTCACAATCTATCTACATTGTTTTAATTTGTATTGGGTTTTGTTTATTTGATTATTAGTGAAGTTAGGGTTGTGGATTTGTATTGATTTCGGGATTAATTGAAGATTGGGTGTGTTATTGTGTTGATTGGGGAAATTAGGGTTCATAGGTGTTTGTAATTTGGGGCTAAATTGAAGTTAGGGTTGAATTGGGTTATTGATTGTTAGAGAAGTTAGGTTTGTTGTTGGATTTTGAACTAGGTCCTCAACAATTTGGTGCTTTCGTTGAGAGATTTCGTAGGAGGTGTTTGATTAAAAAAAAAAAACCTAACTCAGATTGTTGTCCACCTCTTGGAAGGGTAAAACCATAGATGAAGGCAACTCGAGGGGAAAGGCCAAAGAGGTGAGGAGATTGTCAAGAGAAGAGGTACAAGACTACATAAAGAAGGGCTTGTGCTTTAAATGTGGGGAAAAATGGGCAAGGGGCCACCAATGCCCAAAGGGTAAGGTACTCATGATTCTTCAATCCGATGAGTCCGATTCGGATACCGCCACGGAAGAAGAGTTCTCTAGTGATGAAGGGGAACTACGGGTAGCGAAATCCGGGGTTGATGCGGGAATGGCCGAGTTATCCCTTAATGCCATTTCGGGGACACCTAGGCCATCCACAATGAGACTTATGGCTTGGATAGGGAGCTCCGAGGTGTCCTTGCTAGTGGATTCCGGTTCATCACATAACTTCATTAATGTGAATACCGTGAAGAAACTAGGTATGAAAGGGGTTGCCATAGAACCATTTGATGTGAAGGTAGCCAATGGAGAGCGGTTGAAATGTGATGAAGTGCACAAAAATGTCAAGATGAATGTGCAAGGGGTACGGATAACGGCCGAGCTACATGTTTTGGCATTGGCGGGATTGGATGTGGTTCTTGGGAGTGCTTGGTTAAAAAGCATAGGTGAGGTAGTCACCAATTATGAAACCATGACCATGAAGTTCAAGTTAGGCGGCAAGAAGAGGTCTTGGACCGCAATCTCATCTAGGGAGATCAAACCTTGCGAAGCACATGTGATGGAGCGTTTGTGCAAGGGAGGTGCCCAATGCTTTGCTATCATCAACACTAGTGATAGACAAGCAAAGGGAACCAAGGAGGAATCGGTGGAGGGATTGGAAGATGAAATGTTAGGGCTGCCCGAGGAAGTAAGAGAGTTATTGGCCCGACATTTGAAGGTTTTGGAGGTTCCAACCACACTACCACCAATTAGGGACTTTGATCATCGCATCACCTTGAAGGATGAATCAAAGCCCGTTAATGTACCACCATACCGCTATGCCTACTTTCAAAAGACAGAAATTGAGAAGCAAGTGGGAGAGATGATAAACAATGGGTTAATTCGACAAAGTACTAGCCCATTCTCTTCTCCGGTTTTATTGGTGCGGAAGAAGGATGGCACATGGAGATTTTGCACCGACTATAGAGCATTGAATGAAGCAACTGTGAAGGACAGGTTTCCGATCCCTACGGTTGATGAGATGTTGGATGAACTACACGGTGCAAGTGTATTCACCAAGCTTGATCTTCGAGCGGGTTACCATCAAATCCGCATGAAAGAACAAGATGTGCATAAAACAGCCTTCCGAACTCATTCGGGGTTGTATGAGTATTTGGTGATGCCCTTTGGGTTATGCAATGCACCATCAACTTTTCAAGCCACCATGAATGAGATTTTTCGACCGCATTTGAGGAAGTTTGTGTTGGTGTTCTTTGATGACATCCTAGTCTATTCTCGGACTATGGAGGAGCACTTATCTCACCTAGAGGTAGTGTTGGAGATACTTGGGCAACATCAATTTTTCATCAAGATGTCAAAGTGTGAATTTGTCAAGGAAGAGTTGGAATACTTGGGGCACTTCATTTCTATGAATGGAGTAAGGGTAGATCCTCGGAAGATAGAAGCTATGGTGGATTGGCCACTACCGAAGGATGTGTCCGCTTTGAGAGGTTTCTTGGGGTTGACAGGTTACTACCGGAGGTTTGTCAAGCATTATGGGTTGATTGCAAAACCATTGACCGGTATGCTGAAGAAAGATAACTTTGAGTGGACCGAGGAGGCCCGACTTGCATTTGAAGACCTTAAAAGGGCTATGACACAAACTCCCGTTTTAGCCTTGCCAAATTTTGACAAGACTTTTGAGGTGTATACGGATGCTAGTGGCGAGGGCATAGGGGCTGTTTTGGTTCAAGAAAAGAGACCCTTAGCATTCATCTCCAAGGCCTTGGGGCCAATGAAGAAGGCTTGGAGTACCTATGCACGGGAGATGTTAGCCGTGATACATGCGGTTAAAATATGGAGACCGTACTTGTTGGGCAGGAAATTCACCATTGTGACTGACCAACAAGCCTTGAGGCATCTCCTACAGCAGAAAATAGTCACTCCGGAGCAACAGAAATTTATGGTAAAGTTGCTTGGGTTCGAATATGACATCATCTACCAACCCGGAAAAGAAAACAAGGTGGCCGATGCACTTTCCAGAAAAGAGGGTAGTCCGATAATGTGGTCCGTGTATGGAGAGGAAGATTCAGGGCTATTGGCCTTGAGTGGTGCGGAGTGGAAGATTTGGGAGAAAATCCGGGAGGCCGTAAAGCTTGATAACAAGGCCCAGGAAATTTGTCAAAGGTTGGAGAACCATGGAGATGGGGTAGAGAGGTATACAATGAAGAGTGGGCTCATATACTACAAAACATGTGTATATGTACCTAATGTGCCCGGATTAAGGGAAGAGATTCTTGCTCACTTCCACGAGAGCAAGGAAGGTGGTCATTCCGGATGGCTCAGAACTTATGTGAAGGTAAAACACTTCTTCTATTGGGAGGGGCTCAAAGTTGAGGTGAAGAAGAAGGTGGCCGAGTGTGACACATGCCAAAAGGTCAAATATGACCCACGGAGGCCAATAGGGCTGCTGCAACCACTACCAATTCCGGGACAGATTTGGGAGGATTTGACCATGGATTTTGTGGAAGGGCTACCAAGTAGCCAAGGGTTTGAGGCTATACTAGTGGTGGTAGACCGATTGAGTAAGGGTGCTCATTTCATACCATTAAAGCATCCCTTTACTGCTAGTAGTGTAGCTAAGGCATTTGTGGAGAACGTGGTGAAATTGCATGGATTTCCCCGTAGCATTGTGACGGATAGGGGCAAATTGTTTATGAGCTCTTTTTGGCAGGAATTGTTTAAATTGCAGGGCAGCAAGCTTAAGGCTAGCTCATCCTACCACCCCCAAACTGACGGCCAGACGGAAGTGGTGAACCGCACCTTGGAGCAATACTTGAGGTGTTATTGCCATAGTGAGCAAGGAAGATGGAAGGAGTACATCCCATGGGCTGAGTATTGGTATAATACCACTCACCACGCAGCCATCAACATGAGTCCATTTGAGGTAATATACGGCCGCACACCACCCGGTTTGAGCACATATGAGGTGGGTACCGCAGCCAATGATGAGGTGGAGAAAGAGTTGATGACTAGAGACGAGATTATAGCTAAGGTGAAGAAAGAGCTTGAGAAAGCTCAAGGCCGAATGAAGAAATACTACGATCAAAGTCGAAGAGAAGTTTCCTTTGAAGCGGGGGATTTTGTCTACCTTAAGTTACAACCGTATAGGCAGAAGTCACTGAAGAAGAAGTTCAATGTGAAACTATCTCAGAGGTATTATGGGCCTTTCAAGGTGCTTGAGCGCATAGGAGAGGTCGCCTACCGGTTAGACTTACCGCCCACATCACGTTTACATCCGGTATTCCATGTATCGGTGTTAAAACAGAGAGTTGGAAGTCCAAATTTGATTGCGGATGATTTACCATCTTTTGATGAAGAGGGAAGGATAGTGCTTATACCGAAAGAGGCACTTCAATATAGGAGTTGGCAACGGAATAGGCCGAAAGAGAGAGTTTGGCAAGTTTTAGTGCATTGGAGGGGTCTTCCTAAAGATGAAGCTACTTGGGAGGATTATGAAGAGATGATTTCACGATTCCCAGAATTTTCCCTTGAGGGCAAGGGCAGTCTTGAAGAGAGGGGGAATGATGAGAACTCACCTAGAAGAAGTACTAGAACTAGAAGGAGGAAAGGAGAAGTGAAGAGGATAGAAGAAGAAAAAGAGAGAAAATGAGGCAGTGAGCCTCGCGACCGCGGTCGCGACCAACTGCCTCGCGATCGCGGTCGCGGTGCTCACTGGAGCACAAGGCTGGAAACCGTCGCGACCAAGGTCGCGACCAACCCAGGTCGCGACCTAGGTCGCGATACTCACTGGAGAAAAATGGTGATTTAGCGCGAAGAAGAGAAAAATGAGGCAGTGAGCCTCGCGACCTAGGTCGCGACCAACCCAGGTCGCGACCAAGGTCGCGATGCTCACTGGTCGGCAAAATCTTGAATTTTCCTGCACATTTTTAAATTGTTTAGTTAGGGGCATTTTAGTCTTTTCGCCCTAATTTTCAGAACTTGTATAAATAGAACACTTAAACTAGGGTTGTAATTATTCATTATCATCATCAATCAAAATTACAAATTGAGAGCATTTCTCTCATCCTCTTGGATCATCACCAAGAACAATCGGTTCTTCTTGCAATTTCGCTTGTGAGATCAACTTGGGCTAGGGTTTGGGCTAATAACCTAAGCACTAGAGAGCAAGGGATTCCCTAAAAAGGTAACTAAGCTCACAATCTATCTACATTGTTTTAATTTGTATTGGGTTTTGTTTATTTGATTATTAGTGAAGTTAGGGTTGTGGATTTGTATTGATTTCGGGATTAATTGAAGATTGGGTGTGTTATTGTGTTGATTGGGGAAATTAGGGTTCATAGGTGTTTGTAATTTGGGGCTAAATTGAAGTTAGGGTTGAATTGGGTTATTGATTGTTAGAGAAGTTAGGTTTGTTGTTGGATTTTGAACTAGGTCCTCAACACAATCTCCATGGGGTCTTGAGAATCTTGGAAGTATCCTGGTGGTGTTTGAGATTGAGGGATGATGATAAGCTCATCAGGTCCATCATCTGATCTCACATTATTTAGTTCACAAAGGTGGTCAGTAAGTGAAGTTCGAATGTCTGGCCATTGGAGATCCATGTCATAGGCTATCTGCCATTCATAAGTGGTATTAATGGACCAAAGTAATTTACTGTGAGGATTAAACATGTAAGGCCTATGACAGATGAAAATGCAAGTTATTTTGCTGCTCATGTGATCATTCATTTTCCAAACATTGTGATATCCCATTAATTTTGTGATATACCATTATTGATATCCAAACAATATTTTGGAATTAGAAATGCAAAGTATTGTTAACAATAAAACATACATATATATATATATATATATACACACACATATACACACACACACACACACACACACACACACACATATATATATAAGAAGGCTGCTAAGGATAGATAGAAAATTTTGAATTCTAAATAGTACTCAAGGATTCATAAGAATTCTATTGGAAGTTTACAATTCCTAGAAGCAAGTAAAATTTGTTTAATTTCATGTAATTAATTGTTTGTACCTGGTACCTTTGTAGAACTACGGTAGATCCTAATTTAACGAGAAAAAACAATTCTATTTTAGAAGTCCTTGTGCAAGACATCCAAATAAGTAGTTAAGACTTAAAAGGCACTGAACAAAATGAAATAAGACTAGACTCTTAATTGGATTATTAATTTCATCAAACAATCTAATACAATAAATTACAAAATTGCAATGGCTTGAAATTCAGAGATGACCTTGATTATGAGTAACATTGAATGGAAAAACTAAGGAATGCTTATGGTAGGAAACCTGTGTAATATTTATTGTTAAGGTATCTACAATCTGCATTAACAGAAGTAACTCTGAGAATTTCTGGGAATGATGTATTAAATTTCTGCAAGATGAAGTGGTTAAAACAACTTTTTGGTTCTCATTATATTCAGAAAAAGTGATTTTGGGTGGTATTTTTTTTTTCCTTTTTTGTTTCAACCAGAAATGAACTGTGACATAGACGTATATGTACAAAAGGGGAGGACGTAAATCCTCAAAAAATTGATTTTGAAATTGACAATGGCGCTGTTGAAAAATCTTGCAAGAACGGCCACTTAACAGCCGTTTATGACCTCCCAAAGTTCTTGAAAAACAAGAGTGAAACGATCAGGCCTTGGGGACTTTAGTGCAATCATAAATGCCTTTCATGATTTCCTCCTCTTCAAAAGGTTTCTCTAACCAGTCTGCTTTGGCCTTGGACAACGTACACCACCTCAAACTCTCTAAACTAGGTCTGTTAATATACTCTTTAGAGTACAACTTTAAGAAGAAATCTATATTTCCTTCTCATATCCTCATCTCTCTCCACTCATAGCCTACACATTAGCTTGTATAACGTCTTGGCTAAAGTGCTTCTTTGAGAATTAGAGAGGTTTTAGAGGATACAATTTCAGCCAATCAAGGTGCCTTTGTCAAAGGCAAACAAATTTTATTTGTTGTCTAATAGCTAATGAAGTGGTGGAGTATAGAAAAGCTAAGAAGGAAGGGGTCATTTTAAAATCGATCCAGATAAAGCTTATGATTACATTGACTGGGATTTGCTTGATTTGGTCAAAGATGGAGAAAATAGATTGAAGGATGCCTAAATTTTGTTAGTTTCTCTTTTCTCCTAAATGGTGAACTTTAAGGGAGACTAAGGGCCAGTTTGCTATTGCGGTAACTTTTTAAATAAGCATTGTTAGTTGTGCTGTAAAAAATAATTTGCTGTAAAATAATTTGGTTAATTATGCAGTTAAAATTGTTATAAGACTTAAAATCAATATATATGGATTTGGTAATTTTATTGTTAATTGCCGTGAATTAAATAATGCCTATAGAAGTAAAACTAAAATATTTTAAAATCTCTTTGGTATTCAAACCAAAGTAATAGTTGATGCAAATATTTGAGGTAAAAAAAATAATTTGATAATTATGTTTAATAAAAATTAAAACAAATTTAAAATATCTATTTTTTTTTATAATTTTTTCTTAAATGTAAAGATTTGATGTTTTTAAATATCAACATTGAAAAAAAATAATTTATTATAAACTAGATTTCTATATAATTAAAGTTGGGATATAAGTGCTGTTATATTATTATTAATGAGGATAATTTGGCATTTAAAAGATTCATTAAAACTCTCAGCAAATTATTTCATAATCGCTTTATAAAAAGTAACTCCTCACCCCTTGCTTCTTAAAATTGTGCTAAATCAACTCAGTTTATCAAATGATCACTTTTAGAATTTTTACCAAACATCTATTTTATACCAAACTTATTTAATGAGTTGATTTTAACTTATCAAAAGCAATGCCAAATGGGGCCTAAGAGTTTTGAGAAGACTACGACAAGGAGATCCATTGTCTCCCTTTCTTTCACTTTGGTGGTGGATGCTCTCAGTCGTTTAATGGATAGAGCAACCATAGATAGGGTAGTAAAAGGCTTTAGTACTGGCAAAAATAAAGTGGTGGTTTCTCACCTTCAATTTGTAGATGTTATCATCTTTGTTCATTCAGGTAGGAAGCTAAATTCCTGAATTTAGTTAAGGTGGTTTAGCTGTTTTGTGATGTGTCTGGACTCAAAATGAATTTAGCTAAAAGCACTAATGTGGGCATGTTGGCAGCCAAGATAGGCTATGAATTAGGCAGATAGCCTTTAAAATTTTTGGGATTGCTTCTTGGAGGAAAGGCAAAGTCCAAGGAGTTTTGGAATCCAGTAATTTAGAAGGCAGAAAGAAGGCTATAAGGGTGGAAAAAGACCTCAATATCTTGAGGAGGGAGACTCACTCTCATTCAAGTTGTCCTTTCTTGCTTACTCACTTATTATCTCTCTCTTTTCCGTATTCCCATCAATGTGGCAAAGAGATTGAAGAAGTCTCTAAAAGATTTTTCTGGGATAGAATTGGGGAGGGGAGGAAAGGTAAATGGAAACAGTCCCTTTTTCAATCCATCAAGGGGCCTAGGTGTGAAAATTTGGTAAAAAGAAATGTCTCTCTTCTTTGAAAATGGTTAGGGCGATTTCCATTGGAAACCAACTCACTGTGGTATGCGGTAATTGGAAGCAAATATGGTCTACAAGAAAATGGTGGGACCCTTAAGGTTTTTTCCAGCAACAACAGTACCTTTTTCAATCCATCAAGGGGCCTAGGTGTGAAAATTTGGTAAAACGAAAATGGTTAGGGCGATTTCCATTGGAAACCAACTCACTGTGGCATGCGGTAATTGGAAGCAAATATGGTCTTCAAGAAAATGGTGGGATTCTTAAGGTTGTTTCCAGCAACAACAGTTCCTTTTTCAATCCATCAAGGGGCCTAGGTGTGAAAATTTGGTAAAAAAGAAATGTCTCTTTTCTTGGAAAATGGTTAGGCCTATTTCCATTGGCAACTCACTGTGGCATGCGGTAATTGGAAGCAAATATGGTCTTCAAGAAAATGGGTGGGACCCTTAAGGTTGTTTCCAGAAACAAAAGTCCCTTTCTCAATCCATCAAGGGGCCTAGGCAAAATTTGGTAAAAAAGAAATGTCTCTTTTCTTGGAAAATGGTTAGGGCGATTCCATGGAAACCAACTCACTATGGCATGCGGAATTAGAAGCAAATATGGTCTTCAAGAAAATGGGTGGGACTCTTAAGGTTGTTTCCAGAAACAACAGTCCCTTTTTCAATTAGAATCCTAGATATTTAAGGAGTTCCATAATTAACTAAGGCGAACAGGAAAATATTTTTTTCTAGTTTTAACAATAATAAGCAAAAGTAAAAGTTGTAAAATGTAGGTTAACTTCAGACTTCAGTTACAAGTTACTAGCTTGAGTACTGAATTCTATTGAAGTTTTCTTCTGGTGAGAGAAGTATCTGTTTTATATGTAAACAAATTTATTATTAAAGTTCTTTTTCCTAAATAATTTTGCTCATAGTATTGCTTGTGAGCCAACTATACACATCAAAACTGTATTTTATCCTCAGAGAAGTTGCCTTTGGCTCTCATCCTTTTCTCGTTATACTCAAGTTATTTTTTAATCTTTTCTTTGAGCAGTTTTTTTTTGAGGTGAGAATCTAATCCGGATTAACCTATGAGATTTGCTCATGTTAGGTTATGGTGCATAGCGTCAACTTTATTGAACAAAATTCTCAAACCAGGAAATGCTTTGCATCTCAAAAACAAGAAGAGGCGGCTGTAAATGATTTAGGTAAATTGGTATCTCTGGTTTTTATTCTTATGTTGTATGTTTGTCAACTTATGCAGATGAAGTGAGGTTTGAAATTATTGTTGCATATGCTTTTAATTTCTTGGGGTACAGGTAATCTATAATGTTAAAGCCAATGCTTTTGCCAGATCTTTAGTAATAGGCAGGGAGATTGAATGTACGAAAAACATTTAACAAATGAAAGACAAACTATTTTTTTTTGGTAACATTAGGAAGTATTCTAAACATAAATAGAGAAATGCCTTATTGGAAAATAACAAATGTTATTATCCTTTGTTAGTCCTGCTTAAGCAGATCTTGGGAGGGGTGATATGGATAAAGTCTTAACCTTCTGTTGCTTTTTATTTGTAGTTTTGCATGGTTGGGTTTGTTTAGAACAATTTTTGTTTGCTTGGTCCGAATCCTTTTTCCCTTTTCATTCCCCTTCACATATGATGGGTTTGCCGTTCTGTATGATGGCTGAAATTCATTTTTATTTTTAATTTTTTATCTTGGAACAATTGATAGGGTTAAACCCAAAATGTCTCTTCTGCATCGTCAACATGTTTCCAGTTGTCAGTGTGTGAAGAATTAGTTTGTTTTTGCTAACAGCTAGTCAAAACTCAATAGTCAAAGACTTTCATATTGTTTATGTGCATATCTAGGTTTAATTGAACTACTGTTCCAAAAGAAAGATATTGAAATAGGAAAGTAGTTGGTTTGGTCTTGTAATTTATAAGTTTCAATAAAAGGGAATTATTTAATTTTGATTTATGTTAATTAGTTGTCATTGGAGAGATTTTTTTAAATTCATAATGGATTAAGAGTCTCCATAATTTGCTTCTGCTTACATAAGCTGTAATAGATGATCACAAAATGTGAAATATTGATACCGTTTTGTCAACAATTTAATCCTGATATCTATAAAGTTTATATGACCTTGGTAGCCAAGATAAAAAAAGGGAAAAGGGAAACCGAGAGAGAATAAATTTTACAATTTTTGCCATAAAATTTAATCATTAAAACTCTTTTGAGAGTCAGGGGAAATAATTATTGCTTCATTTAAATTTTGTTTCATGTTATTATTGCTTGGTTACTTTACTATTATGAAATAAAATTTCGTCCGTCTTGACGAGGTATGCACAAAAAAAAAAAAAAAAAAAAAAAGTTCTTGACTATTAAGAATTGTTAACACATTTCATGTTCTCGAGTTCAGTTAGCGCTAAGAAAGATGGGGATTCTGTCTTGAGTTCCTGGCTTGACCTTCTCGATAATCCAAAAAAGTGGTGGGATTGCCGTAGTAATAAGCACACAGGATTGGTGATGACCCCTTCCTTTGGATGTCTTCTGCACTTCATTAATATTATTGAAATCTCTGATCTCTAATTTATATTAACAGTTAAGTCCAAGACACCCTGATTTTAAACGCAAGGATGGTACTGTTGTTCTCTGGCTAAACAGGGCACCAAGTCAAATTTTGTCTAAACTTGAAGGAGTGGTGTTAGATGTTCAGCCTAATAAATCAAAAGATCCAAAACAATGTAAAGGTATCAATTTTTGTACTCTGACTATAC
The DNA here is from genome assembly GCA_003430845.1 of Xanthoceras sorbifolium. Lineage (NCBI taxonomy): Eukaryota > Viridiplantae > Streptophyta > Magnoliopsida > Sapindales > Sapindaceae > Xanthoceras > Xanthoceras sorbifolium. The sequence continues at coordinate 22,578,491 of CM010618.1, forward strand.
TCTTTATTTTATCTGTTACATACTTTAGTTCACAACTAAATTTTAAGGAGCTTACTTGATGACGTAACTAAGTTGATTGTAGCTGCAAAGAATTGCAGTTCACATCCAAATTCTATGACCTGGTATAATTTTTTAAACCAAACTATTTGGAAATTTTTATGATTTCATCATTATTATTTTTTCATACAGCCTAATGTATCAGTTATTTTGTAGAATTTTCTAATTCTCTAACATCCTTTAATCAAAATAGTTTTGGGATGATTTACATACAGTCCTTATGTGGTTTGTGTCCTGATAGTATTATCCTTTTTTATAAAGCTAGTGCAAAACATATTTCTGATTCTAGTAACTATATAATCTGCAATTCTGAGGTTTTATGGCACATAGAGAATAAATTCTGGTAAAGATTGAGTACCTACATTGATGCTGGAAACAATATATTATGACAAATGTTGAATCCATCCTTTTTAATGAGGGTTTGGACAGCTGTAAAACTAGTTGCTTTTGGCCAACCCAACACAAATGGACATTAATAACTTCAAAATTAAATTGCTTTCAGAAAATTATAGTTTGATGGGAAATCAATCATCTTTTTTGACATCATAGAGTTGTAGCAATAAGGTTGAATTTGTTTTCTTTGGTTGACATTGTATGAGCTGTTAAGGTTCATAAGTCTCTACTTTATGCATTAAAATATATGGCTGCAAACTTAACAAACCAACAATCACATTTTCGTAACAAATTGTAGAATTGGGGAAATGTAAAACACTATTTTAACAATTTGACTTCTTTGCATATGCTTTCTAAGTTTCTCTTATCTTCACTAAAATCACCTAAGAGAAGAAATTGTAACGGTACAACAAGCTATATTTGTCCCTGGCTTCTCCAAGATGTTTAATGTTTCCTAATAAAAACTATATTGTTCCTAGATACATATTTTGTTTTGTCTATTGATTTAGTCCTGAAGGACACTGTTAAATGATTAACTTGAACAAATTAATGTTATTGGAATGATCATGCAGTTTGTGCCTGACCTACTTTTTATTTTATTTTATTTTTAAAAAGCTTAGAATATTATAACAATTAAGATAATAAATAGGTATAATAAGCTAAATTGTAAGTTTTAGGGGATTGAATATATGCAGACAGAAATGATCTAGTATTTTCCCAAAATTGAGGTTCGCTGTAGATGTCTGTCATTTAACAATTGGCAAATTTAGAGAACACTGGACTAGTTTGGAGTGTGGTTTTACTTATTTGATTTTGTAAGTGGACATTTATGACATTCACTATACTGTTCTTGGATGTTTAGGGGATGAATCCTGGAAGGACTTGGTGGAAAACCCAGATAAGTGGTGGGACAATAGATTGGATAAGGTGATTTGGTAGACTTTATATTTGTAATCTGTCTTGCACTCTCTCTCTCTCTTCTCATGTTTCTTCTATTTGCAGATAAACCAAAAATCTCCAGACTTCAAGCACAAAGAAACCGGTGAAGGACTATGGCTCGATAATTCACCAGCTTGGGTGCTATCGAAGTTGCCTTCTCCAAGAAGTAGGCAGAAAGCAGTGAGTGACAAGAGAGATACCCTGTTGTCTTGAGCCATGCTAGGGCAGGATATTGTTCTGTAAGTCCTTAAATACTTTCTTCGGTTCAAATGTATTTCTTTTTTCAAAATTGATGAGTGATGATATATGTAACACCCAAATTTAAATAAACCTAATATGTGTCCTAAACATTTAAGTTTTAATAACACACTTTTATATGTTTAGTTTAAACTAATGGGAGTTAATTTTGAAAATAAATTCTGATTAACAAAGTAGTTAATATTGTTTTAAACTCTTTGTATTTTAAAAGAAGACTTTATGTAAATATAGAATTTTGAACCCTTTCAGGATTCCTATATTTTTACAGAGCTTTAAAATACTTTTATTAAAAGAACCCTATTACTTTATCTTCTTGTATATGGTTCAAGAACGGCGTAAATAAAAAAAAAAAACCTCATCTTTTGAAGTTTATCGAAATCTAAAGAAGGTGATTTTCTATCAAGAATGACAAAGAGGTTTTCAAGATGTTTTATTAATATTTTCTGTATTTTTATACTTATATGCTTAGTGATTCAATATTAGGGTTTTGATTGGGTCTAAAGGCATACTAGTTGTACTTTTAGTTTTAATTTTATGAAATTAGGTATAGTCTGATTGATCAGTGCTTATTTCGGGAATTTTAGTGCGAATATATGTTTGGTTTTGGTAAATTGGTTTTACATTCTGTATACTAGACATCTAAATGGTTTTATAGAAATTTGTTTTGCTTAAAAATCTTTAGTATTGAATTTGTTATAAATTTTTGATTTTTTAACAGAGTTGCTGAAAAGTTTTCGTTTTAAAACGTAGTTTCAGTTTGAACCATTGTTTTAGCAAATTATATTGCTCATAAAATTATGAAATTTTATACAAAGGTTTTACAAGATGTTAATATTATTTAAAGAAATATTCATAATTTTTAGAGTTTTATTGAAAAATATATGAATTTCGCAAATAGGGTACTGTAATCTGTCCAGCAGTAGACAGAAGGCAGAAATGTAAGAGTAAAAATACTTTAAAAATATGTAAATGTATTATTTAGGTTTGAAACTTTTATTTTGGAATTATATATGTTTATTTCACGTTACTGCAAAATTTTATAGTAATTGGAATTTCTTAGAAATTGTAAACAATTCGGCATTGTATAGTGTTCCGGACTACCCACTGTCAGGAAGACCAGAATACACTAATAAATAAATTATTTTAAAGTAGTTTAAAATTTTATAAAATTCTAAAAATTTTTATATGAGGAGATACGCTAGTTTAAAATTTTTCTGCGAAGTTTTAAAATTTTTCAGCATGTGATTAATTTACTAAAAATCTAACATTGGACACTGTTCCTTTCCAAAACAGCACTGGTTAGTTCTAGTATTGAGTTTTTGGTTTGGGGAACGTTAGAGTCATATTTCAGTCCTAAGATCTGATATGAGTCTGATATGTGATAGGCTAAAGTTTGGATCGTTGTCTTTTTGGAGGATTGGTTTTGCTTGGATTGCTTAAAGGTAAGTATACTAAATCTTTTGTTTTCAAAACCAGAATCACAATGTTATATGTATATGAATATGTTTATGTGTCCTTTTGAAATATGTGAACACATGGTACCATAAAATATGTTTTGACTAGGTTTACCTTTATTTATTACTGTTAGTAGGCACTTTTATGATTTTTGTGTGGAGCCCTATGTGATATGTGATTTGTTATGTGTATGGTATATGGGAAGTAACTCCAGGGCATCCTAGGGACTAAAGAGTCTTCGTATTCATGTGTTGACATATTGGTGCATGTGAGAGGACTCGTTGATGATCATAACGAGGGTCTGGCTCTTACCTTCGAACATAAGTGTTCTGTGTTTTTAAGAAAATAATCTTCACTTGCACTTTCCATGTATACATTAGTTGCCGACGGGTAATTTTGGTTCCAATATGTGATATGTGTTATTTGCAAGTCCTACTATGCAGTGATGAGTAAAGGGATCCTAATATTACTTTGATATATGATAAGTATGTGATTTTGGATATAAGATAAGTCTTATTATTTGTGTTTTGAATGTTATGTTGATTTGATAAATAATAATTAATGTTTAGTATACTTATTGAGTATCCAACTCACTTAGTCCCTTGTGATTCCAGATGATTAAGGTTTTGATTCGCGCATAGCATGGATTGGCGCGAAGATTGGTTCTCGGTTCCTTAGGCTGTAGAAGTTTATTTGTTACTTTTTGGCCGCTATTTATATTATTTGAACATTTGTTGGAGGTTGTATTTGTTTTCAAGCTTATCTGGAGATTTATTGTAAGTGATTTGACATTAAGTAAGAGCATATTTTGACCTTCGGGTTGGGGTGTGACAATATATCACTAGAAAAATGCATTTTAATGTTTGCAGATATTATGAGTAAAGAGAATATTAGGGTTTGAAACTATAAACAACTTTTAGTGATGTAATATGAAAGCCAAATTGAGTTGGTCAGGACTATTTCCTCATTTAGTAATTGCCAATGTTGAGTAAATTAGATTAATTAGAGAAGATGTAAAAGGGAAAATTTTCTGAAAGTCCAGAACTTTACAAATATATCATTTTTTTAATAGATTTCTGCTATGAAATATTATGCATTTAAATAAATAAATAAAAAGTTCCATAAGCATATTTATATATTAACACGTATTAAGTGCATAAGTGTGAATAAACATATTTGGATATAGCTGAATTCATAAATAATTACGTAGATCCATAAATCAATTGATTAAAATTGGTTAAAAGGATGATCTTCCACTTTCTTATCATCCTTCTAGATAACCTAATGAGAAGGTAATTTTATTCTGAATTACTGAGCGAGAGTAGAGACCTTTTATATATAACATAACTTACTTGAGTCATAATCCATAAGGTCACGTTTGGTACATGGGATTGGACTGAATTAAAATTTAGTCTCATGTTTGGTGCGTCACTGGACTGGACTAAATGAGACTAATTATTCTGGGCCCATAAAAAAGATGGCTCTATTCCTTACTATCTTAACCCCTCCAAATCTTAGGTCTTATTTAGTCCCCTCTCTATCAATCCTCCCCATTGTCCTCTCAATCTCCTCTCTTTTTTGAATAATTCAAACAAATTCTTTATATTTTATTAAAATACTTTTATATATAAAGTTAACATATTCTACAAGTTAGTTAAATATATTTTATTAAAAATATTTTTATATTTTTAATATAAATTAAAACATATTATTATTGTATTTAAGATTTAAGTTAAATAGTTTTATTTATTTTAATATATAATTTAATTTTTTTGTTGAAAAATTAAATATTTTCATACTGTATATAATAATTTAAAATAATTTAATTTAACTTAATGTAAATTAAATTTTTAACTAATTTTATTTTAATTTAAAATATTTAAATAATTATATTTTTCTTGTAATTGATTTTAAATGATATATTAGTTTGATCAATCTTATACTGTATTAGAGCATCTCAATGCATTTAATTGTTATATTAAATTGGAGAGAGAGTGTAACGAATGGTTGTGGTGATTAGTTCGAAATTACTATTTAGATATTTGCACTGAAGAAGTGAATATGTATTTCTATAATTTTTTTGACAAAGTAGATCCATATCATTTAGAAATGCTAATGTGGCACTATTTAGATACTCAAAAATTATTATTTTTGTATTGGAGATGCTCTTAAATATAAAATACAATTATCATTTTTTCCAATCCCATTTAATACCAAATAAGAGATAGTACTAGTTTTAGTTCAAACCATACTATACCATACATATTCAAATAAAAAAAATATATTAATAATATTTTATATTTACAATTTTATAAAATTAATAAAATAGTTTCTTCAAAAAAAATAATAAATAGTCTGAAAATTAGTCCGAAACAGCATCAAACACAGGTCTGGACTATTTTAATAGTTCAGCTCTTAGTCCGATGCATACCAAACATAGGTCAAGACTTAGTTTCCAGTCCAATCCAAGTCAGTCCAGTCCAGTCTAATCTCAGAGTTTAGTCCAGTTCAAATCAGTCATGCCTGCCAAACGAGCCCTAAAGGATTTATAATTATAATAGGATTAAACTAGGTTTATACTTATAAAATTGTTCATACCAAGTCTTATACTAAACCAGTGTAAATAAGGTGCACTAAGTCTAAATAAACCAAATTGATCACAACCAATAACTGGTTAATTCGGTTAACTCTTTGATTATAACAATCCAATTAATTCGGTTTTTACAAACTTATAATATAATGTCACGTGCTACTCACATTAAATAAATTTTCTTACATTTCGTCCATTTATAGAAATAACTCCCATTTCTTTGTCTTTCCACCTGCTCCATTAGCTTTCGAATTGATGATCATTTTCTAAGTATTATAATCTTTCTCCTTTCAATTTGTAACCATTATTTTGTAATCCTACGGCTATGGAGGAGTCCTTACATGTATGTGACTTGTTGCTAATACTTGGAGGAATAAAAGAATCTCCTCTCTTTGGTTATTCTATCTATTTTATTCATTTCATAACTCGTTATTAGCACAAGTATTTAACCAGTGTTTATTTCAGTTTCTTGATTTGAAAGCTTTATGCATGGAGGCAAGATAAGATATGATTAATTTTTGATATGCGATAAGAGATGACAATTCCTTAATGAGATTGAGCCCTTCACCAAATTGTAAAGTATTTATTTTGTTTCTGAAAAATTATTTGTCACGTTTTTTCTCTTAAGTTTTTTTAAGATATTAATTGGGTTGCCAAGAAAAAAAAAAGTAACATTAAATGATTAGGTAATTGTATTGCAACGTCGAATGTTGTAAAAATGAAATGGACACATTGCAACTCAAAGCTAGCAAAATAAAAAGCTTAAGCTAAAAATTTTAAAAAATTTTAAAAAATTTAAAAAATTTATGTTGTATTAATGTGAAATTATTTAATTATATTTTTTTAATAATTTTAATAATTTATTAATAATTTTAAAAAATTCATTTATTAATAAACAAATTTATGTTGTATTAATGTGAAATTATTTAATTATATTTTTTATGATTAACCAAATATAATATAATCGCATACCAAATATTGTATAACTTAATGCAATATATTACGAAATATTACCAAACGTAGAACTGTAATTAAAATAATACAAATCCAATCAAATCCAAGCATTTTATACAATACAATTCAACAAACGCGCCCTATGTGTTTTTCACTTTTTTTGGAGTACTGGGATAGCTTGAGAATTATCAGGGAAACTCGTATACCATACAGTTAAAACTTGTATTATTTAATGTTATTCGCATAACTTCATTAAGTCTAATAGGTCCAGAAAAATTAACAAAGCTCAATGAGCCTGAAGAAGTCAGCAAAGCCCAACGAATTAAGAAGCTGACAAAGCCTATATGACAGATCAAACCCAACAAAGAAAAGTGAAGAAAGGAACATGAAGCTCCATGCGAGCTGCAATCCAGCGTGCAAAACATCTAGCTCGAAGTGTATCTTTCAGATAAGGAAAAATCCCATGATTATAGGGATTTAATCATATCAGTTGACAGAGTTTGAATTTGTAATAACTTCTTGATTTTCAGTAATTATATTCTGATTAAAATTGTAATAATTAGGGATATTATTTGATTCTTAAAATTAAGAAATTTGATTCCGTATAAACCAGAATGACTCCATCCCTTCACACTATAAAAGGGAAGAATCATTACTGGTACAAGGGTTACAATTTTTGAGAGAAAAACACATAGTGAGAGCTCATGAATAATACAAGAACAGTGGATGTAGGCATTGATTCTTAAGCCGAACCACTTTAAAAATCTTCTTATTTGATCCTCTTTTACCTGTTTTTCTACTATATTTACTGTTCATAACGTTGATCGAATTCACACGTCAACATTTTGGTGCTAGAAGGGGGGGCCATTTGAGGATTCAAACCTCCACTTTCCCAAAAAAAATAGTATTTTATTCCACCTTTTAGGTAATTTTTTTAAAAAAAAAACAATGACAAGAGGCGTACGAACCTTGTTCCAAGACAACGAGGAGTAGGGATATGTTACCAACTAGAGGACATTCAGAGGCATCTCACCAACCTTAACTGCCACCACCTGTTCCAAGTGTGGTCCCCGTAGTCCTTACGGTCCCGCCACTTGTCCACTAGTAGGCCTGTTCCCTTCTCAAGTGGATCCCCAGGGAAATGACCATGCTGGTCCCTTCAGGTTGTCAGATTTCAACAAGTGGGAAAGGCAACTCGAAATGGGGAGAATGATAGCAGAGATGGCACTGGGCTACCAGTTCTTAATGCAAAACCAGCCCGCGCGTGAGCAGGTCGTGGATAGCACATCACCCCCACCTTCAGTACGGGATAATCCAGTCCGCACTACCCGTCATCCCACTAGGCAGGATCCCCCTCGGCATGACGATCAACGAGGTGGAGTTTGCATTCACTCAGCTAATGCAGCAATAAGAGTCGTTGAAGAACCTGATGAGCAGCGTGGAGGACCCCATCGCATTGGGCCTGTGATTGCGAATGCCAATGGCGAAAGATATGTGGAGCTTAACAGAGATCGTCGGAGTGCCTTAACCCACAGCTCGACCTAACGATCTAGGTCACCGCGCCATCCACGTGAAATCCATAATCAACGGCCTTGCGAGGGCATCAACAGAGATGCTCGTAATACGGTACCAGCCACTAGGATTCCCAGAAACCAGGCACAGAAAAACAATGATAAGAGGCATAGGAACGCGTTCCAGGACAACGAGAAGTAGGGATAGTGCCATCAACTGGAGGACATTCAAAGGCATCTCACCAGCCTCAACTGCCACCATCTGTTCCAAATGTGGTCCCTGCGGTTCTTACGGTCTCACCACTTGTTTCAAATCCACCAGCAGGCCCATTCCCTTCTCAAGTGGATCCCCAGGGAAATGACCTAGGCTGGTCCCTCCAGGTTTTTAGATTTCAACAAGTAGATGGAAAGGTAACTCGAAATGGAGATAATGATAGAAGAGATGGCGCTAGGCTACCAATTCTTAACATAAAACCAGCTCGCGCGTGAGCAGGTCGTGGAGAGCACATCACCCCCACCTTCAGTGCGGGATAATCCAGTCCACACTGCCTGCCTTCCTACCAGGCAACGAGGTGAAGTTTGCATTCACTCAGCTAATGCAGTAAGGAGAGCCGCTGGAGAACATGGTGAGCGACGTGGAGGACCCCATCGCATTGGGCCTGTGATCCACGTGAATGCCAACGACGAGCGATATGTGGAGCTTAGCAGAGATCGTCGGAGTGCCTCATCCCACAGCTCGACCTAACGATCCAGGTCACCGTGCCATCCACGTGAAATCCATGATCAACGGCTTGGCGAGGGCAGCAACAGAGATGCTTGTAGCACGGTGCCAGCCGCCAAAATTCCCATAAACCAAGCCGCAGTACCACAGCCAGAAAGGAGAGAAGGGTCGCCAAACAGAAACCCTCGAAGGTTGCCCAATCCATAAAATTAGCCCCAAGGCAGCATGGCAGATCGTAGGGAAGATAGTGCAACCTATAGCACGTCAATGGCAACCCGTCCAACCCTTGAATATCAAGTGCTGCTGCAAAGGCTGGAGTAGTTAGAATGGCGATGTGAAAGGGTAGAACCTACAGACAGATATGTAGAGCGGAGCTCGTCTAGCAACTCTTGGGGAAATTTCAAGGAAATGGCTAAGAGGACTTCTAACCAGAAGTATCACGAGCTAGAACCAATGTCAGGAACTTTTCATGAAATAATACCAAGCCCTAATGAGACAGCTCGTTCCTTCCTGTCACTTGGCGACTATCTTTCAGAAGTCAGACGAGCCCCTAAAGGATTATATAACTCGTTTTCATAGAGAAGTGAGCTGTGTGAACAACCTAACATATGAGAGTGTGTTGACAGCGATTACTGCTGCGGAAAGATGGTGAGCTCTACAGAAGCATATACAGCAAGCCAGTCGGGACACTTAGAGACTTCTATAAGCGGTCTAACACTCACATCCGTATGAAGGAAGCTTTTAGAGTCTCCAAGAAAAGTAACCCCAATAGTAAGAAAGATGAGGGTGGGAGCCCGCACAACAGAAACAAGCGGAAGAATAACCGGAGGAACAACGGTAATAACCATAACAAGAATGAGGGCTCGCAGAGAGATGAAACTTTAGCTAGCCAGGTGGCCAAAAAGGCTAGAAACAATGAGAGCGTTATGAGAAACAGAGGTCGTTATCAGAATTACGCACAACTGTCTGATTCCTGGGATAGGATCTTTATTACGGAGAGAAATAGGGAAGAATTTGGAAGGCCACCTCCTTTGAGGACGCCCATACGAGCCAGAAACCCTAACAATTTCTACGCCTATCACAATAAGGTAGACCACAATACAGCAGATTGCTTCGAACTCAAAGATGCAATAGAAGATTTTATCAGGAGAGGTCGCTTGATGGACTATGTTGTATGATCCTGAAACCAGCAGCAACAGCAGTAGCTAATTGAGCCCGCTAATCCAGAGCCAATCCCAGATGAGCCAGCGGTAAGGGTAATCCACACCATTTATAGAGGGCTGCACCTCGCAGGCACTTCAAACAGGTCGCTTGCCCGTCATGTAAGAGAAGCGAGCCAACCTACCTTTAGGATGATAAGTTCAGATGAGCGCCCTGTGAAACAATCTAGGACAATGGCAGAAGGTGTGACGTTTACGGATGCTGATATACGAGGAGTGCACTAGCCACATAATGACGCAATTGTCATTAAAGCGACCATCGGAGGAGTAACCATTTACAGAACTGTGATTGACAATGGTAGCTCGGGATGTCTTATACAAAGCAGCCTACGAAGAAATGGGGTTGAAGCTCAGCCATCTACGACCTTCGAGTGAACCGCTATGCGGCTTCACAGGGGACTCCATTATACCACTAGGGCTCATAACTTTGCCCCTTACAATGGGAGAACGAGGTTGCCAAGCGATCACTATGGCTGATTTCCTAATCATCGACTGCCCAATGACATATTGTAGGAAAAATAGGAGTATAGCGCAGTGGAAGGCGCAAAAAAGAATTTTTGCATTGGTAATTTAAAATTTTTCCAAAAAGAGTAGATCTTAACCCATAGTTAACTAAATATATATATTAAAAGGTAACATACCTTTTTGTAATATGTGAATCACCTTGGAGTGTGGACTCCCTTTCTTTGAATTGCGTACTTAAGGATGAGTAACAAAATTTTTTTCTTTTTCGTTAACAAAACTTAGAACACTTTGAACTCAATTGTTTTTTTCTCTTTTTCTCTCGGGCGGAATCACACTTTTACTCAGAGTAGGGGGCAGTTTTTCTTGGCTATCAAAAGCTCACAAAACTTGCACATAAACATTAAGGTTTGGCCGAACTCCCCTAGCCCTCTGTGGTGGCTGAATTCTCCTTAGTGTGGGAGGATTTGTGTTGCACCATAAAATCTATCAAGCTAAAGTTCAACTCAATCCTAACTCTAAAAAGTACTATTAAATTATAATTAAAGGATAATTATAATTTGAATGACTTATCAAAACTTCTTAATTTGATTTGATAAATAACTCCCTTTATTTATCTGCTTATCAAATAAGGTTTTTGATACTTATCATACTATCACCAAAAGTATGAAACTAGAAATCCAATTCCTAGTAGAAAAGTGTTTTGACTTTTAATTAAATAATTAATAATTAATTAATAAAATAAAATAAAGTAATTAGTTAATTATATTAGCTAATGGCGCCTACCCCTAAACATATGGGCTAAACTTTATTTTTCCATTTTATTAATCTCATTGGACTTCCACAAAAAGTCTACATGTAAATTAGATCCATTCTTATAAAAAGAAACAAGTCCACATGCCTTTAATAAATATATTAAATTTCAACAGCCTATTTATATTAAATGTGCTATTCATATTCTTTAATATATTTACGGGATGTTAAAAATATCCCTTAGGGCCGCCCAAGGGGTTACACGCCCTTAGCCGCCCATCCCAGGTATTTTGACGAGTTACTGCATGTCTTGATCAAACACAAGAACGTACCTCTCAAAACTTTTGGAATAAATTCCAAAATCAATTCTTTAAGATGGATCAAATAAATGATCAGGTAATATATAACTAGTGATCTATTCAAGTTCATGTGGATTGGGGATCTTGGCGGGCTATTTAAATTTAAGATCCAACAGACACAACCTAATCACAATCAATAAATGATTCACTTAGGTCAATCCATTAATTTTAGTTCATTCCACTAAAGAACTAAAATTGAACTCTTAACTAAAGATAGAATGAGTAAGCGTATTAATTCGTACCCTAGATAACATAAATGGAGAAAGTGTATTATCGTGAAAAATACCAGTAATCACCAAGTGCTCATAGACCGTCTATAGCTCTCAAAGTTACCATATTTACTTATATGACAATGTTTTCGAACTTGAATATTTTGACTTGTCCAGAAGCCATGTTTCAATAGTCACTATTGAAAAATCAACGTTAAGATTTAATATCCAATACCTCAAAATATCCATATAATGGTATTTTTCTGATATTTGCTAGATGCAGTATGATGTCCATTTCTATAAATGATATCCTCTATCGATATACACGTGAATACCACCAAACCGTCGATGATAGATTATGCGATATAATCGTACTTATTGACAGCTCAAATGATAACGCATGCAACCATAAGTCTATCATTTATCTCAGGATTGAGATAGACTCTCTGATTGTCTCAGTAGAACACTATTATCCATTGATAGTTGCAGATAAAATTTTCTACAGTGATCCTATTCAATGCACCCAGTGTACTAGATTTTTTTGTCCAAAGACACTTCGATGATTTTGGACTCATCATATCACATTTGATCCCGCTCAAATGCTAACAAAAGAATCTACAACTATAACAAGATAAAGGTGCCCAACCTTGTATTTTAAGTTGTGAATGTTATTCAAGACTAATTAAAGAATTGTGTCTACCTCATACATATTCAGATGTACGAACAATTCTTTTGTTTCTCATAGTCCTTTGACCTTATGATTATTTACTTTTGACAATTGATATAATTATTATAAGATTTGTTAAACAGAAATCACTTTTATTTATATGAGAGCGATTGTCAAATACACTATTACACTCTTACTATTGAGCATAATCCTAACACATACAATGCCGTCTTAGGAATGCCAACTCTTAATGATTTAGATGTAATCACCTTTACGAAACACCTAATCCTGAAATTCCCAACTCCAACATGTGTAGAAAGTGTTCATGGAGAGTAGAAAGTGGCTAGGTCGTGTTACGAGAAGACAGTCAGGATAGGATCCCGCGAACAGACAGCCAAAGCCAAAGCTAGCGAGTAAAGAATAAACACTCTAGCCAAGGGTTCCCGTAACCAACCAACTCTGAAGCTCAATGACAACATTGATCCATGGGTAATTGACGAGAATGAAGCTATTGGGCTAGTCGAAGAATTGGAAGAGGCCTAAATAGACGAGCAGAAGCCGGAGAGAACCCTGAAGCTGGGAGTAAACTTAAATCCATCGATTAGAAATGTGCTGCTTGCATTTCTGAAAGAGAACCTATATGTCTTTGCCTGCATGCATAACGATATGGTGGGGATTAACCCAGAGGTGATGGCATACAGGCTCAACATAGACCTAACTTTCAAGCCCATCAGGTAGAAAAGAAGGGCCATGAATGCATAGAAGTTTGTGGCCTTGAAGGAAGAAGTTGACAAGCTCTTGACCAATGGATTCATTAGAGAATCCTATTACCCCAACGGGCTCGCCAACCTAGTGCTCGTGAAAAGAAAAACAATAAGTGGAGGACGTGTGTAGATTTCACCGACCTCAGCAAAGCATGCCCAAGGACAGCTTCCCCTTGCTAAGGATTGACCAGCTCGTGGATTCAACAGTTGGACACGAGCTGCTAAGCTTTATGGATGCATACTCCGCTATAATCAAATTCCCATGTTCCCAGCTGACAAAGAGCACACCCCATTTATCACAGATAGAGGTCTCTACTGCTACAAGGTGATGCCCTTTGGCTTAAAGAACACAAGGGCGACCTACTAGCGACTGGTCAACATGATATTTGCCAAGCAAATAGGTAAAACCATGGAGTTGTACGTGAATGATATGCTGGTGAAATCAACCAAGGTGGCGGACCATGTCGTACATCTAGAGGAAATGTTTCAGGTACTTAAAAAATATCAAATGAAACTTAACCCTCTCAAATGTGCCTTTGGTGTAGCCTTTGGGGAATTTCTAGGTTTTACGGCGAACTATCGAGGGATCAAAGCAAACTCAGAGAAAATCAAGGCCTTACGCGATATGCGGTCACCCACCAAGCCTAAGCACATGCAGAGTCTCAACGGATAGGTCGCATTGAGTCGCTTTATCTCCAAGTCAACAGATAAATGCGTACCGTTCTTCAACGTGGTACGAGGGAACAAAAAGTTTGAGTGGACAAAAGAATGCGAGCTTGCTTTCCAGTAGCTTAAAGCCTATATGGGGTAAGCTCCGCTATTATTAAAACCACAAGACGGGGAGAAGCTCATCATATACCTAGCGATAACTCAGCATGCCGTAAGCGCAGTCTTGGTGCGGGAGGAGAATAAGATCCAGCTGTCAGTTTACTACGTGAGTAAACTACTATAGGACGTAGAGAGCAGATATCCACAGATGGAAAAGCTCACATATTGCCTGTTGGTGGCATCAAGAAAGCTGCGGCTCTACTTCCAAGCACACAGTATTGAGGTATTAACTAGTTACCCTTTGAGACAGGTTTTGCAGAAGCCAGATACTTCAGGGAGATTGTTAAAGTGGGCAATCAAACTAGCGAAGTATAATATGGAGTACAAGCCATGGGAAGCGATCAAGGGCCAAGCCTTAGCAGATTTCTAAACATCAACACAGCGTCGTTTTGCACCAGCTATTTGGTGCCAAAACGGCGCCGTTCCACTAAAGCCTCTGGTTCCTTTGGTGTAAAACGCACTGTTTCACTAAAGCTGGTGGAACTTTCTAAAATTGCAGTTTTGGCCCCGAATTCGGAGATGCTTCCACAAAGGTGCTTATTACCAAGTTACTAAAATTACACTTTATCTACTAAAATATATAAAATCTTCACTTGGGTCCCTAAACCTGCACACTAAAGAAAAACATTAAAAACAACTGATAATTACTCGGGAACGGAACAAAAGTAGGTAAAGATAGATATAAATGGAGGCCCATTTTTGATCAAGAAATGGGGCCAACACCTGCATACTCAAAGAAACCATAAAAAACATCCCATGATCGCTCGAAAACGCACAAAAGCACGGAGATACGAGGCTCCATTTTTGGAAGGAAATGGTGCTAACAAATACCCCTAAACTTGGCTTTCGCTCGTCCTCGAGCAAAGATAGGAGAAAACAGAAAAACACGACCAACACATAATATAACAAAACCTAGGAAAACACCATACACAAACATAGAGGGTTCACTAATCTAAACCACTTTCGTAATACCCACAAACCATTGGTGTCCCTAGTTGACGAGTTATAGTCTCGTGAAGATTTACCAGCGGCAATACCCACAAACGCACATTTTGAACATTTTGAACATTAATGAACCAATAACTTGTTAAGCATAAACTACTATCAAGACCAATTATTAGCACAAACAACAAGATTGAGCTGAAAGCATCCACTCAAAATTTTTACACTGCATGCCACGCACAAGCAACACTCTATGAACCTTAAACGAAAAGTAAGACATTTGACCAACTACCAGAATGTAATTCGCCTCGACTCTAAACCTCTCAAGTGATTTCACTCAAATCGCTTAGACCCTAGGCAACACTCTCATCAACATATGCAAACTGGAGTTTAAGTATAATAAAGTTCAAAATTAAATTCACATGCAACAAATGTAATAGAATGATGCTCAGATTAAGTAAAAGATCTCATGAACGAATTTAAACACTAAGAACGACGGAATTCACAAGTCATGTATAAACTATTAAATTGGTATCATCGAGAGATCAGTAGGTCTTTTAATTGATTGTAATGGGGCCAAGGGTGGAGGGTGAATGTAACACCCCCTGACCCGACCCGTCTGGATCGACCCAGG
This sequence comes from Xanthoceras sorbifolium, assembly GCA_003430845.1. Classification (NCBI taxonomy): domain Eukaryota; kingdom Viridiplantae; phylum Streptophyta; class Magnoliopsida; order Sapindales; family Sapindaceae; genus Xanthoceras; species Xanthoceras sorbifolium. Next base: position 22,594,207 of record CM010618.1, read on the forward strand.
GAGCGTTACCGAATTTTTCAAAACTTTTCTTCATTCTATTTATAATCTGAAAATCAAATAATTTATAATTTAAAATCATTTCTAGTGACCCCATCAAAATTAGTTTTGAAAAATTTTGCCAGAGTTTCCTCTGTTTTTCTGATTTTCCAAAACCTGTTTCAAATAAAATCTCAAATAAAATAAAAACCACACTTCAAATCTCTTTTTCAATCAAATGCGCACTCTGCCATATAGTGCGACTTTCCCAAACATTTACAATAAAACAATACATAAGTTATAATTACAAAACTATAACTATAACTTCAAAACCACATACACTATAAAACAAATATTTACAAAACTTATACATTAAAAACTTTCACATTCTTTTATATACATGTATGCATTAATAAATTAATATACATAAGGATGTAAATAACTACCCAAGAGTGAGGTGACTCTGGACTCTGTCTGCAGTGACCAACTCTTCACTCTTTTTGTCCGATGCTTTCTCTATTTCCTACGCATGATAAACATCAATGCGCTAAGCAATAATGCTTAGTGGGTGTATACTAAAATTAATTTCAATGTAATATAAAGCAATAAATCTTAAATTCAGAAATTCAGATATATATATATATATATATATATATATATATATATATAAAAAACAAACATTATATACTTCGAGTACTGAAACTATATAAAATAAAGTATTTCAAAAGTTCATGAGTTTCAATCTCAATAACATTTTTCTATTACCACATCATTTTCTGACTTTCAGTTTTGATTGGGCCTCTGATACACATAACAGGGTTTACAAGACTGGATTATGGGTTTTACAGTTGGGTTTCCCATCTCATATAAAATGGTATCCCTATATAAACTGTCGGTTTCTCATTTCATAATGAAATGGTATTCGTATTTCACAGTCGGTTTCCCATTTCATAATGAAATGATATCCGTATTTCACAATCGGTTTCCCATTTCAAAGGAAATGGTATCCGTAGAATCATCATCACAATCATCAGGAATATTGGTGCAGTACTGCTAATTTACCCAATTGACATGTCAATCTCCTATATCCATATTTCCCTATACATATATCAGGGCCGTAATTCAGGTATTCCAGATTTCACAAATCATAAAAAATTCTCAATTTTCAACTTTAAAATTGTTACAACACAATCAAATAAATTTTATAAAACAGAAATCCTCTCAATCATTTATTTATAGTTAAATTCAATTTTCGATCAAATTCAAATCAATACACACATTTACAAAATCCAAATATATCATCAATAATCATATAAAAGAGACTCAAAATTATATTCAAATTTATTTCACAAATCAATATCAAATCAAATTGCCCCAAAATTATTTCATTAATTTATCGCAAACAATATATATATATATATATATATATATTCAAAATCATCACAAATAATATATATAAATCTATATAAATATAAATATAAATATATATTCAAAATCAATTTATTACAAACAATATATATACCAAATCATCCCAACATCAATTTCAAACAATAAATCATAAATAATATATCACAAATAAACTAAAAACAATATAATATAACGATTTCGAAAATTTCTAAAAATCTGAAAAATACGAAAATTAGTATATAGCGAACCTGGATAATTTCTGGACGATATTTATTTCCTACTCTTCTTCTCCTTCTTCTTCTCTTTCCTTTCTCTCTCTTCTTTCTCTCTCCTCTTCTCTCCCGCTTCACTCTCCTCTTCTTCTTTTTTTCTTTCTTTTCTTCCTCTCTTCCTCACGCTAACTCTCTGTCTCAATTTTTTTTTTGTTTTGAGATTGCTTTGATTTTTTTTTTGCTTTTGTGCTGTGCCAATTGTTTTTTTATTTATTTTTCATTCACTACCAATATTATTATTATATATATATAATATTCTTAATTTCAAAATGCACCCTTAAACTTCTTAAAATCCCACGATGGCACAAATTTACTCTTAATCACATATAATTTTACCAAACCTCCTTTAATTATCAAACTAACTCACCAATCCCATTCCATCTCAATAATATTCCAAAAATATTCCACACTTATCCAATTAACAAATTAACTTCACCAATATTCAATTGGACCTATTATTCTCCAAATGCACCATGAAAATAATATACTTTCTACCAATTTAAATCACATACTTAACTCTTGCATGTTTAATAATAATTAATAATAATCCAAAGATATTTATTCTATTTACGCAAAATTAGAGGCGTTACAGTGAAGGTTAAGAAAAGAACGGGATTTGGGTTTCAAATTGACTTAGGATTGCTACTATAGAGATTTATTGAATTCAATCAATCTACCTCTATATTTCTTTCCACGCACAACTTTTACGTCTATGAATTCCCTCTTTTATTCATTCATTCACTATTTGTCTGTTTCTTTTCTTTTCTCCATTCACAGATGTCTGACAGTTTTTGTTTTTGTTTTTTTTTTTTAAACTCAAATCATTTGGAATGCCCCTTTTTTTTTGTTTTTCCCCCATCTACATATTTCCTCTAAGCTCCTTCTCTTTCCGTGGCACATCTCTAATCAATCCCAAGCTCAACGGGTAAGGCTCTATAAAACCGGCTTGGATACAGTTTTGTATAGGTGATTTTAGAAATGGCCAACGTGTATGGCTTCAAAGGGCTAATGGAGCATGCATAAGGGTTGGGGAAATGGCCTTTTTACTGGGTATTAAACACACATTGCCTACATCATATCTCAAGATTTAACCAATTCAAAAGCAAAGCACGCAAGTGATATTCATATAAAAGATGCTCATCAGCGTCTAAAGCAAAACTTATAGAGATTAGTCTATATATGACAAATAATTTAGGAAGAGTGTATCGGATTAGAAAGACAAAACCTGCTCTCAAACAAAATGCTAATGGCTCAACCGGCTTACCAGGTAGTCACCACTATTAATCTTAGTTGGCTGGTCTAAGCATGCTTTTAGAAAAAGAGACACAGAGTGTGACAAATTACGGTGCAAAGCAGGAAAAAAGACATGAGTGGTACCTAACAGTCCAATCCTACTGCAGATACTAGCAACTGATTCCTAATAGAAAGTGCATACCAATTGTTCAAAAATGTTCAATTTATGACATTAACTCACAAACACAATACAAAACAAATAAAACACGCAAGCATCGAAATAAAAACACAATCAACACTATCCACTCTCAAACTTAAGATCAACATTATTCCCAATGTTGATACTCAATTCAGAAATGGAACATAAACATTAAACACAACCAATGACAAAATATCACAAAACAAAAAACAAAACAAACGAAATAAAAAGGAAAGAAAACAAACTCAGGGTTCTAATTGCTGGGTGGTGGAGGTGGAGTGCTAATCCAGTTGGGCCCGGCTTGACGACGAGTAAACGTTTGGTGTAGGGTCTTGTCAATTTTGTCCATTCGGCCTGCCATGGTGTCCATGCGGGTGCTAAGTTTGGACTCTATGCCAATCATGCCTGCCTCCATAACATCCAGGCGGTTGTTAAGTCTGGCCTTCATGCCTTCCATGCGCCCTTCAAAGGACACTTGCATCGCTGCTATTGCTGCCAGTTCGTCAGACTGAGGTTGGGCTTGTGGCTGCTCGTGCTCTTAAAGTGCAGCCTCCTGTTGGCCTATATCCTGGTCCTGCTCCACTTCCATCTCATCATCTACTGCTGGGGCATCTCCAGGCGTATTCTGTTGTTTTACCAATCGGTTGTAGGTTGTGCGGCCAAGAGGTGCCTGGGGCTTAGTCATCGAACCTCCAACAACACTCACATTGATGCCTGCCATCTCACAAAATCATGTGATCAAGCAAGGGAAGGGTAGAACGCCCTTGGTTACTGTTGCTGCGTAATGTATTTCACTGATTATAATCTGCTCGATGTCCAGTGGCAGCCCATTCTGAATATTGAAAAAAAGTCTTCGCCATTAGCAAAGTTAGCATATTTCGATGTAGGTTTGGCAAGATGGAATGGCAGCGGACGATATGCCACCAAGCGGTCTCGACTTTGAGCTCAGAATGGTGCAGCTCCTGATCTTGACACACCCATCGCATGGATTCCTCATGTGCTCACAGGGATGCTGCTAAGTCCCAGTTGTGCAATTGGAAGAATTCGTGTTCAACCCAGCAGCCGATTGGTTCAGGGAAGTTCGGCATTTGGAAGTATTCATTCACTAACTCTGGAGTGAGGGTCACTGGATGGCCCTGAACTAGCACGGTCCTATAGGCGAAGCAATTATCAGGTATTATGGGCGCGTAGAATTCCCTCACCAGTTTTTCGCTGGCATCATTGGGGTGCTGCACGTAACGATCCCAATGCCTATCGTGGACTACAACTGGAATCCCTGCCTCTACCATTGCCTCAACATTGATACCCCACTTTAAGTACAATACCCTTTTCTTGAATGCTCGGTTACGTTCCTTATACTAGGGGTTGACTCGGAGCGGTCTTTTATGGCTCCGCTAGCTAGCGGCTCATGATGATTCACCCTGAGACGACATTGGACAACCTAAAAACACAACACATAAAACCAAAATTAAAATTACTCACGTCGAAACGTACGTGGCGTTGGTATACCTATGTCTTCCAAACGCAAAGCATATAAGGAATTTATAGGTTTCCAGCCAATATACGTATCGATAACAACATGGAAACACGAAATCAACATAACAACGAAAAATTGAGCAAAGTATTAAATAATTATCAAAACAACAAAAACACAAAAACCCAATAAAACATAACATTAAGAACACATAATTCCAAGCAAAATCATAAAAAATCAACACAGTACAGCAATCAATCACAACTCAAACACTTCTAGAAGCATCATATCCCACCAAACTTCCCCCAAACTTTGTATGTATCTCAATCTCAACTCCAAACACTTCAATCAATTCAATCTTACCCTTAAATCATCTACAATGAAAATAGAAGGAATGAAATGAGAGTTAAGAGACATACCGTAGCGTGAAGATTGACAGAAGAAGAAGAAGAAGTCGACCCTTGGAAAGTTAAAGTTTAAGAAAGAAAAACAAAATTGAAATGCTTACTTGAGGCGGCGCACTGGTCATTTCTCCTATTTAAACACGAGTGCGACCTAACTTGTCAAGTTGCCACTCAAGTCGCGAAGGCCAAGTCATTGGGCAAAATGTGAAACGCACCGTTTCACTTATCTTTTAGGGTTTCTCGCGACTTGACTCGCGACTTAGTAAGTTGCGAAGACCAATTTCTTGAACAATCCTGAGGCTCACGTGACATGGGACGCGACTTAGCAAGTCGCAAGTCTCTGTTTTCAGCATGTATTGGTGTCCAGAATTTTCAGAATTGCATGCACTATCTTTTCTTTGCTATACCTATGTCATAACATATAAAAACATAAATAAAAAACACTATAAAAACAAATTTCATAACCCTAAACACTACAAATCAACTACAAAACGAAACAAACTAAACACATGCAATTAAACCAAACCCAAAACAATAAAAAATAAAGGAACTTGGGTTGCTTCCCAAGGAGCATTTGTTTATAGTCATAGCTTGACTGTATGCCCCGTCAAGTGGAAGTGAGCAATGCCACCGAGGTTTTGGGTTGAATGACAGCTCCCTTGATGTATGGTTTCAGTCTTTGCCCATTGACCTTGAAAGCTTCCCTACTTGGATTTTTGATATCCACAGCCCCATAGGGATATACTTTCACTACTTCGAATGGCCCAAACCATCGTGATTTTAGCTTCCCAAGAAAGAGCTTCAGGCGAGAGTTGAATAAAAGAACCTTCTGCCCTACCTCAAACTCTCTGTCACACTCCCTGGCCCAAATTGCTCAGACCGAATCAGGGAGCGCTACTATATACCGAAATCTCACTTTTACGTTTATATACCCATAATTTAAAACTATATTAAAAATATTTGAAAATGGTCCATATAAATTTTCGAAAATTTTGTCAGAGTTTCCTCTATTTTTCTGACTTTGCAAAACCTTTTTACAATTAAATTTCATAAAAATCAACTTCTAAATTCTCAAATCAATTTTGCGTACCCTTTCAACGTTAGTGCGACTTGTCAAATGAATTTATCATAATATAATTTATAAATATTCAAATAATATAAAAATATAATAAAATATTTACACATTGAAAATTCTTCAACTATATACAGCCAATTTCTGTATATGCATGCTGTAACAAAACATAGACTTATTACAAAAGGACTACCAAAATATATATAGGAATGATGTGACTCCGGACTCTGCTCCTGCAGTTTCTACTCTTTTTTGTCTTTGTCTCCCTTGGAACCTCTGTTACCTATGTGTGAGAAAACTCAATACGCTAAGCAAATTGCTTAGTGGGTGTATACAAAATAGTATATCCAAATATACTATAGCAAATAATGTTATCTATTTATCGAAAATATCAATAACATATATATAAATCATATATTGCGCTCATGACAAATCAAATCATATACGCAACAAATACAGTATTCAAAATCAATCAACAAACAAAATCTTCATAATTTCTCAAATGCTTTCATATAACAAATCAGTTTTCATACTGGGCTCCTAACATACATAACATAAGTTATCAAACTAGATTACGGGTTGTTCGGTATCGGACACAAACAGGCTACCCGCCGAACATCAGATTAGAGTTGGACACTAAAGGTATTACCCGCTGTAAATGTCCCATATCAGAACCCTAAGACTGGCACTTGGGGCCTGTACTATCCAATGGGTGGCACAAATAGATCAAAGCTCCCTACCCTAGGACCGACACTTAGGGCCAACCTCCTATACCCATATCTATGTTTATACACATCAGAGCCATTTCGCAAAACGTTTTCTCAAATTCATTTCAAATCATTCAAATTCCATATTAAAATTTCAATTCCGAAATACAATTTCACAAATCATTTTCTTATATTCAAATTTAACTTTCAAATATTTCAAATCAATAAACATATTTTTGAAATCCAAATTTCATTAATAATCATATAAAATAAATATAAAAAATCATATACGAGTATATTTCTCAAATCCATAATCATATCAAATCAATCCAACAATATATTCCAATATATTTCTGAAACCAATATTCACATCAAATCAATTCAAAATCATATTCGAATATATTTCACAAACCAATATTAAATCAAAATGCCCCGAAATCATTTTTCGATACAGTTCAGAAACATAATATAATCAAAATCACCTTCCACTATATTTCATAACAATATTAGAATCAAAACGTATTAAAATCAATTCATAATATTATTCACAATCACTATTTCAAATATAAACTATATTGTAATTCAAATCATTCCAAAATCAATTTTACACTATAAACTATAATCAATATAATTCAATAACTCAACATTAATAAAATTCAATCAATCCGAAATATTCTGGAAAACTGAAAATACGAAAATGAGTGTACACCGAACCTGGATACCCTTTCCTTCTTCTACTTCTATTTTCTTCTTCTTCTTCTTCTTTCCTTTCTCTCTCCTATTTTCTCTCTTCTTTCTCCTATTCTGGTTTCTGTTCTGTTTGAGAGCTTTTGCTCTCTAATCTGTTATGTTTTCTATTTGTACTGGCACTGCTTCAATCACTCGGTGCTTATTATTATTATTTTTTAAATTTTTTGGACATCGCGACCGCGTATCGCGAGCTATGGTAGCGTCGCTTCGGTCGCGCTCACTGGTGGAATTTTGCCCCTTCATCGCGAGCGGCAATCGCGAGCTCTGGTCACAATACTCACTGGTCCAATTTTGCCACTTTCATAGCGAGCAGCTACCGCGATCTCTGGTTGCGAGTCTAGTCACGATGCTCACTGTCCAATTTTTTCCCCCTCTCTTCACTCATTTAATTACATTTTTCCCCCTTCAAATCATAAATATCACATTCACATACTCAATATTAGTTCAACAATACTTTTCATATTAATGTGAAATTAGGGATGTTACACTCTCTCTGCATAATATGTTTGTCATGCCATCTTTTGGTGCTCTCCTTGTAAATGCGAGCGTTCTCATATGCATCTAGCCTAAATTCCTCCGACTCGTTCAGTTGCAAAAGACACTTCTCACCTGCTAGTTGTATATCAAAATTGAGTGCCTTAACTGCCCAGTAAGCTTTGTGCTGGAGTTCTACAGGGAGCTAACAAGACTTTCCATAAACCAACCTATAGGGAGACATCCCAATAGGGGTTTTGAAAGCTTTCCGATAGGACCATAAGGCATCATCTAACTAGATCGACCAATCCTTTCTAGAGTTGTTCACTATCTTCTCTATGATCTGCTTGATCTCTCTATTGGAGATCCCCACCTGTCCATTCGTCTGAGGGTGGTATGGTGTGGTGGTATGGTGATACGATGAGTGACTCCATACTTTTTGAGTAGTGCCTCAAATTGCCAGTTGCAGAAATGCGAGCCTCCATTACTGATGACTGCCCACAGTGTTCCAAACCTGCAAAAGATATTCTTAAAGAACTTAAGCACTACCTTTGCATCATTGGTTGGAGTGGCTGTAGCTTCCACGCATTTGGAAATGTAATTGACCGCCACCAGGATGTATTGGTTGTTGAAAGACATGGGGAATGGTCCCATGAAATCAACCTCCCACAAATCAAACAACTGATATTTCCCATCCTCTGACACAGATTACATGAGTCTACGAAGCGCCGGGTGTTTTGAAATATAGATGGCCAGTAGAAGCCGGACTGAAGAACCTTTACAGTTGTCATTGAAGTGCTGAAGTGCCCCCCACACTCTAAACTGTGGCAATGCAGGAGAATGCCTTGGATTTCTGCTTCTGACACACATCTCCTGATTATTCCATCTATACAGTACTTGAATAGGTATGGTTCCTCCCACATGTAATATTTCACGTCGGCGAAGAACTTCCTCCGCTGATGGAAGGACAAATCTAGAGGAAAGATCTCGCTCACCAAGTAGTTGACAAAATCAGCATACCACGGGATCATAAATGCCTGCAAAACAAAAAGTTGTTCTTCAGGGAAAGAATCATCAATAGGGGTACTTACCTTATCTTCATTGCAGTCACGTTCCAGGCGGGATAGATGGTCCGCCACAAGGTTTTTTGTCCCCTTCTTGTATTTGATTTCCAGGTCAAACTCTTGTAGTAATAAGACCCATCGAATGAGTCTAGGTTTGGCATCTTTCTTGGACATGAGATACTTGATCGCTGAATGATCAGTATACACTATCACTTTGGCCCCAACCAAATATGACCTGAATTTTTTGAAGGCAAACACAATTGCCAGCATCTCATTCTTTGTGGTTGCATAATTAATCTGAGCATCTGTCAGAGTACGGCTCGCATAATAGATGATATGATGGCGCTTGTCGATTCTCTGATCCAAAACAGCTCCCACAGCATAGTCACTTGCATAACACATCAACTCAAATGGTAAGTCCCAACTGGGTGCGGTGATGATCGGTGCAGAAGTGAGCTCCTTCTTTAGCCTCTGGAATGCAATCTGACATTCCTCAGTAAACTGAAAAGCTACCTCTTTAGACAAAAGGTTTGATCGGTCATTTATTGTTTTATATTTACGACCCTTGGATCGTTTCTTTTAATTGTATTTTTGAGTATTTTTGGTACGTTTGACGTATTTTGTGAGTATGTACAGCTATTAGGTGAGCCCCGTGAATTAATGCGAATATACGATGAGTCTAGGCAAAACTGGGCAATTCGGGACATGTATTCTTGGTATGAGGCGCAGGAGCTGACCGAGGAAGCCTTTGTGGATTAAATTGAAGATTTGGGCATGGCCTGTGAATAGTACCGTACATGTGAAATGTTGGCATGAATAGTCGCATGTGGGCGCCGCATATAGGCATCGCATATGGGCCCCACGTGAATAGCTGGTGAACAGTACTTATGAACAATACTGTATACTTGTGAACAGTAACCCGTCATCTCCTATAAATAGCCCCCATTTGTGAATCAAAAGGGATATCAAATAGAGAGAATTGAGAAGAGAGGGAGTTCTACTGGTCCGACTTTGGGCAGCTCCCGTCCTGCATCCAAGGTGATTTTCCACCCCTTTTTACCCTCCAAATCACAAAGCATCATCACCAAACACCAACACAAGAACCAAAGCCGATTTCGACTCTACACGTCTCTGAATGGGTTGTATCACATCCCTTTTCCTATCTTCTTGTTATTTCGATTATATGAGTAGCTAGTTTTGTTGTTAGGTGGTTTTCGGAACCATGAACGAATTTGGATTTTATTGATTATGAATATATTTTGTATATTATTTCATGATATTGATTTTGAGCGTATTTTATATTATTAGTTTGTGTTCAATTATTGTGTTTTGCGATTGCGAAAATAGATTATATGTTCTTTGATGAGAACCGATTTGATATTTATTGTAATACATGATATTGATTTTGAGCGTATTTTATATTATTACTTTGTGTTCAATTCTTGTGTTTTGTGATTGCAAAAGTAGATTGCATGCTCTTTGATGAGAACCGATTTAATATTTATTGTAATATTTATGAGAAATCATTGAAATTGCAATAGAGCTTAATTGATTCAAGAATCAATATTAGGTTAGTTTCGATAAGAAATTACTTAATTAACCTTTGTATTAGATTAGCTATGGTTTTCAATTAATTTCACTATAGGACCAATAGGTGCGGTTGATTGGATTTACACACCATTGCGGGACCAATCCAATGTGGTGTGACCTTAGTTGTAGAAGTCTTATCGTGTAAATAATGTGCTTCACAATTGTCAATATATTTCCTTATTTGGAATTGGAACCGTGTGACCACCTAGCATTATCTTCCATTGAATCCATCTCGCTTTATTTTATTGTATTAGTAGTTAATTATAGTTTAATTAAAAGCCCAAAAACAACAACCTTTATTTATTTTACCGCTTTAGTATAATCTCTAGTTTTAGAGTTAGTACCACCACTTCCTTGTGGATTCGACTCCGTACTCACAGAAATTTTATTACTTTGACACATCTTACACTTGGGATTTATTCTCACGCGTTTGAGCATGTCAGTTGCAGAGAGGCTTGATAATCTAAGAGAAATCCTTAATGAACTGGCGATAAAAACTGGCGTGGCCCAAAAAACTGCGGACTCCTCTCACGGAGGTAGGCGGTGGTAATTTCTCATGACTTCAATCTTTGCCTTGTCTACCTTAATACCAGCTGATGAAATTCTGTGGCCCAAAACAATACCCTCCTTCACCATGAAGTGGCATTTCTCCCAATTAAGTACCAGATTCGTCTCTTCACACTTTTTAAGAACTAAGGCCAAATTAACCAAACAAACATCAAAAGACGAACCAAAAACAGAGAAATCATCCATGAATACCTCTATGAAGCGCTCGACCATATCAGAAAAGATGGCCATCATACATCGCTGAAAGGTCGTTGGTGCATTGCATAGACCAAACAGCATCCTCTTGTAAGCAAAAGTACCACAGAGGCAGGTGAATGTCGTTTTCTCTTGGTCTTCTGTTGCAATGAGTATCTGATTGTATCCTGAGTTATCGTCCATGAAACAATAGTAAGCATGCCCAGCCAGTTTCTCTAACATCTGATCGATGAATGAAAGTGGGAAGTGATCTTTTCTTATTGCAGTGTTTAGCTTCCTGTAATCGATACAAATTCTCCAACCTGTGACTGTTCTGGTGGGAACCAACTCATTGTTCTCATTTTTTACTACTGTAATTCCCCCTTTCTTTGGCATTACTTGCACCGGACTCACCAGAAGCTATCCGAGATGGGGGTCTATAATTCATGCATCTAGCAACTTAAGGACCTCTGCTCGGACTACCTCTTTCATAATCGGATTCAGCCTGCGTTGATGTTCTACTGAAGGCTTGAAATTATCCTCCATCAGGATCTTGTGCATGCACATGGTAGGACTGATTCCCTTTATGTCTGAGATGGTCCACCTAATGCTGTCTTATATTGTCTCAGTACTTTCAGAAGCTTCTCCTTTTCTGCCTTATTTAAGGTAGCTGAAATAATGATTGGGAGGGATGAAGATTCCCCCAAATAGGCAAACCTCAAATGCTCAGGTAATTGCTTCAACTCGAGTTGAGGAGGCTTCTCGATTGAAGGTGGTATCTTAGGCTTCCCTTGGCCTTGCTCTTCAAAATATTTCTTACCCCCGTATGGCATAGGGGCTGCTGAATCGAAGCGAAAAACATACTCAGCTATGCTATCATTTTTTTCTTCCTTTATGGCTCCGTAAGTCAAACATGCTTCAAGTGGCTCTTCAGGATTGGTTTTCTCAAGATAAGAGGGATGTCAACATCTTCCTCCATTTCAAGCACAATGATGTTGGGATTTATGCCCTAAAGCTTATAATTGTAAATGGTTAAAGAAAATAATAAGAATTATTCAGATTATCATTCAAGTTCATAAAATATTTTATATTCAGTAATACATTTATATTGTGCAAGAACATCCTAGATTGCAAGATTTAATCTCATAATGAGTATATGATGGTCATATACAGAGATGATTCATTTTGAGACGTGCAATCTAAAGAGTCCGTAGAGAGCGAACAAAGCTGGATACTTTGTTTGTGATTGATCTACTGCTGCGGTCTATTCTGTAAAGTACGGTGGTCTTATCCTAGACCGCTCATGTAGTTGACATAAGAATAGAGGCACCTTATATGATGAGATCATATAGGACTGGGCCACAATTTATATGAATCTCTCACTAAGATCTGTTAGTAGATGATATTCATATATAATCGATAAACGATGGCTATTTATAGGTGATCTTAATCTTAATAATTATGAATTATTAATTCTATTTATTAAATATGAGATCATGTGATTAAATAATGACTAGGACAAAAGAATTAAAATAATTAGATTATTTTAATAGTCCAAAAGGTCACAGGTTTAAGTCTTTAGGGAGACTAAAAATAAATAGGATTTAGAATCCTATTTTGACTTGGTCAAACTAAAACCCTAAAGGACTACTATATAAGTGTTATATAGTTAAGAAAAAACCTAACCTAGCACACAAGTGAAAAAGAAAGAGAGTTCGGCCACCAAAGAGAGAAAAGAAAAAAATGTTTTTTCTGACTCTCCCCTCTTTTGCAGGATTCGGCCAGCGTTCTTTTCACCTGACCTCCATCTCTTGCCGTGACGTGCTCACACACACGTTGTCAGACCGCGGGTCATAGCTCGGAAGATCTGGTGGTAGATCGAAGAATTAGAAAAATAAAATCAAGAAAAAGGTATGTAGTTTCTAAAGTTTGTTTCTGTGTATATACAGGAACTCGTTCCTGATTGAAAAAAGGTTTTCAATATAAGAAAAATTTTTGAAACCCAATTCCGCATGTTATTCGATAATCAAAATTTTTTCTAAAATTCCCTTCAGATGAAGTCCATGGGGAAGTAGAACTTGTCAACCTTTACCAACACGTCCTCAATCACTCCGTAAGGATATTTGACAGAACAGTCCGCCAACTGGAGAGTCACACTTGTAGGCTTCACCTCGCCCAAACCTAGTTTCCTAAAAACAAAAAAAAGGCATCAAGTTAATGCTAGCACCTAAATCACATAAAACTTTAACAAACTCAGAATTTCCTATAGTACAAGAAATAGTAAAAATCCCTGGACCTTTTAATTTCTGAGGCAATTTGTTCTAAATAATGGCGCTACACTCCTCAGTCAATGCGACGGTCTCATGATCTTCAAGTCTCCTTTTCTTTGAAAGAATTTCCTTTAGAAACTTCACATAAGTTAGCATCTGAGCTAGGGCCTCTGCAAAAGGAATATTAATGTGAAATTTCTTAAAAATTTCAAGTAATTTGGAAAAATTCTTATCATCTCTATGCTTCTGTAGCATTTAAGGAAAAGGTACATGAGGCATATGTGCCTTGACTTCTAGGACTAGCGGAGGTAGTTCATCACTCTTTTCATCATGAAGAACTGGTGGAGCGGAAGATGAATCAACTCTTGCTTCATTCTCATCAATCTCTTACTGTAAGTGATTTCTTCCTGTCGTATTATCGACTTACTTCCCACTCCTCAAGGTGATTATCTTGCACTACTCTTTAGGATTGATCTCAGTATTACTGGGTAGTGTGCCATGAGTTCTACTTCTTGGGATTTATGCCCTAAAGCTTCTAATTGTAAATGGTTAAAGACAATAATAAGAATTAATCAGGTTATCATTTAAGTTCATAAAATGCTTTATATTCAGTAATACATTCGTATTGTGCAAGAACATCCTAGATTGCAAGATGTAATCTCATAATGAGTATATAATGGTCATATACAGAGAGGATTCATTTTAAGACGTGCAATCTAAAGAGTCCGTAGAGAGCGAACAAAGCTGGGTACTTTGTTTGTGATTGATCTACTGCTGCGGTCCATTCTGTAAAGTACGGTGGTCTTATCCTAGACCGCTCATGTAGTTGACATGAGAATGGAGGCACCTTACATGATGAGATCATATAGGATTGGGCCACGATTTATATGAATCTCTCACCAAGATCTGTTAGTAGATGAGATTTATATATAATCGATAAACAATGGCTATTTATAGGTGATCTTAATCCTGAGTGTCTTATCGACTCCTTCAGGTTAGATCGTGGCTTTTGATTTATCAGGAGTGAGGTTGATGAGAATCTTGACCAATACCTCCGTATCTTGGAGCTGCGGTTTAGCTTGTGGCTGGAAAGGTTTGTACACAATAGTGGAATCCACTCCTTCTTGATTGAAGTAGATGAGTAGTTCCCTTAAGGGTTGATTCGGGGCTTGAACGATTATGAGCGCTCTCCTTCTTCCGTGAGGAAGACATGATTTAATTATTCATTAAAGAATCAATGGTACTTAAAGGAAAAGATATTTCTAGAGGGATATAACGGACTTTATGACCCAGCTCTAATTATAAACTATTTGTGGAGGATCACATTATATGCAATTAGCTATATCAATGGACACTGAGACTTCAGATTGTATAAACACGTCTACAGTTTTGAGAGTGTAGCTTCGGGTTTTTAGTGGAATAACTCCGAGGTTAATAATCGTGAAATATTAATTAAAGAGTTTTAATTAATATTTCTAAGTATTATTTGAGCTCAAAATTGTGGGTCCATTAGGTCCCCTTGCTAGCCCTTATGGTTATTGGTAATGAGGGTCACGGTAAATTAATTGGAGAGTTCAATTAATAGTGTTACGAAAGTAATGCGATTTAAAAAAAGAGAATAATTAAATAATGTGATTATTTAATTAATTAAATATTTAATAAAATACTAGAAATTAATAATTATGAATTATTAATTCTATTTATTAAATATGAGGTCATGTGATTAAATAATGACTAGGACAAAAGAATTAAAAGAATTAGATTATTTTAATAGTCCAAAAAGGTCACAGGTTCAAGTCTTTAGGGAGATTAAAAATAAATAGGATTTAGAATCTTATTTTGACTTGGTCAAACTAAAACCTTAAAGGACTACTATATAAGTGTTATATAGTTAGGAAAAAACCTAACCTAGCACACAAGTAAAAAAGAAAGAGAATTCGGTCACCAAAGAAAGAGAGAAAGGAAAAAAAGTTTTTTCTGACTCTCCCCTCTTTTGCAGGATTCGGCCGGCGTTCTTTTCACTTGACCTCCATCTCTTGCCGTGACGTGCCCACACACACGTTGTCAGACCGCGGGTCATAGCTCGGAAGATCTGGTGGTAGATCGAAGAATCAGAAAAATAAAATCAAGAAAAAATTATGTAGTTTCTAAAATCTTTTTCTGCGTATATACAGAAACTCGTTCCTGATTGAAAAAAGTTTTCAATATAAGAAAAAATTTTGAAGCCCAGTTCTGCACGTTATACGATAATCAAAATTTTTTTTCTAAAATTCCCTTCTATTGGTATCAGAGCCTTTGGTTCTAAGTTCATGTATATTCGCAAAAGAAAAAGAAAAAACTACATCTTTTTTTTTCTTTTTGATTCTTGATCTGTGATATATTGTTGTGTAGGCACAAATCTAAAATGTATGATTTGTTTTTATTGTTATATAATTTTATTGTATAATTTTAAAAGCGTAATTGGTCATTAATTATATGGTGAATGGGTTATAGGATGAATTTTTATTTTTTTTGGCCAATTGTTTATGGCAAAACTTTTTTTTTGTATATATATATATTTTTTTGTTATTCTTGTAATCGATCTGCCCTACGAAGAGTCGAAGAAGCGGATGATGCGAAGAAGAAACGAAAAAAAAAAAAACAAAAACGATTGCACAGCCCCAAGGGCAGCGGCCACGCATGCTAACGGCGACGCACGATCAAGCTCCAGCGTTGGCTGCCGCGCGCGCCCCAGTGGCCACATGCGCCCAGTGAGCGTGAGCTCCCAGCGTTTGCGCTGGCGCTATTTTTCGTGTTTTTTGCGAACGATTTTTTGCTGATTTTTCTGGAAAAATATTGTTCAATATTTTTTGGAAAAAGTGCAGAAAATTGTAGCGAAAAACCGTGGGCGAAACGACCCAAGAACGCTCGCGAAAGCGCGGCTCGCGCGAGGGCTGCGAGCACCTTGCATGCATGCGGCTACGCTGCTGGCAGCCGCACTTTCTCACGCGTTAGGATTGTTTATGGTTTTGTCTTGACCTAGGGTGCGTGTTAAGGTAACACGTGGACCTCTGGAAAAGATGTTGACTTTTGACAAAAATCAAGTTTGACTTGATTAGAAAAACGAAGACAAGAAGAATTCAACTCGAAGAAGAACTCTTGAAGACCAAGGAATGCCTTGGGAATACAATTGTAATTAGAGTTGTTTAAGTTAGATAACCCATGTCACTCGGTCAATTATGTATATTTTATTTATTTTCATGTGATGATTATATGGATATTAAAGTATTGTCATACATATGAATGTCATCTAGATTAGGTGTGCCTATACATACATAATAATATGTCATGCATAATTGTCATATTATATTGTTTTATTTTAATGTGATTAAAATAGGAAACAATTTCATAAATGACAATTATATAATAAATTTAGTTTTTAGGAGTAAAAACTTGATAATATCCATTAATTAACTAATTAACAAATTAAAGAGTTTAATTAAAAGGATTAGTTAGGTTCTTATCATTAATTAAGATTAATTGGATTAATTAGTTAATTAAAAAGAACCAAATAATGAGATTAGTTTTTAGGAGTAAAAACTTGGTAAATCTCATTAATAACTAATCTATATTAAAGTGTTTAATTAAAGTGATTAGTTAGATTCTTTGTATTAATTAAGATTAATTAGATTAATTACTTGATTAAAAAGAATCGAATAATGAGATTAGTTTTTAAGAGTAAAAACTTGATAAATCTCATTAATAACTAATCAACCAATTAAAGAGTTTAATTAGTTTGGTTCTTACATTAATTAAGATTAATAAGATTAATTACTTAATTAAAAAGAACCAAATAATGAGATTAGTTTTTAGAAGTAAACATTTGGTAAGTCTCATTAATAACTAATCTATATATTAAAGTGTTTAATTAGATTAGTTAGGTCCATTTAATGTTAGATTTAATTTAATTAAACATTAATGACATAATTGGACCAAATAATGTGATTTAGTGTTAATAGTGAAAACTTGGTAATTTCACATTTAATTTCTAGTTTATTTAAATAGTTTATGTAAATTAGAAATTGAAATAATAAATTATATTTTAACAGTTAAAATTGAATAATTTATTATAACTAGTAAACTTAGATTTTATATTAGCCGTAGAATCTAAGTAAAGACTAGAAACATAGAGTTTTAGAAACTCTTAGTTTAAAGAAAATCCTAAATTACAAATAGTGAGTGGAAGAGGGATATATGACATTATATCCCGTAGCCTCCATTGTTAGTTCAACACCGTGAGGCTAGAGTGGCGCTTCGTGATGGCTTTGCTTTCGTCCTCCCTACGGAGGGTGTCCATAAGGGTCAATACCAATGTTGACTTCCTAACGGATAGATTTTCGGAATGTATTTTGGGACTGACCTAGCATACCCAGGCACTCTCAAGTTAAATTCATGAATTCTGAAACGATGGGTCACACTCATAAAGGACTTAATTAAGTTGTTAATTTATTGTCCTGACTAAATCAAAGCGATGATTGGTTAATATAAGAATAAAGAGTTATTCTTGTGTATTGTCCGATTGAGAATGTCTCGATTTAACATGCAAGGATTTGACCTAGCCTATCTAGGCACTTACTTATGGGATGTTGGATTATCATGGCATAGCAACTAATTTTAGGGATTTTTTAGTTCATTAAAAATATGCCTATGCATCATGTTTAATTTTATACCGAACTATAGCATTTGATATGAATATATGAAATGAATGATATTAATTTAGATTTATGTCTTTAAATATCAGCGTTATCTTCTGCATTATTATTTTCTCACAAACGAAACATTAACCGGGATAACTTTATTAAGTGGAACCAACATGAACGCAATCATGGTCAGCATAGACCTTAAATATGTGCTTATGGAGGAATGTCCTCCAGAGCCTGTAACCAACACTTGACCAATTTCCAAAGGTAAGACCGGCAAAGCAAATGTTGCTAAGCTATCTTCTTCTGGTTTCAAGAAGACGAAGAGGTCTATTGGTAAAGTAAAGGCTAAGCCAAAAATAAAGAGCACCACGACTGACTAAGCAAAAGGAAAAATGTTTCCATTGCAAAGAGGTTAGTCATTGGAAGAGGAACTGTCTACAGTACCTCGAGTAGATCTCCAATAAGAAGAAAGTGAAAAGTAAATCAGATTTTTTTATTATTAAATTTTGTTTAGTGGAAGATGATTCTTCACCTTGAATTGTAGATTCAGGAGCACTAACTAATTTTGTTATTCTTTACATTGTAATGATTATTAGCAAAAGTTGGAGGAGGAGTCCTTCACTATACACGTTGGAACAGGGGATGTCGTTCCAGCACAAGCAGTGAGAGTACTTAGACTACAAATAATTATTCATTTTCTTTTATTGAACGATGTATGTTTCATTCCTGGATTTACAAGGAATTTGATTTCTGTATCCAGATTACATGAAAAAGTTTCATAAAGTTTTTTAAATGATAAATCAGTTATCATTTTAAGAAATAGAATGAATGATTGTTCTGAAATAAATGAAAATGACTTGTATATTTTAAGACCGTTAATGCATACAACATTGCTTAATACTGAATTGTTTAAAGTTGAAAAACCTAAAACAAAGCGACAAAAGATTTCTCCAGTTGATGACACGTATCTGTGGCATTTAAGACTTGGACATATAAACCTTGATAGGATAAACAGACTAGTAAAAAATGGATCTTTAAGTCAGTTAGAGATCGGTACCTTACCTATCTGTGAATCTTGTCTGGAGGGTAAGATGACCAAGAGACCTTTTATAAGAAAAGGGATTAGAGCTACACAACCACTTGAGCTTATACATTCAGACGTCTGCGGACCAATGAATGTTAGAGCTAAATGTGGTTATGAGTATTATGTTACATTTATTGACGACTACTCTAGATACGCGTATGTTTACCTAATGCAACGTAAGTTGGAAACTTTTGAAAGGTTCAAAGAATTCCGAGCTGAAGTTGAAAACCAATTAGGCAAAACAATCAAATCACTACGATCGGATCGTGAGGATGAGTATCTCGACCGAGAGTTTAAAGACTACATGGTTGAGCATGGGATAGTATCCCAACTCACAGCTTCAGGTAAACCACAACAGAATAGTGTTGCGGAAAGGAGAAATAGGACCTTGATGGAAATGGTGAGATCTATGATTAGTATCTCATCATTACCATATTTTTTTGGGGATATGCACTACAAAACAGCGACTTATATACTGAATGTAGTTCCATCCAAATTTATTCCTAAAACTCCCCTAGAGTTGTGGAATGGTCCTAAAGTTAGTTTACTATATTTTTGCATATGGGGATGTCCAGTACATGTACTGAAGAATAGGCTTGGAAAGCTAGAACCTCGTTCACAAGTATGTTTATTTATAAGGTACCCAAAGGAAACACGAGGTGGATTCTTTTATAATCCACAAGAAAACAAAGTGTTTGTATCGACAAATGCAACGTTTCTTAAGGAGGATTATATGAATAATCATAAACCTCGTAATAAGATTGTGTTAAAAGAGCAAGAACCTAGTATGACCAGTGCTCAGTCAACAAGAGTTGTAGACAATGTTATCATTCCACAAACATCTGATAGTCAGATAATTCCTAGTCAGGATACGCTACCGCCAAGGCATAGTGGAAGGGTTGTTCGACAACCTGATCACTACTTAGGCATTAGAGAGGCACATGTGTCGTTTCATAATAGTGTGGATGATCCATTGACATTTAGACATGCAATGGAAGATCCTGACAAAGAGGAATGACTTAAAGCCATGAATCTCGAGATGGAGTCCATGTATTTCAACTCAGTTTGGGAACTTGTAGACTTACCAGATGGGATAAAACCCATAGGATGTAAGTGGATTTACAAGTGTAAGAAAGGAGTAGACGGGAAGGTAGAGACCTTCAAGGCAAGACTAGTGGCTAAGGGTTACACCCGGAAGGAAGGCATTGATTATGATGAAACCTTCTCACCTGTAGCTATGTTTAAGTCTATTAGGATACTCTTATCCATAGCTGCCTATTTCGATTATGAAGTCTGGCAAATGGACGTTAAGACTGCATTCTTGAATGGCAATCTAGACGAGAGCATCTATATGATGCAACCAGAGGGATTCGTATCCCAAGATCAAGAGCAAAAGGTTTGCAAACTGCAAAGGTCCATTTTTGGATTTAAGCAGGCGTTTAGATCTTGGAATATTAGATTTGATACTGCAATAAAAACCTATGGCTTTGAGCAGAACGTTGATGAGCCTTGTGTATACAAGCGCATCATTGACAAGAAAGTAGTTTTCCTGGTCCTTTACGTAGATGACATCTTACTCATTGGGAATGACGTAGGATCATTGTCAGAGGTAAAAGGTTGGCTTGCTAACCAATTCCAAATGAAAGATTTGGGAGAGGCAAGTTATGTTCTTGAGATCCAATTGATAAGGGATCGTAAGAACAAACTGTTAGAGTTGTCTCAAGCATCGTATATCGACAAGATATTTGTGCGATTCTCCATGCAGAACTCCAAGAAAGGTAGTTTACCTTCAAAACATGGAGTTCACTTGTCTAAGGAACAGTTTCCTAAGACACCTTAAGAAATTGAGGATATGAGACAGATTCCCTATGCGTCTGCAGTAGGCAGTCTTATGTATGCTATGCTATGCATAAGACCCGACATCTGCTTCGCAGTGGGAGTAGCCGGTAGTTATCAGCCTAACCCAAGATTGGATCATTGGGTTGCTGTTAAGCATATTCTCAAGTATCTTCGGAGAACGAAAAACTATATGATTGTATATTCCCATCCGAATTTGATTCCATTGGGATATAGAGATTCTGACTTACAGTCAGACAAGGATTCAAGGAAATCCACGTCTGGGTCAGTATTCACCCTTGGTAGTGGAGCCATAATTTGGAGGAGTATCAAGCAATCTTGCATTACTGATTCCACCATGGAAGCCGAGTATGTAGCAGCTAAAGAGGCTATTTGGCTCCGAAAGTTCTTGAGTGATCTGGTAGTTGTTCCAGATATGGATAGGCCCATGACACTTTATTGTGATAATAGTGGAGCTGTGGCCAATTCCAAGGAACCAAAAAGCCACAAAAGTGGGAAGCATATAGAGAGGAAATATCATCTCATCAGAAAGATAGTGCAGCGAGGAGACGTGGTGTAACATCCCGGATTTCGGGTAATTAATTTTATATATGTGAAAATAAATTTTACTATTTGAGGGGGTGTAAATGTAATTAAATTTATATATGTGAAAAAAATTGAAAACTGAACCAGAGAGCATCGCGACCTGGTCACCGCGACCACAGGTCGCGATGGCTCGCTCGCGGTGAAAAACGCAATTTTGGGCAGTGAGCATCGCGACCAGTCACCGCGACCACAGGTCGCGATGGCTTGCTCGCGATGAAATTGTTAAAGTTTGGCAGTGAGCAACGCGACCTCTCGCGCGACCAAGGCGCGCTCGCGATGAAGGCGGTGCGCGCACTCCAGTGAGCATCGCGACCTGGTGGCGTGACCACAGGTCGCGACGGCGGTCGCGGTAGCGAAAAAAATATTAAAAAAAAAGAGAAGCTTCTCGCAGAAGCCAGAGAAAACAGAACAGCGAGAGAAAGAGAGAAAGAGCCGAGAAAAGAAAGAAAAGAGAAGAAAAAGAAAGAAAAGAAAGAAGAAGAAGAAGAAAGAGAGAGAAGAGAAAAGGGAGTGTAGGTGAAAAGGAAAGACGAAACCGTAGAACCACGATTTACCGAAAAGAAAAGGATTCCAGGTTGGTGTACTTTTGTTTTCGGAATCTTTACGAAAAGCATTTCGTTATCGTTTACGTTATTGTTTTCGTTTTCGTTTCTTGTTTTCGTTTCGATTTCGATTTCGTTAAATGTTTTCGATTTCGATTTCGTTAAATGTTTTCGATTTCGATTTTCGATGTGTAAAAATTGATGATTGATATACTTATGGTTGATTTCGGAAAGATTTTATACTAGATCGTATTTGTTTGTGGTTCGAATATTTCGATTTCGTATTAAATAGTTGATTTCGATATTTATATGATTATTGTTGATGCGTTTGAAGAATATCGTGTAAAATTTTAGATTGACTGAGTAAATATTGATTTGTAACTGATTGTGAAAATCGTTTATCGAAACGGCCCTAGGATACGTAGACATAGATATGGATATAGGAGGTTGGTATACCAGCTGGGTTTTACTGAGCAGTACTGCGCCGATACTGATGATTCTGATTGATTGATATTGATGATTCTGATGTACCTCCTCTTGGATTCGTCCAGAGGCTGGGAGATACGTACCTCCTCGGGATTCGTCCTGGGGGTTGGGAGTTAATGTACCTTCCCAAGGATTCATTCCTGGGATAGGGAGCCATGTACCTCTCTAGGTTCCGTACCCACGGTCCTAGAGTTGGGAGACACGTACCTCCTCAGGATTCGTTCTGGGGGTTGGGAGCTTGACCCATATTCCAGTCCTAATATGTTTAGTATTCTAGTGGGCCAGAATTGATTGGAATTGAAAAGTGAACCGAATGATTCTATTGATAGCATTCGTATATTGACTGCAGTATTGAAATTAAAGTGATTGAATTAGTTTAATGCTCTGATTTTGAAATTTATTTGATTTTGAAATGGATTCGAAATGAATTATATATATATATATTGTGATTTATTTAATTGAGTTTATAGTACACCCACTAAGCTATATGCTTAGCGCGTTAGTTTGTTTCTAACGCGTAGGTACCAGGGATCCGGAAGAGGCTAAGGACTGAATAGAGAGAGAGTTGCGGACAGAGTCCCAAAGATTTGTACAGTTGGGTAGCTATATTTTGTTATGTGTAAATATAATCTGAAAGCATGCATATACAGGGAATTTGTAAATATGTTTTGTAAAATGTTTTGTAATTAATTATTTTACGATTTCTGTCCTTTATTATTTAAATGTTTGAAAAAGTAAAGTTTGATTTAGTTATGTTTATAACTTGTGATTGATAAGTCGCACTAAACGGCAGAGTGCGCAACTGTTTGAAAGTGTTATAGAAGTGTTTGTGAAAATATGAATTTGATTTGATTTGTGGAAAATAGGTTTTGGGAAGTCCGAAAAACAAACGGTACTCTGCCGAATTTTCGTGAAAAGTTTATTTATTGTTATGGGGTCACTTGAAAATGATTTCTATCTGTCTTATGGATTTCTATCTGTTTTATGGGCTCACAATGATTTTGAAATGTAAAATTGAAGTTTTGAAACATTTAGAAAGTCCGAGTAGCGTTTCCCGGGTCGGTCCGGCCGGATCGGGTCGGGGGGTGTTACACGTGGTGGTGACGAAGGTTGCATCGCAAGATAACCTGGCTGATCCATTTACAATGACCTTGACGGCTAAACTGTTTGAAGGTCACCTAGAGGGTCTAGGATTACGAGACATGCCCTAACTGCTTTAGTGCAAGTGGGAAATTGTTGGGATCTATACCCTAAACCTTGTAATTATAAATGGTTAAAGACAATAATAAGAATTATTCAGATTATCATTCAAGTTCATAAAATGTTTTATATTCAGTAATACATTCGTATTGTGCAAGAACATCCTAGATTGCAAGATGTAATCTCATAATGAGTATATGATGGTCATATACAGAGAGGATTCATTTTGAGACGTGCAATCTAAAGAGTCCGTAGAGAGCGAACAAAGCTGGGTACTTTGTTTATGATTGATCTACTGTTGCGATTCATTCTATAAAGTACGGTGGTCTTATTCTAGACCGCTCATGTAATTGACATGAGAATGGAGGCACCTTATATGATGAGATGTTAATCCTGACTGTCTTATCGACTCTTTCAGGTTAGATCGTGGCTTTTGATTTACCATGAGTGAGGATGATAAGAAGCTCGACCAATACCTTCGTATCTTGGAACTACGGTTTGGCTTGTGGCTGGGAAGGTTTGTACACAATAGTGGAATCCACTCCTTCTTGATTGAAGTAGATGAGTAGTTCCCTAAAAGGTTGATTCGGGGCTTGAACGATTATGAGCGCTCTCCTTCTTCCGTGAGGAAGACATGATTTAATTGTTCATTAAAGAATCAATGGTACTTAAAGGAAAAGATATTTCTAGAGGGGTATAACAGACTTTATGACTCAGCTCTAGTTATGAAGTATTTGTGGAGAATCACACTATATGCAATTAGCTATATCAATGGACACTGAGACTTCAGATTGTATAAACACGTCTACAGTTTTGAGAGTGCATCCTCGAGTTTTTAGTGGAATAACTCCGAGGTTAATAATCGTGAAATATTAATTAAAGAGTTTTAATTAATATTTCTAAGTATTATTGGAGCTTAAAACTGTGGGTCCATTAGGTCCCCTTGCTAGCCCTTATGGTTGTTGGTGACGAGGGTCACGGTAGATTAATTGGAGGGTCCAATTAATAGTGTTACGAAAGTAATGCGATTTAAATAAAAGAGAATAATTAAATAATGTGATTATTTAATTAATTAAATATTTAATAAAATAATAGAAATTAATAATTATGAATTATTAATTCTATTTATTAAATATGAGGTCATGTGATTAAATAATGACTAGGACAAAAGAATTAAAATAATTAGATTATTTTGATAGTCCAAAAAGGTCACAGGTTCAAGTCTTTAGGGAGACTAAAAATAAATAGGATTTAGATTATTTTGACTTGATCAAACTAAAACCCTAAAGGACTACTATATAAGTGTTATATAGTTAGGAAAAAACCTAACCTAGCACACAAGTGAAAAAGAAAGAGAATTCAGCCACCAAAAAAAGAGAGAAAGGAAAAAAAGTTTTTTCTAACTCTCCCCTCTTTTGCAGGATTCGACCGGCGTTCTTTTTACGTGACCTCCATCTCTTGCCGTGACGTGCCCATATACACGTTGTCAGACCGCGGGTCATAGCTCGAAACATCTAGTGGTAGATCGAAGAATTAGAAAAAGAAAATCAAGAAAAAGGTATGTAGTTTCTAAAATCTTTTTCTGCGGATATACAGGAACTCGTTCCTGATTGAAAAAGGTTTTCAATATAAGAAAAATTTTTGAAACCCAGTTCCGCATGTTATACGATGATCAAAATTTTTTTTTTCTAAAATTCCCTTCACTATCTTTTAAGGGGAAAGGGAAAATCCGCAGCCGAATAGCATCATCGGACACTCCAATCTGCTTGAAGGTGTCGCAAATCTTCAGGAATCGTTCCAGATGGCTGTTGGGATCATTGTTCGGCACACCCCTAAACTGAACAGTGTTCTGAATCATTTGGATGATTGCCAACTTGATCTCAAAATTGTTTGCCATGACTGTAGGTCGTCAAATGCTCGATTGATTTCTCTGGATTTACTTGTTGCTGCAGTTGGTCATCCATGGCAGCTTGAGGTCTCGCTTGTCTCCTCCTCTGTCTACAAGTTTGTTCGATCTCTAGATCAAAGGCTTCAAGAGCCTCTGGATTAGTGCGTATTGTCAGTCTCATACAAACATAAAACTTCCTGCAAAAACAAAAGACAGAACAAGTAAGAAAATGATTTTTTAAAAACAATAAAATAAAATAAGAATTAACCGAAATTTTCAAATTAGTGCTAGATTAAGTCGGTATCAACATCAACTATGACTAAATCGTCTCCGGCAACAGCGCCAAAACCTTGTTACGCCTTTTTGTGTACCCACAAGTATACAAGGTCAGCACAAGTAATATAGAATGTGAGTTCAGATTATCGTTCCCACAAGGACAACTAGAAGCTGAGTACTGAAAATAACTAAGTCTAATGCTATCTAAAATATGAAATCAATGATTGTAAAACTGTAACTTGCGACCTAAGCAAACTATAAAACTAGAAATTAACTGGGTTTTATATCAAGGAGAAAGAAACTAGGGAACCCGATTTCGCTAAACTAATCATAATGATGTAAGATAAATCTGTAGGAATGTTCAAATTAAAGGTTGATGATCATGTTATATGGCTATCCAAAATCCTCTCTCAAGGCAATTCAAACCTATTCAACATACACTAACACCCTATCTATCTCTCGATGAATGTCAAGATATATGAGAATGCATTAAACATATAAACATATCAGATCACATAGATTGCACCAATATATCTCTATTTGATTCCTAGAGTATGGTGTCAATTTATCGAATACGTTGTGGGCATCTCCTCTCGGTACTTGACCCACAACAACAAGATATTGAAAACTGGTGATCAGGCAATAATCAATCAATTAAGCGTTAAAGAGACACTTAACCAAATAACTCAAATCATTCAAACATCTATTAATCTTATTCAAAAATCATAGCAAGTGCTATCATCATCCCTTGTACAAAAAATTAGTTCATGACTAGAAAATAAAAATACATAAGATTCATCAAGAACATCATAAACAAAATAGACTGAAGAAAAGAATGGTGAAAGAAGAACTCTCGACGGCTAGACTGTCGTCTGAAACTGTCTCGGCTGAGATTCTTCGTACACAAGTTTGATTCCTTTGAGCAATTGAAGATTCGGAGAATTAATCCGACGGCTAGTCTCCTAGGCCTTCTTCTCTCTCTCTAATTCTATTTTCTGAAAAGTCCTGGATCATCCAACTCACGAACAAGTTGCGAGCCAACTCATGTGTGCGTCAGTCTTCTGACGTTAATAGCCTTCGCGACTTCGCCAACTCGCGAGCAAGTCGTGTGTTTCTCTGTCTTCTGGTATGATTTTTACCTTCGCGACTTGGCAACTTGCGTGTAGGCGACGGGTCCAAGTCACGAGTTGCTCTGTCTAGTCTTTAAAGGATTTTGCTCAAATGGCTGGTACTTGTGCGTTTTCGGCTGAACTCACCCGAATTCTCCAAGAGAATCTAACAACCTGCACACTCAAAGAAACCATAAAAAAATCCCATAATCGCCTGAAAAAGGACAAAAGCACGGAGATACGAGGCTCCATTTCTGGAAGAAAATGGTGCTAACAGGTTGACTCCTTCAACATAGACTAGGAGTGATAATCCCCTATGGTGCTCTTGTGCTCCCCACTAAAAAGACTAGTACGGTCGATCGGCGTATAATGTTTGACTCATCGATCTACATTTCCCTATGAGCATATAAAAACAAAGCATTAGTAGAGCTACCATTATCTACTAACATACATTTTATGAGGTAGTTGGCTTTGTGTAGGGAAATGATGAGAGCGCCAAGGTAAGGGTTGTGCAAATTTGTCTACCCGTCAATTTCTAAGCTTATTGATTGGTCAAGCATGGGGTTGATAGGCATCTAATGTGATTGTTGGGATTTATGCCCTAAAGCTTGTATTTGTAAACGGTTAAAGACTTAATAAAAATTATTGAATTTATAATTCTAGTTTAAAAGTGCTTTATATTTAGTAATACATTCATATTGTGCAAAAACATCCTAGATTGTAAGATGTAATCTCAGAATGAGTATATGAGGATTTATTTTGAGACATGCAATCTAAAGAGTCCGTAGATAGCAAACAAAGCTGGGTACCTTGTTTGTAATTGATCTACTGCTGTGGTTCATTCTGTTACGTACGGTAGTTGTTACGCCTTTTGTGTACCAGCAAGTATACGGGGTTGGCACAAGTAATATAGAATAGTGAGTTCTGATTATCGTTCCCACGAGGACGATTGATAATTGAATACTGAAAATAACCACGCCTAATGCTATCTAGAATACTAATTCAAGATTTGTGATGAGTAACTTGTAACCTAAGCAATTATAAAACTATAACTATTATGTAATTCTTATCAGAGGTAAAAGGAACTAGGGAATCTGATTTCACCAACTAATCCTTATGATGTAAGATAACTATGCCTGGATGTTCAAGTCAACAATTGATGATCATGTTATATATTTATCCGAAATCCTCTCTCAAGGTAAATCGAACCTATTCAACATATACTAATACCCTATCTCTCGATGACTGTTAACTATATGAGAATGCAATAAACACGGAAACATATTTAATCACATAACTCACACCAATATATCTCTATTTGGTTTCATAGTTATGGTGTTGATTTATCGAACACGTTGTGAGCGTCTCCTCTCGGTACTTAACCCACAACAACAAGATATTGGATATTGGTGATCAAGCAATACATAATCAATAAAGCATTAAATCATCACTCAATTAAATAACTTAATTCACCCAAGCATGTATTAATCTTAATCATGATTCATAGTAAGATCCATTATCATCCCTAGTATAGGGAATTAGTTCATACTTAAGAAACAAGAATACATATTAGGTTTTATCAAGAGTAACATCAATAACAAAATACTAAGGAAAAGATTGTGATAGAAAAACTCTAAACGGCTGGACTCTCGTCTGAACCCGATTTGATTGAGTTTCTTTGTGAAAAAATTCGACTCCTGCGAGTGATTGAAGTCGGCCGATAAGTCGATCCGATGGCTAGTCTCCTAGGCCTTCTTCTCCCTTCTTCTTCCTCTTTCTTTCTCTCTTTATTCTGTTTTTCTAATAATTCTCGATCCCCCCTTCTCAAAATCCAGTTTTCCTTTTATACTCACAGCTAGGGTTTCCACTTACACGTCACTCGTGACTTGGCAACTCGCGGACAAGTCAAGAGTCAACTCGCGAGTAAGTCGCGAGTCAAGTTGACCAACTCGCGAGTCGTGACTTGTCTGGAATTTTTCCTTCGCCACTTGACCAACTCGCGAGTAAGTCGCGAGTCAAGTTGCGTGTGTCTCGGTCTCTGGCTGCTTTGATGGTCATTGCGACTTGCCCAACTCGCGAGTAAGTCGCGTGTGTCTCGGTCTGTTGCTACGCTGATGGTCATCGCGACTTGCCCAACTTGCGAGTAAGTCGCGAGGCAAGTCGCGTGTGTCTCAGTCTGATTGCTGGGATTTTGCCCTTGTGAGTTGGGCAAGTCGCAACCCCAACTCGTGAGTCTTCTCTGGAAGAGCTGAAACACATCCTTCGAACTGCGTCAAGCATCACATAGACGTTCGCGACATGTTTTTGACTAAGATCACTAACGAAACCTAGCAAACCTGCACACTCAATAAAACCATCAAATACCTCCCATAATTGCCCTAAACTGGACAAAAGCACGGATGAATGAGGTTCCATTTCCGGCTAGAAATGGTGCTGACAAATACCCCCAAACTTGGCTTTTGCTCGTCCTCGAGCAAAGATGGGAGAAGAGAAGCAAACGACTAACATACGAAAATCAAAACAGGAAAATGTTAACACAACCACAGAGGGTTCGCACCTCTACACTAGCTAACTAACCTAAACCACTTCCGTAGGTAACACGATGGCACTTATCATGTGCCACAAGCCTTTAAACCCCTAGGTGTCTCTAGTGGACGAGTTGTAGTCTCGTGAGGGTTTACCAGCGGCGATACCCACAAACACACAACTTGAACATCACAGAAACAAAATCATGCTAAACATATACCTCTGTTAAGAACAGTTATTCGCATCTGCAATAAAACTGATTTGAAAGCAACCACTCATAAAATTTTAAACTACATGCCACGCACAAGTAACATTCTATGAGCCTTAAACAAAAGCAAAAATTAGACTAACTACCAGGATGTAATTCGCCTCGACTCTAACCTCTCAAGTGATTTCACTCAAGTCGCTCAGATCCTAGGCAACACTTTCAACAACGTATGCGAATTGGAGTTTAAGCACAAAAAAAAAATATTCAAAATGAAATTCGCATAGAACCCAAGTAGTAGAATGATGCTCAGATTAAGCAAAAATTCTCATGAACGGATTCAGATACTAAGAATCATAGAATTCACTTCGCATGCATAACTATCGGATTGGAATCAACAAGCGATCAGTAGGTCTTTTAATCGGTTGTAATGGGGCCAAGGGTGAGGGTTACGGAAAGAACAAAATTTTTAGGTTCAAACGAGAACTTAGAATCATTATTATAGAGAATTCTTAACTTACTCAATCTTCTTCAAGCCTTTTTACGCCTATCAATCATCGTTATGAACCCTTCTTTTGCTTTTTCTACTAGTTCTTTCTTTCTTCTCTTCACCACAATCTAAACATTTTTTTTTTTTAATCTCAA
Organism: Xanthoceras sorbifolium; assembly: GCA_003430845.1. NCBI lineage: Eukaryota > Viridiplantae > Streptophyta > Magnoliopsida > Sapindales > Sapindaceae > Xanthoceras > Xanthoceras sorbifolium. The sequence goes on from CM010618.1 coordinate 22,624,925, forward strand.
TCAGACTTGGATATGTTTTCGTATTGGTGACTTTAGAAATGGGTTGCATGTTTGGTTTCAAAGGGGCTAATGGAGCATGCAACATGGTAGGGAAAAGGCCTTTTTACTGGTTAATAACACACATAACCTACATCCTTTCACAAGAGTCAACCACATCGACAGCAATGCACGCAAGCGATATATAAATAAGTTCAGTCATGTCTAAAGCAAAACCTATAGAGATCAATCTACATATGACAAATAAATCAAGAAGAGTGTATTAGATTAGAATAAGAAAACCCTGCGCTTAGACAAGACGTTAATGGCTCAAATCGCTTACCAAGTAGTCTCCACTATTAATCCTAGTTGGTTGGTCTATACATGCTTTCCGAAAAAGAAACATAGAATGCAACAAGACACAGTGCAAAGGAGTCAAAAAGTCCTAAGTGGTACCTAACATTTCAATTCTTCTTGCAGAAACTAGCAACAGATTCCCAACTGAAAGTATATGCCCTGAAACACTAAGGTTCAACGATGTTCAAGGTTTTCTTTTATATATATATATATATATATATATATATAAAACTTAAACACATACATCAAAAGATCAAAAGATACACAAAACACATCAACCAAACAAAACCACCCCCAAACTTAAGATCAACATTGTCCCCAATATTAACTTTAGCTTAGAATTGGAACACCACATGACTCAAGTCAAAAATAAAACAACACATGAGACAAACAATACATAAAAAAAATGATAAATAAAGAAAAGAATGATAATAAACCTATTGTCCTACTGACCGGATGATGGCGGTGGAGTTCTAGAGTGCTTGCTAGAGAATTGCTGAATGGCAGCAGTTTCGATTCTGTCGATTTTGTTCCCCATGGTAGTCATCCGGTGTCCCAAACCGATCATGTTTTCTTCCATGACGTCCAACCAGGAGTTAATCCTGGCCTCCATACGGTCCAAACGCCCTTCGAAGGATACTTGCATCGCTGCTATGGCTGTTAAGAGGTGATCGTCATGCGCAGGTGGGGCTGGGTGCTGTTCATCATCCATAGGTGCGGTCCCCTGTTGGCCTAGACCCTGCTCATGCTCCCTCTCCTCATCAGATCCCTGGGCGGCTGGAGGCACAGTCCTCGCCTTGACCAATCGGTTGTAAGTGTGGCGGCCAAGAGGGACCTGCGGAGCGTGCATTTGACCTCCCACAGCACTCACATTAATTCCTGTCATTTCACATAAACGTGTGATCAAGCAGGGAAAATGAAGGACTCCCTTGGTCAGAGTTGCTGAGTAATGAATTTCACTGATAATAATTTGCCCTATGTCTAATAGCAGCCCCTGCTGAATGCTGAATAGAGTCTTGGCCACTGGCAGAGTGAGTGTAGTCCGATGTAATTTGGGAAGGATAGAATGGCAGCAGAAAATGTGCCACCAAGCCATGTCAGCCTTTAGCTCAGAGTGAAGTAGCTCATGATCCTGAAACACCCATCGGCGGTAGGCTTCATTTGCTTGCAATGATCCCGCCAAGTCCCAGTTATGTGGATGGAAGAATTCATGGTCAACCCAGCCGCCTACTGGTTCAGGAAAATTCTGCAAGTGGAAAAAATTGTTCACTATCTCCGGAGTTAGTGTCACTGGAATCCCCTGTACCAGTACAGTCCCGTATGCAAAGAAATCTTCAGGGATCATGGAGGCATAAAACTCTTTGACTAACTTTTCGTTGGCATCATTAGGATGTTGCACATAGCGTTCCCACTGCCTATTTGATGTCACAGCTGGTATCACTATTCCTTCCATAGATGCAACATCGATACCTCGCTCTAAATATAACACCCGTTTATGGAACATGCGTTTGTGTTCTTTGAAGTCGGGATTAACTCGAAGCGGTTGTTTGTGACTCTGCTGGGTAACAGCCCGTGATGACTCACCGTGATATGACATTGGATAATCCTGAACTAACAAAATAACACAACAAAGAAACAAATCAAAACTACTCACATCGAAACGTACGTGGCGTTGTTATACCTATGTTTTCCAAACACAAAGCGTATAAGGAAATTTTAGGTTTCCAACCGATATAAGTATCGAAAACATGAGAACACGTACTCAACAACCATCGAAAACATCAAATCAACTAATGAAGCACAACAACATGAAAACTAGCACACAATCACCATCTAATAACACATCAAAAACAACAGAACCATAAAAATCAAACAACACAACACATTTATGGCACACAATCACCATCTAAACACTTCAATATTCATCATAGCCCACCAAACTTCCCCCAAACTTGATTCAACCTCAATGCACAACACTTCCAAAAGGTCCAAAACCACTCTTAATTCATCTGCAAATAAACTAGAAAGGTTTGGAGAGTGAGAGATACATACCTTGTGCTTGAAAAAGCCAAGAGGAAGTTGAAGAATGTGAACCGGCCTGGAGAAGATTCAAGAGAATTTTTCAAAGTGCAAATGGTTGAGAATTTACCTTGTGCGGCGCCCAAGCTTGGGTTTCACTATTTAAACACGGTCGCTCGCGACTTAAGTCGCGAAGGCCAATTGTCATGGGTTTGGCATAAAATGTACCGTTTCACTAACCATTTAGGGTTTGTCGCGACTTACCCGCGACTTGGCAAGTCGCGAGTGAAGTCGCGAAGGCCAATACCCAGAAATTTCCTGAGACACACGTGAGTTTGGTCGCGAGTTACTCTCGACTTCGAAAGTCACGAGTCTCTGTTTTTCATCCTTCATGTCCAGATTTTTCTCCCCTTCTTAAGCTCTACTTGTGTAAGAATAAATAAACATCAAAAATATTATTTAGAAAGCTTAAACATCAACACTGAAACGGAAAACAAACAAATCAAAAGACATAAACCAAATTAAACAAAATTAAAATTGGAAGAACTTGGGTTGCCTCCCAAGAAGCGTTTGTTTATAGTCATAGCTCGACTGTATGCCCTATCACGTGGAGTTGAGCAATGCCACCGACGTTTTGGGTAGCATGGCAGCTCCCTCAATTTATAGCTTCAATCATTGCCCATTGACTTTGAACAATTCTCCACTCATGTTCTTGATATCCACAGCCCCATACGGGTACACTTTCACGATTATAAATGGTCCGGACCATCGTGACTTCAACTTTCTTGGAAAAAGCCGCAGGCGAGAATTAAAAAGAATGACTTTCTGCCCCACCTCAAACTCTTTCTGCACAATATGCTTGTCATGCCATCTCTTGGTGCGCTTTTTGTAGATTTGGGCATTTTCATACGCATCTGGCCGAAACTCCTCTAACTCGTTCAGCTGCAATAGGCGCTTCTCCCCTCCTAAGTGCATGTTAAAATTAAGTGCCTTGACTGCCCAATAAGCCTTATGCTGGAGTTCCATTGGGAGATGACATGATTTCCCGTAAACCAACTTATAAGGCGACATTCCAATAGATGTTTTGAAGGCTGTCTGATAGGCCCATAATGCATCATTTAGCCGGACTGACCAATCTTTTCTGTCTCCAGGATCTGCTTGATTTCCCTATTTGATATTTCCACCTGCCCACTTGTCTGAGGGTGTACGGTGTGGTGATGCGGTGAGTAACTATATACCTCTTGAGTAGCGCTTCAAATTGCCGGTTGTAGAAGTGCGAACCTCCATCACTGATGACTGCCCGCGGTGTTTCGAACCTGCAAAAAATATTTTTCTTGAAAAAATTCAGCACTACCTTCGCATCATTTATCGGCGTGGCTATGGCTTCCACCCATTTAGAGATATAATCAACCGCTACCAGAATGTACTGGTTGTTGAAGGACATGGGGAATGGTTCTATGAAATCAACCCCCCATAAGTCAAACAGCTCGACCTCCAAAATGGGGTTTAGAGGCATTTGGTTCCGGCGGCTGATATTGCCTGTCCTCTGACACCTGTCACATGAGTCGACAAAGCGCCGAGCATCCTGAAAGATTGATGGCCAGTAGAAGCCCGACTGAAGAACTTTTACAGTCGTCTTTGAGGCACTAAAGTGCCCTCTGCACTCCAAACTATGGCAATGCAAGAGAATATCTCTGATGTCCATTTCTAGTACACATCTCCTGATTATACCATTCGAACAATACTTGAATAAGTATGGTTCCTCCCATATGTAGTACTTTACATCAATGAAGAATTTCCACTGCTGATGGTAAGTCAAATCGGGTGGAGTGATCTCGCTTACCAAGTAGTTCACGAAATCAGCATACCAAGGGGTCATTAAAGCTTGCAAAATAAAGAGTTGTTCATCAGGAAACGAATTGTCAATGGGAATACTTACGTTCTCTTCATTGCAATCGCGTTTGAGGCGAGATAGATGGTTTGCCATGAGGTTTTCTGTTCCCTTCTTGTCCTTAATCTCCAGGTCGAATTCTTGAAGTAACAAAACCCATCGAATGAGTCTCAGTTTGGCAACTTTTTTCGACATGAGATATTTGATTGCTGAGCGATCAGTATACACAATTACTTTGGCCCCAACCAAATATGACCGGAATTTCTCGAAGGCAAACCACTATGGCTAGCAACTCCTTCTCTGTGGTGGCATAGTTGATTTAAGCATCTGTCAAGGTACGGCTCGCATAATAGATAACATGAAGGTGCTTTTCAATTCTCTGGCCCAACACTACTCCCACAACATAGTCACTTGCATCACACACATTAACTCGAATGGTAGATCCCAATTAGGCGCTGTTATGATCGGTGCAGAAGTGAGCTCCTTCTTCAGCTGCTGGAACGCAAGATGACATTCCTCATTAAACTCAAATGCTACCTCTTTAGATAAAAGGTTGCATAGAGGCTTGATGATTTTAGAGAAATCTTTAATGAACCGGCGATAGAAACCACCGTGGCTTAAAAAACTGCGAACTCCTTTTATAGATATAGGTAGTGGTAGCTTCTCAATAACTTCAATCTTTGCCCTATCCACCTCAATACCAACTGACGAAATTCTGTGACCCAAGACAATACCCTCCTTCACCATAAAGTGACATTTTTCCCAATTGAGCACCAGATTTGTCTTTTCACATCTTTTAAGCACTAAGGTCAAATTGGCCAAACATGCATCAAAAGACGAACCAAAAACAGAAAAATCGTCCATGAAGATCTCTATGAATCGCTTAACCATATCAGAAAAAATAGCCATTATACATCGCTGAAAAGTGATATTTTCTAACATTTGATCTCTATGAATGTTGTTTTCTCTTGATCTTTAGGTGCAATAGGTATCTGATTGTACCCCGAGTAGCCATCTAGGAAGCAATAATACGCGTGCCCTGCCAGTCTTTCTAACATTTGATCAATGAATGGAAGCGGAAAGTGATATTTTCTTGTTGTAGTGTTCAGCTTCCTATAATCGATGCAAACCCTTCAACCTGTAACTGTTCTGGTGGGAATTAATTCGTTGTTGTCATTCTTTACAACTGTGATTCCCCCTTTCTTTGGCACTATTTGCACCGGACTCACCCATGAACTGTCTGATATGGGGTATATGATTCTTCCATCTAACAATTTAAGTACCTCTGCTCGGACTACCTCTTTCATAATTGGGTTCAACCGGCATTGATGTTCAATCGAAGGCTTGAAGTTATCCTCCATCAAAATTTTGTGCATGCACATGGTAGGGCTGATTCCCTTTATGTCGGAGATGGTCCACCCCAATGCTGTCTTGTGCTATCGCAGCACTCTCAAAAGCTTTTCTTCTTCTGCTTCATTTAAGGTAGCTGAAATAATAACTGGGAGGGAATTAGATTCCTCCAAATAAGCGTACCTCAAATGCTCTGGTAGCTGCTTCAACTCGAGTTGATGAGGCTTCTCGATGGACGATGGTATCTTAAGCTTCCCCTGGTCTAACTCTTCAAAATATCTCTTGCCTCCACCTGGCATAGGGGCTGTTGAATCAAGGCAGAATGCATACTCAGCAATGCTGTCATTTTCTGCTTCTTTTTCAGCTCCGTGAGTTAAACAAGCTTCCAATGGTTCTTCAGGATTGCTTTCATGAAAAAACTCTTCAACTAAGAAGTCAATTGCATCAATTCGAAGGCATGTATCTGCATTAGTTGCAAATTTGGTGGCCTTAAAAACATTAAATACCGCATCTTCACTACCCACTCGCAACGTTAGTTTCCCTTGCTGCACATCTATTAATGCACTTCTGGTAGCTAGAAATGGTTGTCCCAAAATAAGAGGAATATCCACATTTTCCTCCATTTCAAGCATGATGAAATCCACCGCAAAATAGAACTTGTCGACCTTGATCAGCACGTGTTCAATTACTCCATATGGATATTTAACAAAAGAAGCTGCTAATTGGAGCATCACACTTGTAGGTTTCACCTCGCCCAATCCTAGCTTCCTGAAAACAGAAAAATGCATCAAATTAATGCTAGCGCCTAAATCATATAGTGCTTTAACAAATTTAGAATTTCCTATAGTGTAAGGAATAGTAAAACTCCCTGGATCTTTTAATTTCTGAGGTAACTTATTCTGAATGATGGCGCTGCACTCTTCAGTCAAGGCGACAGTTTCATCATCTTTAAGTCTTCTTTTCTTTAACAGAATCTCTTTCAAGAACTTCACATACGTTGACATCTGAGCTAAGGCCTCTGCAAAAGGAATATTTATGTGAAGTTTCTTAATTATTTTAAGAAATTTAGCAAAGTTTTTCTTATCTTTGTGCTACTGCAGCCTTTGAAGGAAAGGTACAGGTGGCACATAAGCCTTGACCTCTTGGACCAGCGAAAGTGATTCATCACTCTTATCTTCATGATGAACTGATGGAGCGGATGACGACTCCACTCCTGCTTCCGTCTTTTCAATCTTGCTCTATGAGAGAACTCTTACTGCTGTGTTATCAACTTGCTTCCCACTCCTCAAAGTAACTGCCTTACACTCTTCTTTGGGATTGACTTCAGTGTTGCTAGGTAGGGTACTTTGAACTTTACTATGTGTCTCTCTGGCTATCTAACCAATCTGCACTTCTAGTTTCTGAATGGCAGTCTGATTCTGCTGCGATACATGATCAATCTTTGCATCCAACTTCTTCATTGCAGCTTCTTTGTTGTCTATCTTGGAATCAATCTTAGTCATGAATTTGACCAACATATCTTCCAGAGCTGGTTTCTTCTCTTGTTGATTGGACACTTGATTCCCTTGAAAATTTCCCTAATTCTGAAAACCAGGCGGAATAGATTTCGCATTGCTGTTCTGCTGCTGATTGCTCCATGCAAAATTCGAGTGATTTCTCTAGCCAGGGTTGTAGGTGTTTGAGTAGGGATTGTTGTATGGCTTGTTGAAGTTCTGCACGTACTGTACCTGTTCTGCACTACTACCACCTACAAAAGAGTTACCCATCATGCACTCTGTATTGATGTGCGGTCCTCCACACATGTCACATCCTGAAGTGGCTGACTGGATAGAGTTCACATTCCATTTATTGATCTGACTTGCCAAAGAAGCCACTTGTGCTTTAAGTGATGTGATCTCGTCAACTTCAAAAGCTGCCGCTGGCCCTCCTACTTTTCTCGGAACTACTCACTCATTGGCCCATTGATAGCTGTTTGTGGCCATCTCTTCAATTAAAGCATGAGCAATCTCTGGTGGCTTGCTCATCAAAGCACCACTAGCAGCTGCATCTAACATGCTACGGTTTTGTGGTGTAAGACCATTATAGAATGTCTGCATGACAAGCCAATCAGGTAAACCGTGATGTGGGTACCTCCTCATCGACTCTTTGTATCTTTCCCATGCATCATACAATGACTCCGCCTCAAATTGCCCAAACTGAGTGATATCATTTCGCAGTTTCGCTGTTCTTCCTAGTGGAAAATATTTAGCAAGGAAAGCTTGAGCCAGTCCTTCCCAAGTTGTGAAAGTATTCGGCGGCATTGAAGTCAACCATAACTTAACTCTATCCTTCAATGAAAAAGGAAATATGCGCAGCCGAATCGCATTAGCAGACACCCCGTTCTGCTTGAAAGTGTCGCAAATCTCTAAAAATCGATCCAGATGGCTGTTAGGATCATCGTTCAGCATACTCCCAAACTGCACAGTGTTTTGAATCATCTGGATGATTACCGGCTTGATCTCAAAATTATTGGCTGCAACTGGAGATCGTCGAATGCTCAACTGATTTACTACCATGGTAGGAATAGCATAGTCACGTAACGCCTTGGCGTTCTCCGGATTTTCTTATTGCTGTAGCTGATCCTCCATGGTAACTTGCGGTCTTGCTTGTCTTACCCTCTGAATTAGCGTTCGTTCGATCTATGGATCAAAGTCTTCAAAAGGCTCTGAGTTAGTGCGTCTTGTACGTCTCATACACAGATAGAACTACCTACAAAAAACAAAGGACCAAACAAGTAAGAAAACAATTATGAAAAGTAGATTTAGAACAAAAAGAAGAAAATTTTCCAGATTAGTACTAAACTAGGTCGGTACTAATATCAATTATAACTAAACCGTCCCCGGCAACGGCGCCAAAAACTTGTTACGCCTTTTATGTACCTACAAGTATACAGGGTCAGCACAAGTAATATAAAATAGTGAGTTCTGATTATCGTTCCCATGAGGACGATTGATAATTGAATACTAAAAATAACCACGCCTAATGTTATCTAGAATACTAATTCAAGATTTGTGATGAGTAACTTGTAACCTATGTAATTATAAAACTATAACTATTATGTAATTCTTATTAGAGGTAAAAGGAACTAGGGAATTCAATTTCACCAACTAATCCTTATGATGTAAGATAACTATACCTGGATGTTCAAGTCAACAATTGATGATCATGTTATATATTTATCCGAAATCCTCTCTCAAGGTAAATCGAACCTATTCAACATATACTAACACCCTATCTCTCGATGATTGTTAACTATATGAGAATGCAATGAACACGGAAACGTATTTAATCACATAACTCACACCAATATATCTCTATTTGGTTCCTGAGTTATGGTGTTGATTTATTGAACACGTTGTGAGCGTCTTCTCTCGGTACTTAACCCACAACAACAAGATATTAATAAAGCATTAAATCAACACTCAATTAAATAACTTAATTCACCCAAGCATGTATTAATCTTAATCATAATTCATAGTAAGATCCATCATCATCCCTAGTATAGAGAATTAGTTCATACTTAAGAAACAAGAATACATATTAGGTTTTATCAAGAGTAACATCAATCACAAAAGACTAAGGAAAAGATTGTTATAGAAAAACTCTAAACAGCTGGACTCTCATCTGAACCCGATTTAATTGAGTTTCTTCGTCAACAAATCCGACTCCTGCGAGTGATTGAAGTCGTCCGATAAGTCGATCCGATGGCTAGTCTCCTAGGCCTTCTTCTCCCATCTTCTTCCTCTTTCTTTCTCTCTTTCTTCTGTTTTTCTGATAATTCTCGATCCCCCCTTTTCAAAATCTAGTTTTCCTTTTATACTTACAGCTAGGGTTGCCACTTACACGTCACTCGCGACTTGGCAACTCGCAGGCCAAGTCGCGAGTCAACTCGCATGTGCCTCGGCCTTGTCTGGAATTTTGCCTTCGCGACTTGACCAACTCACGAGTAAGTTACGAGTCAAGTTGCGTGTGTCTCGATCTCTAGCTGCTTTGATGGTCATCGCGACATGCCCAACTCGCGAGGCAAGTCACGTGTGTCTCGGTCTGTTGCTACGCTGATGGTCATCGCGACTTGCCTAAGTCGCGAGGCAAGTCGCGTGTGTCTCGGTCTGATTGCTGGGATTTTGCCCTCGTAAGTTGGGCAAGTTGCAAGTAAGTGGTGGCCCCAACTCGTGAGTCTTCTCTGGAAGAGCTGAAACACATCCTTCGAACTGCGTCAAGCATCACATAGACGTTCATGACGCATTTTTGACTGAGATTAACTGAAATCACCAACGAAACCTAGCAAACCTGCACGCTCAATAAAACCATCAAATACCTTCCATAATTGCCCTAAACTGGGCAAAAGCACGGATGAATGAGGTTCCATTTCCAGCTAGAAATGGTGCCAACAGTAGTCTTATCTTAGATCGCTCACATAGTTGACATGAGAATGAAGACACCTTATATGATGAGATCATTTAGGACTGGCCACGATTTATATGAATCTCTCACTAAGATCCGTTAGTAGATGAGATTCATATATAATCAATAAACGATGGCTATTTATAGTTGATCTTAATCCTGAGTGTCTTATCGACTCCTTCAAGTTGGATCTTGGCTTTTGATTTACCAGAGTGAGGTCGATGTGAATCTCAACCAATACCTCCATATCTTGGAGTTACGGTTTAGCTTGTGGCTGGTAAGGTTTGAACACAATAGGGAAATCCACTCCTTCTTGATTGAAGTAGATGAGTAGTTTCCTTAAGGGTTGATTCCGAGCTTGGACAATTATGAGGCCTCTCCTTCTTCCGTAAGGAAGACATGATTTAATTGTTCATTATAGAATCAACGGTGCTTAAAGGAATAGATATAACTAGAGGGGTATAACGGACATTATGACCCAGCTCTAGCTATTGACTACTTGTGAAGGATCACACTATATAAAATAGCTATATCAATGGACATAGAGACTTCAGATTGTATAAACACGTCTACAATTCTGAGAGTGCAGACTCGGATTTTTAGTGGAATAACTCTGATGTTAATAATCATGAATATTAATTAAAAAGTTTAATTAATATTACTAAGTATTATTGGAGTTCAAAACTATAGGTCTATTAGCTCTCTTGCTAGCCCTTATGGTTGTTGGTAATGAGGATCACAGTAGATTAATTGGATGGTCCAATTAATAGTGTTACGAAAGTAATACGATTTAAAACGAGTATAATTAAATATTTAATAAAATATTAATAATTGTGAATTATTAATTCTATTTATTAAATAGGAGGTTACGGAATCAAACTGTGACAGAGACAAAAGAATTAAAATAATGAGATTATTTAATAGTCCCATAGGTCATAGGTTCAAGTCTTTAGGGAGACCAACATAAAAAAAGGATTTAGAATCATATTTGACATGGTCAAACTTAAACCCTAATGACCTAATATATAGGAGTTATTATACTAGAAACATTGGTCTAACCACAATTGAGAAACAGAGAGGCAATTCGGCCAGAGCAAAGAGAGAAGGAAAAAAAAAAGTTTTTTTTTCCTGACTTCTTTCTTGCAGGTGCGGCCGGCCATAAAGAGAAGAAGTTCTCCGTTCATTTTTCACATGACCTTCATCTCTAGCCGTGACGTGCCCACAAACGCGTTGTCAGACCGCAGGTCATAGCTCAGAAGATCTGCTGGCAGATCGAAGAATTAAGAAAACAAAATCAAGAAAAAAATATATAGTTACACAGTTTTTTTTTTTCTGCGTATACACAGGAACTTGTTCCTTATTGAAAAAGGTTTTCAATATTAAAAGAAAATTTTTGAAACCCCATTCCGCATATTATAAGATAATCAAACGTTTTCTATTTTCCCTTCAATTGGTATCAGAGCCATTGATTCTAAGTTTTTGTGTATACTCAAAAGAAAAAAGAAAAAAACTACATCTTTCTTTATTTTCTTTTTTCTTGTTGATTCTTGATTTGTGATATATTATGGTGTAGGCACAAATCTAGCATTGTATGATTTGTTTTATTGTTATATAATCTGATTGTATGATTATAAAAGTGTAATTGATCGTTAATTGTATGGTAATGGGTTATATGATTGATTTTTTGTTTTTTAGGCCAATTGTTTATGGCAATGTAACATCCCGGATTTTGGGTAATTAATTTTATATATGTGAAAATAAATTTTGTTATTAGAGGGGGTGTAAATGTAATTAAATGTATGAAAAGGCGCCTTTTATTGTAACGGCCCGGGACGCTCTACGGCTCTTGCCCGACCCCGTTACTCACAGGTACTGTCCGTTTTGGGTCGCTACAGCGTTCTACCCCTCACGGCTTTCTTTCGCCTCCCTCATCAGGATTTGAACTCGTAACTTATCTATAAGTACTAATTCTTATCAAGTTGAGTACCAATTGAGCTAGTAGCTCAATTGGTACTCACTTTGATAAGGTTTGGTACTTATGGAGAAGTACCAGGTTCAAATCTCTGTGGGGGAGGCGAAAGAAAGCCGTGAGGGGTAGAACGTTGTTGCGACCCAAAGCGGACAGTACCTGTGAGTAACGGAGTCGGGCAAGAGCCGTAAAGCGTCCCGGGCCGTTACATGAGAATGGAGACACCTTATATGATGAGATCATATAGGACTGAACCACGATTTATGTGAATCTCTCACCAAGATCCGTTAGTAGATGAGACTCATATATAACCGATAAACGATGGCTATTTATAAGTGATCTTAATCTTGAGTGTCTTATAGACTCCTTCAAGTTGGATCGTGGCTTTTGATTTACCATGAGTGAGGTTGATGTGAATCTCGACCAATACCTCCGTATCTTGGAGTTGCGATTTGACTTGTGGCTGGGAAGGTTTAAACACAATAGTGGAATCCACTCCTTCTTGATTGAAGTAAATGAGTAGTTCTCTTAAGGATTGATTCGGGGCTTGAACGATTATGAGCACTCTCCTTCTTCCGTGAGGAAGACAGGATTTAATTGTGTATTAGAGAATCAATGGTACTTAAAGGAAAATATATTTCTAGAGGAATATAACGAACTTTATGACCCAACTCTAATTGTGAATCATTTGTGGAGGATCACACTATATGCAATTAGTTATATCAATCGAGACTGAGACTTTAGATTGTATAAATACATCTACAGTTCTGAGAGTGCAGCCTCGGGTTTTTAGTGGAATAATTCCAAAATTAATAATCGTGAAATATTAATGAAAGAGTTGTAATTAATATTACTAAGTATTATTAGAGCTCAAAACTGTGGGTCTATTAGGTCCCTTTGCTAGCCCTTATGGTTGTTGGTAACGAGGGTCACGGTAGATTAATTGAATGGTCCAATTAATAGTGTTACGAAAGTAATGCGATTTAAATAAAATAGAATAATTAAATAATGTGATTATTTAATTAATTAAATATTTAATAAAATAATAGAAATTAATAATTATGAATTATTAATTCTATTTATTAAATATGAGGTCATGTGATTAAATAATGACTGGAATAAAAGAATGAAAATAATTAGATTATTTTAATAGTCTCAAAGGTCACAGGTTCAAGTCTATAGGGAGACCAAAATAAATAGGATTTAGGATCCTATTTTGACTTGGTCAAACTAAAACCCTAAAGAGCTATTATATGAGTGTTATATAGTTAGGAGAAATTAACCTAACACAAAAGTGAAAAAGAAATAGAGTTCGGCCACCAAAGAGAGAAGAAAAGAAAAAAAAAAATTTTCTAACTCTCCCCTCTTTTGCAGGATTCGACCGGCCCTAGGGAGATGAGATTCTCCGTTCGTTCTTTTCACGTGACCTCCATCTGTTGCCGTGACGTTCCCATACACACGTTGTCAGACTGCGGGTCATAGCTTGGAAGATCTGGTGGTAGATTGAGGAATGAAAAAAAGAAAATCAAGAAAAAGGTATGTAGTTTAATGGAATCTTTTTCTGCGTATATATAGGAACTCGTTCCTGATTGAAAAATAGTTTTTCAAAATAAAAGAAAATTTTTGAAACCTAATTCCGCATGTTATACGATAATCAAACGTTTTCTAAAACTCCCTTCAATGTGGTAGTGTGTTTGGTACCAACGAAACAAGTTGGTGCATGACAATATCTCCTTGAGCACTGGTGATGTGGTCCCTTGGATGAGAACTTTCTTAGCTAATTTTCATACAGCTTCGCTCCCTCTGCCCAGTCATCCAGTTGTCCAGCGTAGGGGTGCGCCTCCAGTGTAGACCTGACCTCCTGTAGGATTGCTAAAGCTCAATGTCGATGCTTCTATCAAAACATCAGCTAGGGAAACTGGTCTTGGGGTAATAGTTAGAAATGTGTTTGGGGAGGTAATGCTTTCAGCCATTTCTAAATTGGAGATGAATGTCTCTATTGCCTGTGCAGAAGCTTATGCCATTCTTTTCAGCACATCTTTTGCTTTGGATTCTGGTTTACGGCCTCTCGTGGTAGAGTTTGATTGCTTAAGTGTTATCAACCTCATTAGTCAGTAAATGACTCCCTTGAACGAGCTTGGTCCGATCCTTGATGATATTCTTCATATTTCGGGGCAGGGTGGTGTCTCGAGCTTCTGTTTCGTCCCGAGGTTGGCGAATCATGGTGCTCATTCCCTTGCCCAATTTGGTTGTTCTTTATTTGATGTTTTTGTTTGTTTGGAGGATTATCCTTCTTTTATTGCTAATGTAATGTCGGACGATACCAGGAACCCTTTTTCTTCTTGAATACAAGTTTCCTTTCAAAAAAAAAAAAGCTTGGTAAATCTCATTAATAACTAATCTACAAATTAAAGAGTTTAATTAAAAGATTAGTTAGATTCTTATCATTAATTAAATTAATTACATTAAAGGTGAATTGCAATGGAGTACCTTGACGTTTAGCTATATTGCAATGAAATCGTGAGTTTAACCTTAATTACACATTAGTATCCTATTGTTAGTTAACTCAATCAAAAATAATGTTTTGACCAAAAAATTTACCTGAAATGACAAAAATACCCCTGGTTAAAAAATAAAAATAATATTAATTTTTAAAATTAAAAAAATTAAAAAAATAATTTAAATGGATCTGTCCATTTAAAAAATTAATTTTATTTAATTTTTTAATTTTTTTAATTTTAATAATTTATATTATTTTTTTAACCTGGGGTATTTTTGTCATTTAAGATAAAAATTATAGTCAAACATTTACTTTTGACTGAGTCAACTAACAGTAGGGTACTAATGTGTAATTAAGGTTAAACTCACAATTTCATTGCAATATAGCTAAACGTCAAAGTACTCCATTGCAATTCGCCTTTAGATTAATTACTTAATTAAAAAAAACAAATAATGAGATGAGTTTTTATGAGTAAAAACTTGGTAAATCTCATTAATAACTAATATATATATTAAAGTATTTAATCAGTTAGGTCCATTTAAATGTTAGGTTTAATTTGATTAAACACCATAGACATAATTGGACTAAATAATGTGATTTAATTTTAATAGTTAAAACTTGGTAATTTCATAAATAATTTTTAGTTTATTTAAATAGTTTATATAGATTAGAAATTACATAATAAATTATAATTTAAGTGTTAAAATTGAATAATTTATTAAAACTAGTAAACTTAGATTTTATATTAGCCGTATAATTTAAGTAAAGACTAGAAACATAGAGTTGTAGAAACTGTTAGTTGATAAAAAACCCTAAACTACAAATAGTGAGTGGGAGAGGGATATATGACATTATATCCTGCAATCTCCAGTGTTAATTCAACACCGTGAGATTCAAGTGGCGCCTCGTGACGGCTTTACTTTCGTCCTCCCTATGGAGGGTGTCCATAAGAGTCTGTAACGGCCCGGGACGCTCTACGGCTCTTGCCCGACCCCGTTACTTACAGGTACTGTCCGCTTTGGGTCGCTACAGCGTTCTACCCCTCACGGCTTTCTTTCGCCTCCCTCATCAGGATTTGAACTCGTAACTTATCCATAAGTACTAATTCTTATCAAGTTGAGTACCAATTGAGCTAGTAGCTCAATTGGTACTCACTTTGATAAGGTTTGGTACTTATGGAGAAGTACCAGGTTCAAATCTCTGTGGGGGAGGCGAAAGAAAGCCGTGAGGGGTAGAACGCTGTAGCGACCCAAAGCGGACAGTACCTGTGAGTAACGGGGCCGGGCAAGAGCCGTAGAGCGTCCCGGGCCGTTACAGAGTCAATACCAAGGTTGACTTCGTAACGAATAGGTTTGCAGAATGTATTTTGGGACTGACTTAGCCTACCTAGGCACTCTCAAGTTAAGTTCATGAATTCTGAAACAGTGGGTCACACTCATAAATGACTTAATTAAGCTATTAATTTATTGTCCTGACTGAACCAAAGTGATGGTTGGATAATATAAGAATAAAAAGTTATTCTGATGTATTATTCGATTGAGCATGTCTCGATCTAACATGCAAGGATTTGACATAGCCTACCTAGGCACTTACTTGTGGTATGTTTGATTATCGCGACATAGCAACTATTTTTAGGGATTTTTTTAGTTCATTAAAATTATGCTCATGCATCATGTTTAATTACATGCCGAACATATAGCATGAAATGAATGATATTAATTTAGATTTATGTCTTGAAATATCAGCATAGTCTTCTGCAATTTTATTTCCTTGCAAATGAAAAATTAACCGGGGATAACTATACTAAGTGGAAACACAAACGTGAATGCAATCATGGTCTGAAAGACATTAAATTTGTGTTTATAGAGGAATGTCCTTCAGAGCCTATAACCAACACAGGACGAGTTACCAAAGGTAAGACTAGTGAAGCAAATATTGCTGATCCATCTACTTCTGGTTTCAAGAAGAGGAAGAGGTCTACTGGTAAAGTAAAGACTAAGTCCAAGATAAAGGGCACCACGACTGACTAAACAAAAGCGAATGTTTCCACTGCAAAGAGGTTAGTCATTGGAAGAGGAACTATCTACAATACCTCGAGCAGCTCTCTAATAAGAAGAAAGTGAAAAGTAAATCAGATTTACTTATTATTAAATCTTGTTTAGTGGAAGATGATTCTTCACCTTAAATAGTAGATTCAGGGGCTACTAACTAGTTTTGTTCTTCTTTACATTAGAATGATTATTGGCAAAAGCTGGAGGAAGGGTCTTCACTATGCGCGTTGGAACAAGGGATGTCGTTTCAGCACGGGCAGTGAGAGTAGTTAGACTACAAATAAATAATCATTTTCTTTTATTAAAAAATGCTTGTTTTATTCCTAGATTTGCAATGAATTTAATTTATGTATCCAGATTACTGAAAGAGTTTCATAAGGTTTCTTTTAATGATAAATCAGTTATCATTTCAAAAAACGAAATGAATGTTTGTTCTGGAATAAATGAAAATAATTTGTATATTTTAATACCGTTAATTCATACATCACTGCTTAATACTAAATTGTTTAAAGTTGAAAAACCTAAAACAAAATAACAAAATATTTCTCTAGATGATGACACGTATCTGTGGCATCGAAGACTTGGACATATAAACCTTGATAGGATAAACAGACTAGTAAAAGAAAAAGAAAAAACTACATCTTTTTTTTTCTTATTGATTCTTGATCTATTGATATATTATTGTGTAGGCACAAATCTAGAATGTATGATTTGTTTTATTGTTATATGATTTGATTGTATAATTATAAAAGCATAATTGATCGTTAATTATATGGTGTCATAGGTTCTAGGTTTCGTTTTTCGTTTTTTTTGTTAAAGCCAAATATGTTATTGGTTATTTCATACATGTTGTAATTAACTAATGTGAAACCATAGCAAACGGTGTCTGATTAAGGCGATTCAAAAACCAGTGGAAAGAAGAGATCTGGATGAAGACAACTGCATAAACGGCATTGAAAAATCATCTTGTACGAGCCCTCATCTTTCGCCACAAGCCGGTTGTGCGGCAAACCAGGGCAGTGTACTTGTGCGCAAGGGACTGTCATGGTAGGTTTTGGGGCTGTTCTTGTGGATTTTTTTTGAGCGATTTTGCTGTGTATTTTCTGGAAATAATTGGTGAATATTAACCCAGAAAAGTGGCAGAAAATTGGAGCAAAAAATCATGAGCGAAATGACCCACGAATGCGTGCAAAAGCGCGGCTCGTGCGAGGGTTGCGCGCACCTTACGTGCATGCAGCTACGCTAGTGGTAGCCGCACTTTCCCACGCGTTAGGGTTGTTTAGGGTTTCATCTTGACTTGGGGTGCGTGTTAAGGTAACACGCGGACCTCTGGAAAAGATGTTGACTTTTGACAAAAATCAAGTTTGACTTGATTAGGAAAACGAAGACAAGAAGAATTCAACTCGAAGAAGAACTCTTGAAGACCAAGGAATGCTTTGGGAATACAATTGTAATTAGAGTTGTTTAAGTTAGATAACCCATGTCACTCAGTCAATTACATATGCTTTATTTATTTTAATGTGATGATTATATGGATATTAAAGTATTGTCATACATATGAATGTCATCTAGATTAGGTGTGCCTACACATCATAATAATATGTCATGCATAATTGTTATATTATATTGTTTTATTTTAATGTGATTAAAATAGAAAACAATTTCATAAATGACAATTGAATAACGGATTTAGTTTTTAGGTGTAAAAACTTGGTAATATCCATTAATTAACTAATCAACAAATTAAAGAGTTTAATTAAGAAGATTAGTTAGGTTCTTATCATTAATTAAAATTAATTGGATTAATTAGTTAATTAAAAAGAACCAAATAATGAGATTAGTTTTTAGGAGTAAAAACTTGGTAAATCTCATTAATAACTAATCTATATTGAAGTGTTTAATTAAAGTGATTAGTTAGATTCTTTGTATTAATTAAGATTAATTACTTGATTAAAAAGAATCGAATAATGAGATTAGTTTTTAAGAGTAAAAACTTGGTAAATCTCATTAATGACTAATAAATCAATTAAAGAGTTTAATTAAATTGATTAGTTTGGTTCTTACATTAATTAAGATTAATAAGATTAATTACTTAATTAAAAAGAACTAAATAATGAGATTAGTTTTTAGGAGTAAAAACTTGGTAAGTCTCATTAATAACTAATCTATATATTAAAGTGTTTAATTAGATTAGTTAGGTCCAATTAATGTTAGATTTAATTTGATTAAACATTAATGACATAATTGGACCAAATGATGTGATTTAGTTTTAATAGTTAAAACTTGGTAATTTCACATTTAATTTCTAGTTTATTTAAATAGTTTATGTGAGTTAGAAATTGAAATAATAAATTATATTTTAAGAGTTAAAATTGAATAATTTATTATAACTAGTAAACTTAGATTTTATATTAGCCGTAGAATCTAAGTAAAGACTAAAAATATAGAGTTTTAGAAACTGTTAGTTTAAAGAAATCCTAAATTACAAATAGTGAGTGGGAGAGGGATAAATGATATTATATCCCGCAGTCTCCATTGTTAGTTCAACACCGTGAGACTTGAGTGGCGCCTCGTGACGGTTTTGCTTTCGTCCTTCCTACGGAGGGTGTCCACAAGAGTTAATACCAAGGTTGACTTCCTAACGGATAGGTTTTCGGAATGTATTTTTGGGACTGACCTAGCCTACCTAGACACTCTCAAGTTAAGTTCATGAATTCTGAAACAATGGGTCACACTTATATAGGACGTAATTAAGTTGTTAATTTATTGTCCTGACTAAATCAAAGCGGTGGTTGGATAATATAAGAATAAAGAGTTATTCTGGTGTATTATCCGATTGAGAATGTCTCAATCTAACATGCAAGGATTTGACCTAGCCTACCTAGGCACTTACTTGTGGTATGTTGGATTATCGCGGCATAGTAACTAATTTTAGGGATTTTTTAGTTCATTAAAATATGCTCATGCATCATATTTAATTTTATGCCGAACTACAGGATTTGATATGAATGTATGAAATGAATGATATTAATTTAGATTTATGTCTTTAAATATCAGCGTTATTTTCTGCATTATTATTTCTTCGCAAACGAAACATTAATCGGGATAACTTTATTAAGTGGAACCAACACAAACGCAATCATGGTCTGCAAAGACCTTAAATTAGTGCTTACGGAGGAATGTCCTCCTGAGCCTGTAACCAACACATGACCAATTACTAAGGCTAAGACCGGCAAAGCAAATGTTGCTAAGTCATCTTCTTCTATTTTCAAGAAGACGAAGAGGTCTACTGGTAAAGTAAAGGCTAAGCCCAAAATAAAGAGCACCACGACTGACTAAGTAAAAGGAAAAATGTTTCCATTGCATAGAGGTTGGTCATTGGAAGAGGAATTGTGTTCAATACCTCGAGCTCTCCAATAAGAAGAAAGTGAAAAGTATATCAGATTTACTTATCATTAAATTTTGTTTAGTGGAAGATGATTCTTCACCTTGAATAGTAGATTCAGGGGCCACTAACTAATTTTGTTCTTCTTTACATTGGAATGATTATTAGGAAAAGCTGAAGGAGGGGTCCTTCACTATGCACGTTGGAACAGGAGATGTCATTTCAGTATAAGCAGTGGGAGTAGTTAGACTACAATTTTATAATAATTTTCTTTCGTTGAACAATGTTTATTACATTCCTGAATTTACAAGGAATTTGATTTCTGTTTCCACATTGCTTGAACAATTACATTCTATTTCTTTTAATGATAAATCAGTTATTGTTTCAAGAAATGGTTTGAATATATGTTCTGGTACGATAGAAAATAATTTGTATGTTTTAAGGCCGTTACTTCATACAACACTGCTTAATACTGAATTGTTTAAAGTTGAAAAACCTAAAACAAAGCGATAAAAGATTTCTCCAGCTGATGACACGTATCTGTGGCATCTAAGACTTGGACATATAAACCTTGATAGGATAAACAAACTAGTAAAAAATGGATCTTTAAGTCAGTTAGAGATCAGTACCTTACCTGTCTGTGAATCTTGTCTGGAGGGTAAGATGACTAAGAGACCTTTTATAGGAAAAGGGATTAGAGCCACGGAACCACTTGAACTTATACATTCAGACGTTTGCGGACCTATGAGTGTTAGAGCTAGAGGTGGTTATGAGTATTATGTCACATTAATTGACGACTACTCTAAATACGCGTATGTTTACCTAATGCAACGCAAGTCTGAAACCTTTGAAAGGTTTAAAGAATTCCGAGTTGAAGTTGAAAATCAATTAGGCAAAAAAATCAAATCACTACGATCGGATAGTGGGGGTGAGTATCTCAACCAAGAGTTTGAAGACTACATAGTTGAGCATGGGATAGTATCCCAACTCACAGCTCCAGGTACACCACAGCAGAATGGTGTTGCGGAGAGGAGAAATAGGACCTTGATGGAAATGGTGAGGTCTATGATTAGTTTCTCATCATTACCATATTCTTTTTAGGGATATGCACTACAAACAGCAACTTACATACTGAATGTAGTTCCATCCAAATCTGTTTCTAAGACTCCCCTATAGTTGTGGAATGGTCGTAAAGCTAGTTTACGACATTTTCGCATATGAGGATATCTAGTACATGTACTGAAGAATAGGAGTGGAAAGCTGGAACCTCGTTCACAAGTATGTTTATTTGTAGGGTACCCAAAGGAAACACGAGGTGGATTCTTTTGAAATCCACAAGAAAACAAAGTGTTTGTATCGACAAATGCAACGTTTCTTGAGGAGGATTATATGAGTAATAATAAACCTCATAGTAAGATTGTGTTAAATGAGCTAGAACCTAGTACGACCAGTGCTCAATCAACAAGAGTTGTAGACAATGTTATAATTCCACAAACATCTGATAGTCAAATAATTCCTAGTCAGGATACATTACCACCTAGGCGTAGTGGAAGGGTTGTTCGACAACCTGATCACTACTTAGGTATTGGAGAGGCACAGGGTGTCGTTTGTAATAATAGTGTGGATGATCCATTGACATTTAGACATGCAATGGAAGATTCTGACAAAGAGGAATGGCACAAAGCTATGAATCTCAAGATGGAGTCCATGTATTCCAACTCAGTCTGGGAACTTGTAGACTTACCAGATGGCATAAAACCTATAGGATGTAAATGGATCTACAAGCGTATGAAAGGAGTAGAAGGGAAGGTAAAGACCTTCAAGGCAAGGCTAGTGGCTAAGGGTTAAACCCAGAAGGAAGGCATTGGTTATGATGAAACCTTCTCGCCAGTAGCTATGTTTAAGTTTATTAGGATACTCTTATCCATAGCTGCCTATTTCGATTACGAAATCTAGCAAATGGACGTCAAGACTACATTCTTGAATGACAATCTAGACGAGAGCATCTATATGATGCAACTAGAGGGATTCGTATTCCAAGATCAAGAGCAAAAGGTTTGCAAACTGCAAAGGTCTATTTATGGACTTAAGCAGGTGTCTAGATCTTGGAACATTAGGTTTGATTTTGCGATCAAGACCTATGGTTTTGAGCAGAACGTTGATGAACCTTGTGTATACAAGCGCATCATTGACAAGAAAGTAGTTTTCCTGGTCCTTTACGTAGATGACATCTTACTCATTGGGAATGACGTAGGAACATTGTCAGAGGTAAAGGGTTGGCTTGCTAACCAATTTCTAATGAAAGATTTAGGAGAGGCAAGTTAAGTTCTTGGGATCCAATTAATAAGGGATCGTAAGAACAAACTGTTAGCATTGTCTCAAACATCGTATATCGACAAGATACTTGTGCGATTCTCCATGCAGAACTCCAAGAAAGGTAGTTTACCTTCAAGACATGGAGTTCATTTTTCTAAGGAACAGTGTCCTAAGACACCTCAAGAAATTGAGGATATGAGAAGAATTCCCTATGCGTCTGCAGTAGGCAGTCTTATGTATGCTATGCTATGCACAAGACTCGACATCTGCTTCGCAGTGGGAGTAGCCAGTAGATATCAGTCCAACCCAGGATTGGATCATTAGGTTGCTGTTAAGCATATTCTCAAGTATCTTCGGAGAACGAGAAACTATATGCTTGTATATTCCCATCCGAATTTAATTCCATTGGGATCTACAGATTCTGACTTTCAGGCAGACAAGGATTCAAGGAAATCCAAGTCTGGGTAAATATTCACCCTTGGTGGTGGAGCCATAATTTGGATGAGTATAAAGCAATCTTGCATTGCTGATTCCACCATGGAAGCCGAGTATGTATGTAACACCCCCTGACCCGACCAAGCTGGGTCGACCCAGGGAGCGTTACCCGGATTTTCAAAACTTTCTCAATTAATTTTATAATTTCAAACCATTTGAAAATCATATCAATTTGTAATTCAAAAAGACTTGTCTAGTGAGGCCATCGAATAAATTTTTCAAACCATTGAAAAACCACATAGTTTATAATTTTAAAACCCTTTTCGAGTGAGCCCATCGAAATACACTTTTTACAAAATTTCGGAAGAGTTCCGTTTGTTTTTCTGATTTTCCAAAACCTGTTTTTCCACAACTCAAATCAAATACAAAAATCATATCAACACTTCAAATATCATTTTCAAAAAATTGCGCACTCTGCCGTTTAGTGCGACTTTCCAACAACAGTTTATAAAATAAAATGATTCAGAATTCAATGTTTACAAACATTCTAAAAATGAAAGACAGAAATTATAAAATAATTAATTACAGTACATAATTACAAAACATATTTACAAACTCTCTGTATATGCATGCTTACAGAATATATATATATAAATATAACTACCCAACTGTAGTGACTCTGTGACTCTGTCAGCAACTCTCTCTCTTCAGTCTTTGGCCTCTTCAGTATCTCTGGTACCTACGCGTTAGAAACAAAACTAACGCGCTAAGCATATAGCTTAGTGGGTGTACACTAAACTTAAATATTAAAATCATAACATAACGTGTCATAATATAAATATCTCAATACAAACACAAGGAAAACATTACTAATGAAAATCATATGAAATCATTTACTAAATAAATAATCATACTCAATTCATTTACAAATAGTTTTATATAAACATTAACATAAACGTATCAAATCGATTTCGAAAACACTCATAAACATATCACTTATTTCAATTCAATTCTGGCCCTCTAGAATACTTAACATAAGCCAGGACTGAAATATGGGTCGTTCGACCACAATGACTGTCTGTCAAACATAGCTCCCACCCTAGGACGAATCCTAAGAGTGGTACGTATCTCCCTACTCTAGGACCGAGTGGTCGGAACCTAGAGAGGTACATAACTCCCTATCCCAGGAACGAATCCTTAGGAAGGTACGTGTCTTCCTACCCTAGGACGAATCCGTGAGGAGGTACGTGTCTCCCTGCCCCTGGACGAATCCATGAGGAGGTACATAATAGTCATCAATCGCATATCAATAT
This sequence comes from Xanthoceras sorbifolium, assembly GCA_003430845.1. Lineage (NCBI taxonomy): Eukaryota > Viridiplantae > Streptophyta > Magnoliopsida > Sapindales > Sapindaceae > Xanthoceras > Xanthoceras sorbifolium. The sequence continues at coordinate 22,648,930 of CM010618.1, forward strand.
CGGTGCAGTACTGCTCACTGAACCCAGCTGGTATACCAACCTCCTATATCCATTTCTATGTCTAAGTATCCTAGGGCCGTTTCGATAAACTATTTTCAAACGTTCACTGTATTTACAAATCAACGGAAACATACGATTTAAACAACATAGATTTTCATGGAAAATAAACAATATTCATACAATAATCGAAAACAAGTAATTTCCACGAAATCGAAGTAATGAAAATACGATCAACAATAAAATCATTCAACGAAAATAAAATCAACACATAAAAATGAAAATCTTCGAATAAATCTCAGATTCAAACTAAAAATACGTAATGCTTTTTATAAAGAGTTCGAAAACGAAGGTACACCAACCTGGATACCGTTTTTCGTTCGACTGTCGCGGTTCTAGGTTTCTTTTCCTTTCTCTTTCTCTTTCTCCTACACTTTCCTTTTCTCTTTCCTTCCTCTTCTCTTCTTCTTCTTCTTCCTCTTCTTCTTCTTTCTTCTTCTTTCTTTCTTCTTTCTCTTCTTTCTTTCTTCTTCTTTCTTTCTTCTTTCTTTCTTTCTTTCTCTCCGTCTCTCACTCTCTCTTTTCTCTTTTCTCTTTTCTGTGGCTTCTGCGAGAAGCCAAATTTTTTTTTATATTTTTTGGTCATCGCGACCGTCGTCGCGACCTGTGGTCCTGCCACCAGGTCGCGGTACTCACTGGAGCGTTTCCAACCCCTTCATCACGAGTACACCTCGCGGTACCATGGTCGCGCTGGTGGTCGCCTTGCTCACAGCCAAAATTTGACATTTTCATCACGAGCAGTTCATCGCGATCTGTGGTCGCGGTGACTGGTCGCGATGCTCACTGCCAAAAATTCACGTTTTCCACCGCGAGCAGGTCATCGCGATCTGTGGTCGCGGTGACCAGATCGCGATGCCCACTGCCTCGGTTTTCCTTTTTCATGCATCATTTCTGGACCGTTCCATCTGGTCCACCTGAAAATTATAAAAAAAATAAACATACTTTTAATTACATTTACACCCCTTCCAATTACAAAATTTATATTCACATATTCAAAATTAATTATCCAAAATTCGGGATGTTACAATTCTTCCCCTCTTAAGAAATTTCGTCCTCGAAATTTACCTCAATGAAACAGTTGTGGATATTGCTGTCGCATCGTTTCTTCACTCTCCCATGTAGCCTCTTCTACTTTGTGATTCCTCCAGAGGACTTTCACCAGTGGAACTCTTTTATTTCTTAGCTCTTTAATCTCTCGATCAAGAATCTGCACTGGTTCCTCCTTATATGTCAGGTCTGGTCGGATTTCAATATTTTCGGCCTGAACTCTATGGGAAGGATCAGATCTGTATCTTCTCAACATAGACACGTGGAACACATTATGAATCTTTTCTAATTCTGAAGGTAAAGCTAATCTGTAGGCTACTGGTTCCACACGTTCAATGATTTCGTATGGCCCAATAAACCTAGGACTCAACTTACTTTTTCTACCAAATTGGAGCACTTTCTTCCACGGAGATACTTTCAGAAACACTTTCTCACCGATATCATATTCTATCTCTTTTCTTTTTAAATCTGCATATGATTTCTGTCGGTCAGATGCAACTTTCAATCTATCTTTGATAATCTTCACCTTCTCCTCAGTTTGTCGAATCAAGTCTGGGCCTACTAACCTGTCCTCTCCTAACTCTGTCCAGTATACTGAAGTCCTGCATTTCCTTCCATACAGTGCCTCATACGGTGCCATAGCTATGCTCGACTGGTAACTGTTGTTGTAGGCGAATTCAATCAATGGGAGATGATCCGCCCAGCTCCCTTCAAAGTCAATTACACAACTCCTGAACATATCTTCAAGCACCTGAATCACCCTTTCTGATTGTCCGTCTGTCTACGGATGGAAGGCTGTACTGAAACTCAGTCGAGTACCCAAGGCTTCTTGAAACTTCTTCTAGAATCTGGATGTAAATCTCAGATCTCTATCTGAGATGATGGATGTAGGCACTCCATGCAATCTGACTATTTCTCTAATATACAATTCTGCCAGTCGATCCAGAGAATAGTCAGTTCTGACAGGTAGAAAGTGTGCTGACTTCGTCAACCGATCCACTATAACCCATACTGCATCGTGTTTACTCCGGGTGAGTGGCAATCCAGTGACAAAGTCCATTGTGATGCGATTCCATTTCCATTCAGGTATTGCTATTGGTTGTAACAATCCTGATGGAACCTGGTGTTCAGCTTTCACCTGTTGACAAGTCATGCATCTATTCACAAAGTCCACCACATCTCTATTCATACCAGACCACCAATACTGAGTTTTCAAGTCTCTGTACATTTTTGTGCTACCTGGGTGCATTGCATACGAACTACTGTGTGCCTATGTCAGGATCATCTTTCTTAATTCCTCATCTTCTGGAATACAAATCCTATCTCTGAAACACACAATACCATCAGCTCTGATTGAGAAGTCCGGATGCTTCCCTTCTGGAATCTGTTCACACATCATCTGGATTCTAGCATCCTGTTTCTGTTTTTCTGCAATCTGCAGAATCAAACTGGGTCTGCATATCAATTCAGCAACTAATGCATTATTTGGATTCAGCTGCAATTGCACATTCATGGCCTTCAAAGCAAACAGTGCTTTTCTGCTCAACACATCTGCGACTACATTCGCCTTTCCTGGATGGTAGTCAATTATGCAATCATAGTCTTTTATCAACTCCATCCATCGTCTCTGTCTCAGATTGAGCTCTCTCTGGGTAGGCAGATATTTCAGACTCTTGTGATCTATGTATATATAACATTTCTCACCATACAAGTAATGCCTCCAGATTTTCAAAGCGAAAACTATGGCTGCAAGTTCCAGATCATGAATCGGATAGTTCAGCTCATGACTTTTCAATTGTCTGGACGCATATGCAACCACTTTGCCTTCCTGCATCAATACACATCCCAAGCCATGGTGTGAGGCATCACTAAAGATCACAAAGTCTTTACCTGAAATAGACTGAATCAAAACTGGAGCCTCAACAAGCATTGCCTTCAATCTGTCAAAAGCTGCCTGGCATCTGTCAGTCCACTCAAATTTGACATTCTTATGTAGTAACTTGGTCAACAGACTTGCTATGGAGGAAAACCCCTTCACAAACCGTCGATAATAACCTGCCAAGCCTAGAAAACTTCTGACTTCTGTGACATTTCTGGGAGGCTTCCATTCCACTATTGCTTCAATCTTTTTCGGATCTGCCTTAATACCCTCTGTTGATACAATGTGACCTAGAAATGCAATCTCAGGCAACTAGAATTCACATTTGCTCAATTTGCCATACAGTTGTTTCTCTCTCAGAATTTGCAGCACTACTCTGAGGTGCCTGTCATGGTCCTCTGCCGTCTGTGAATACACCAGGATATCATCGATAAAGACTACCACAAACTAATCCAAATATGGTCGGAATATTCTGTTCATCAGATCCATAAAGGCTGCAGGTGCATTAGTCAACCCAAATGGCATCACTACAAATTCATAGTGTACATACCTAGTTCTGAATGCAGTTTTCAGAATATCTGACTCTTTGATTCTCAACTGATGATAACCTGATCTCAGATCTATCTTTGAGAAGACACAGGCTCCTCTCAGCTGATCAAATAAATCATCGATTCTCGGCAACGGATACTTATTCTTGACAGTAAGTTTATTCAGCTGCCTGTAATCGATGCACAATCTCAATGACCGGTCTTTCTTTTTCACAAACAGGACTGGAGCTCCCCAAGGGGATGCACTGGGTCTAATAAAGCCCTTATCCAGCAATTCCTGTAACTGTATCTTCAGTTCTTTCAGTTCTGCTGGAGCCATTCTGTAAGGAGCTATCAATACTGGAGAAGTATCTGGTACCACATCTATCACAAACTCCACTTCTCTCTGAGGTGGCAAACCAGGAAGCTCCTCTGGAAACACATCTGTAAATTCACACACAGTGGGTATCTTCTGAATTTCAGCATTAACTTTTATGGAATCAACCACCTGTGCCAAATATGCTTCACATCCCTTTCTAAGCAGTTTACAGGCTGCGGTGGCTGAAATGACATTGGAGAGAAAATCCCTCCTTTCACCCACCATTGTGATCTCTGCACCATCTGCTGTTCTGAAGGTCACTCGTTTCAATTCACAGTCGATCACCACCTTATGCCGAGTTAACTAATCCATGCCTAATATCACATCAAACTCATGGAATGGTAACTCCATCAAATCTCCTGGGAATTCACATTCCTATATCCGAATAGGACAATTTCTATACACACGATTCACAACTACACTCTGACCTATCGGATTACTAACTAACACATCATATTCAGTAGGTTCAGTTTCCAAACTTCTTTGTTTCAACAAGGCATCACATATATACGAATGAGTAGAACCTGGATCTATCAATGCAATAGCTGTAGTATCAAAAATAGAAACAATACCAGCTATCACTTCAAATGCATCCTTGTCTTCCTGAGCTCTAACACTATAAACTTGTGCAGGAGCTCGACTCTCGGGTCTTGCCACTGACTCTGACACTCCTCTGTGGCTACCACCCTCAGGTACTGCCTGACTGGGCCTCCTACCTCTGGAAGTAGTAGGGGCTGATCTCTCTGGCTGCTGGGGTCTAATCTGTGGGCAATCCCTCAAGAAATGGTCATGTGATCCACATCTCAGGCATGCTCCTGTAAGCTTCCAGCATTCCCCAGGATGTCTTCTTCCACAATGGTCACACAAGGCAGGGGCTGGTCCCCTAACTGCACTCCTAGAGGTACTGGCCACAGAAGTTGCAGACTGACCAGGCCTAGCTGTGGGTACAGGCCTCTGTGACTGCACTGGACCACTAGACTGCGGTCCCTTAAACTTCTTACTCTGGGGCTGATATGAGCTGGATGGCCCTGCCCCTCTTCTTTGCTGCCCTCTGTCTCTTCTGGCCTGCTCTTCTTTCTTAATTCTCTCTACATTCAGAGCTGCCGAGACGAGTCTGGTAAAATCTTCGAATTCAAAGGCAGCCACCTGTAACATTCCTCAATTAATCCACAGTCTAATTATATATTCAAATTTAATTACTTAGAAATTAAGAGTGTTACACAACCTGTAAGCGGATATAGTCATTCAGTCCATCTTCAAACCTCCTACATTTATCCGCCTCTGTCGCCACCATCTCTTTTACATATTTACTCAACCTGATGAATTCTCTCTCATATTCGGTCACAGTCATCTGCCATTGCTTCAGGTTGGTAAACTCCCTCTTCAGATTATCCAAATAGATACGACCAATATATTTTCTTCGGAATTCCTTCTGAAAGAAATCCTACGTTCTATCCTCTGGTCGCACTGTCTGTATAATGGAGGTCCACCACTGGTAGGCATCCTCCTGCAATAAGGATACTGCACACTTCAGTCTCTCTTCAGGTGTACAGTGCATCTGCTCCAACATTCTGTTCGTTCTCTCAAACCAGTACTCTGCGGCAGATGCATCCTCATCCTTTCTGCCATGGAAATCAGTGGGTCTGTGTTTAGCCAGTCGCTCTATGGCTGATCTTCGTGGCACTGCTCTAGCCACGTTCTGAAAGAACTCAGCCATTTGCTGCATAAACGCTAGCTATACAGGGTCCGCCACTCTCGGACTTACTAATTCCCTATATGCTCTCCCAGCCACGCTGGCAGGACTCTTGGGTCTATCACCGCTTCCTTCCATTTCTTTTATCCTATATAAGACAGAAGAGAGGTCTACATATTAGAGTCACACATTCCTATGGGTCTCTTTGAATAATGCATGCATATACAGACTCTTTGGTTCAGAAACGCCTAAACCGCGCTCTGATACCACTAAAATATGTAACACCCCCTGACCCGACCAAGCTGGGTCGACCCAGGGAGCGTTACCCGGATTTTCAAAACTTTCTCAATTAATTTTATAATTTCAAACCATTTGAAAATCATATCAATTTGTAATTCAAAAAGACTTGTCTAGTGAGCCCATCGAATAAATTTTTCAAACCATTGGAAAACCACATAGTTTATAATTTTAAAACCCTTTTCGAGTGAGCCCATCGAAATACACTTTTTACAAAATTTCGGCAGAGTTCCGTTTGTTTTTCTGATTTCCCAAAACCTATTTTTCCACAACTCAAATCAAATATAAAAATCATATCAACACTTCAAATATCATTTTCAAACAATTGCGCACTCTGCCGTTTAGTGCGACTTTCCAACAACAGTTTATAAAATAAAATGATTCAGAATTCTATGTTTACAAACATTCTAAAAATGAAAGACAGAAATCGTAAAATAATTAATTACAGTACATAATTGCAAAACATATTTACAAACTCTCTGTATATGCATGCTTACAGAATATATATATATATATATATAACTACCCAACTGTAGTGACTCTGTGACTCTGTCAGCAACTCTCTCTCTTCAGTCTTTGGCCTCTTCAGTATCTCTGGTACCTACGCGTTAGAAACAAAACTAACGCGCTAAGCATATAGCTTAGTGGGTGTACACTAAACTTAAATATTAAAATCATAACATAACGTGTCATAATATAAATATCTCAATACAAACACAAGGAAAACATTACTAATGAAAATCATATGAAATCATTTACTAAATAAATAATCATACTCAATTCATTTACAAATAGTTTTATATAAACATTAACATAAACGTATCAAATCGATTTCGAAAACACTCATAAACATATCACTTATTTCAATTCAATTCTGGCCCTCTAGAATACTTAACATAAGCCAGGACTGGAATATGGGTCGTTCGACCACAATGACTGTCTGTCGAACATAGCTCCCACCCTAGGACGAATCCTAAGAGTAGTACGTATCTCCCTACTCTAGGACCGAGTGGTCGGAACCTATAGAGGTACATAACTCCCTATCCCAGGAACGAATCCTTAGGAAGGTACGTGTCTCCCTACCCCAGGACGAATCCGTGAGGAGGTACGTGTCTCCCTGCCCCTGGACGAATCCATGAGGAGGTACATAATAGTCATCAATCGCATATCAATATCGGTGCAGTACTGCTCACTGAACCCAGCTGGTATACCAACCTCCTATATCCATTTCTATGTCTAAGTATCCTAGGGCCGTTTCGATAAACTATTTTCAAACGTTCACTGTATTTACAAATCAACGGAAACATACGATTTAAACAACGTAGATTTTCATGGAAAATAAACAATATTCATGCAATAATCGAAAACAAGTAATTTCCACGAAATCGAAGTAATGAAAATACGATCAACAATAAAATCATTCAACGAAAATAAAATCAACACATAAAAATGAAAATCTTCGAATAAATCTCAGATTCAAGCTAAAAATACGTAATGCTTTTTATAAAGAGTTCGAAAACGAAGGTACACCAACCTGGATACCGTTTTTCGTTCGAATATCGCGGTTCTAGGTTTCTTTTCCTTTCTCTTTCTCTTTCTCCTACACTTTCCTTTTCTCTTTCCTTCCTCTTCTCTTCTTCTTCTTCTTCCTCTTCTTCTTCTTTCTTCTTCTTTCTTTCTTCTTTCTCTTCTTTCTTTCTTCTTCTTTCTTTCTTCTTCTTTCTTTTTTTCTCTCCGTCTCTCACTCTCTCTTTTCTCTTTTCTGTGGCTTCTGCGAGAAGCCAAATTTTTTTTTATATTTTTCAGTCATCGCGACCTGTGGTCGCGGCACCAGGTCGCGGTACTCACTGGAGCGTTTCCAACCCCTTCATCGCGAGCACACCTCGCGGTACCATGGTCGCGGTACTTTTAATTACATTTACACACCTTCCAATTATAAAATTTATATTCACATATTCAAAATTAATTATCCAAAATTCGGGATGTTACAATGTAGCAGCTAAGGAGGCTGTTTGGCTCCGAAAGTTCTTGAGTGATTTGGAAGTTGTTCTAGATATAGATAGGCCCATGACACTTTATTATGATAATAGTGGAGCTGTGGCCAATTCCAAAGAACCAAGAACCCATAAAAGAGGGAAGCATATAGAGAGGAAATATCATCTCATCAGAGAGATAGTGCAGCGAGTAGATGTGGTCATGACGAAGATAGCGTTGCAAGATAATCTGGGTGATCCATTTACAATGACCTTGACGGCTAAAGTGTTTAAAGGTCACCTAGAGGGTCTAGGATTACGAAACATGTTCCATATGCTTTAGTGCAAGTGGTAGATTGTTGGGATTTATGCCCTAAAGCTTGTAATTGTAAATGGTTAAAGACAATAATACGAATTATTCATATTATCATTCAAGTTCATAAAATGTTTTATATTCAGTAATACATTCGTATTGTGCAAGAACATCTTAGATTGCAAGATGTAATCTCATAATGAGTATATGATGGTCATATACAGAAAGGATTCATTTTGAGACGTGCAATCTAAAGAGTCCGTAGAGATAAAGCTAGGTACTTTGTTTGTGATTGATCTATTGCTGCGGTCCATTCTGTAAAGTAAGGTGATCTTATCCTAGACTGCTCATGTAGTTGACATGAGAATGGAGGCACCTTATATGATAAGATCATATAGGACTGGGTTACAATTTATATGAATCTCTCGCCAAGATCCGTTAGTAGATGAGATTCATATATAATCGATAAATGATGGCTATTTATAGGTGATCTTAATCCTAAGTGTCTTATCGACTCCTTTAAGTTAGATCGTGGCTTTGGATTTACCATGAGTGAGGTTGATGGGAATCTCGTCCAATACCTCCGTATCTTGGAGCTGCGGTTTGGCTTGTGGCTGGTAAGGTTTGAACATAATAATGGAATCCACTCCTTCTTGATTGAAATAGATGAGTAGTTACCTTAAGGGTTGATTCGGGGCTTGAACGATTATGAGCGCTCTCCTTCTTCCATGAGGAAGACGGGATTTAATTGTTTATTAGAGAATCAATGGTACTTAAAGGAAAAGATATTTCTAGAGGGGTATAACGAACTTTATAACCCAGCTCTAGTTATGAACTATTTGTGGAGGATCACACTATATGCAATTAGCTATATCAATGGACACTGAGACTTCAGATTGTATAAATACGTCTACAGTTCCGAGAGTGCAGCCTCGGGTTTTTAGTGATATAACTCTGAGGTTAACAATCATGAAATATTAATTAAAGAGTTTTAATTAATATTACTAAGTATTATTGGAGCTCAAAACTATGGGTCCATTAGGTCCCCTTGCTAGCCCTTATGGTTGTTGGTAATGAGGGTCACGGTAGATTAATTGAATGGTCCAATTAATAGTGTTACGAAAGTAATGCGATTTAAATAAAAGAGAATAATTAAATAATGTGATTATTTAATTAATTAAATATTTAATAAAATAATAAAAATTATTAATTATTAATTATTAATTCTATTTATTAAATATGAGGTCATGTGATTAAATAATGACTAGGACAAGAGAATTAAAATAATTAGATTATTTTAATAGTCCAAAAGGTCATAGGTTCAAGTCTTTAGGGAGACTAAAAATAAATAGAATTTAGAATCCTATTTTGACTTGGTCAAACTAAAACCCTAAAGGACTACTATATAAGTGTTATATAGTTAGGAAAAACCTAACCTAATACACAAGTGAAAAAGAAAGAGAATTCGGCCACCAAAAAGAGAAGAAAAGAGAAAAAAATATTTTTTCTGACTCTCTCCTTTTTTGTAGAATTCGGCCGGTATTCTTTTCACGTGACCTCCATCTCTTGCCGTGACGTGCGCACACACACGTTGTCAGACCGCGGGTCATAGCTCGGAAGATCTGTTGGTAGATCGAAGAATCAGAAAAAAAGAAAATCAAGAAAAAGGTATGTAGTTTCTAAAGTCTTTTTCTGTGTATATACAGGAACTCGTTCCTGATTGAAAAAGGTTTTCAATATAAGAAAAAATTTTGAAACCCAATTCCGCATGTTATACGATAATCAAAATCTTTTCTAAAACTCCCTTCAGTTAGAGATCGGCACCTTACCTGTGTGTGAATCTTGTCTAGAGGATAGGATGATCAAGAGACCTTTTAAAGGAAAAGGGGTTAGACCCATACAACCACTAGAGTTCATACACTCAGACATCTGTGGACCTATGAGTATTAGAGCTAGAGGTGGTTATGAGTATTATATCACATTTATTGATGACTACTCAAGATACATGTATGTTTACCTAATGCAACGTAAGTCGGAAACCTTTTAAAAATTCAAAGAATATCGAGCTGAAGTTGAAAATCAATTAGACAAAACAATCAAAGCTCTGGGATCGGATTGTAGGGGTGAGTATCTCGACCAAGAGTTTGAAGACTACATGGGATAGTATCCCAACTCACGGCTCTAGGTACACCACAGCAGAATGGTGTTACGGAGAGGAGAAACAAGACCCTGATGGAAATAATGAGATCTATGATTAGTTTATCATCATTACCAAATTCCTTTTGGGATATGCACTACAAAGAGTGGCTTACATACTGAATGTAGTTCCATCCAAGTTTGTTCCTAAGACTCCTCTAGAGTTGTGGAATGGTCGTAAAGCAAGTTTACGACATTTTCGCATATGAGGGTGTCTAGTACATGTACTAAAGAATATAAATGGAAAGCTGAAACCTCGATTACAAGTATGCCTATTTGTAGGGTATCCAAAGGAAAGTCGATGAGGATTCTTTTATAATCCACAGGAAAACAAAATGTTTGTATGGACAAACACAACGTTTCTTGAGGAGGATTATATGAGCAATTATATACCTCGTAGTAAGATTGTGTTAAAGGAGCTAGAATCCAATACGACCAGTGCTCAGTCAATAAGGGTTGTTGACGATGTGATTATTCTAAAAACATCTGACAGTCAGGTGATTCCTAGTCAGGATACACTACCGCCTAGGCATAGTAAGAGGACTGTTCAACAACCTGATCGCTATTTAGATATTAGAGAGGCACAAGGTGTTGTTTCTGATGATAGTGTGGAGGATCCATTGGCATTTAAGCATGCAATGGAAAATTCTAACAAAGAGGAATGACTTAAAGCCATGAATCTCGAGATGAAGTCCATGTACTCCAACTTGGTCTGGGAACTTATAGACCCATATGCTGTAAATGGATCTACAAGCATAAGAGAAGAGTAGACGAGAAGGTAGAAACTTTCAACATAAAGTTAATGGCTAAGGGTTACACCCAGAAAGAAGGCATCGATTATGATGAAACATTCTACCCAATAGCTATGGATAAGAGTATCCACTATTAGGATACTCTTATCCATAGTTGCCTATTTCAATTATGAAATCTGGCAAATGGACATCAAGACTACATTCTTGAATGGCAATCTAGACAGGAGCATCTACATGATGCAAACAGAGGGATTCGTATCCCAAGATCAAGAGCAAAAGGTTTGCAAACTGCAAAGGTCCATTTATGGACTTAAACTGGCATCTAGATCTTGGAACGTTAGGTTTGATACTGCGATCAAGACTTATGGCTTTGAGCAAAACGTTGATAAGCCTTGTGTATATAAGCACATCATTAACAAGAAAGTAGTTTTCCTGGTTCTTTACATGGATGATATCCTACTCATTGGGAATGATGAAGGGACATTATCAGAAGTAAAGGATTGGTTTGCTAACCAATTCTAAATGAAAGATTTAGAAGAGGCAAGTTATGTTCCAAGGATCCAATTAATAAAGGATCGCAAGACCAAACTGTTAGCGTTGTCTCAGGCATCGTATATCGACAAGATACTTGTGCGATTCTCGATGCAGTACTCCAAGAAAGGTAGTCTATCTCCAAGGCATGAAGTTCACCTATCTAAAGAACAATGTCCTAAGACACCTTAAGAAATTGAGTATATGAGACGGATTCCCTATTCGTTCGCAGTAAGTAGTCTTATATATGCTATGCTATGCACGAGACCCGATATCTGCTTCTTAGTGGGAGAAGCCAGTAGATATCAGCCCAACCCAGGATTGAATCATTGGGTTACTATTAAGCATATTCTCAAGTATCTTCGGAGAACGAGAAACTATATGCTCGTATATTCTCATCTAGATTTGATTTCGAAAGGATGTACAGATTCTGACTTTCAGTCAGACAAGGATTTTAGGTCCCCTTGCTAGCCCTTATGGATGTTGGTAACAAGGGTCACGGTAGATTAATTTGATGGTTCAATTAATAGTATTATGATTTAATTAAAAGAGTATAATTAAATAATTTGATTATTTATTTAATAAAATAATAGAATATTAATAATTGTGAATTATTAATTCTCTTAGGACGTTAGGGCACTTTCCATCAAAAATTGAACAAAACAAACCCTAAATTAAAGTTGGTAAAATAAATCGGATTTGCTGATCCCGGACTGTTTAAATCCAAACTATATTTTTTAAAAATTCACATGTTACTTTATTTTTAAATCCTATTAAACTGATTCAAATGCAGCTTCAATCTAAACTCATAAATGACCTGCAAAATCTTTTTTGAGGGTTTTCTTTTCTTTTCTTTTTCTCTGCTCTCTCTTTCTCTCTCACCCAACTCTACTCCTCTGCTCCTCTGCTTCTCTTCTCTCACTTTTGAGTTTCGTCATCTCTACCCTATTGCCATCGTCGATGCAGCCCCTCTTCCACTGCCAGTTGCTGCCGGTCGCTGCCATTGCCAAAGCTTCTCACGGTTGGTCAAGCTTCTCATCTTGGATTGTTTTTCCTTCTTCAACTTCAATTTTTCAGATAATATTATTGGAAAATAGAGAGAACCCGAATCATTTATAAATGCTTTCTCTCATATCTCTCTCTAACAAATAATTTCTCCCAATAATATATTCGCATCAATGCCTTCCTCTCATAAGTCATATCTCTTTCTGACAAATAATTTCTCTTGAAATTTTAGTTGGATATAGATTTTGATGGATGTAATGGAAAAATGAAAAAAAAACATATGTGAGAGAGATCGGCGGGGATTTTGCAGGGGAATACGGTGATGGGTTGCGTTTTGGGGTTCGGCAGAGACAAATTGATTTTCCTTTTCTTTTGTGTTCTTTTTTTTTTTATGAGAGAGTGAAATGACGGGTTTGTGTTTTTTTAAATAATTTTTTTAAATATTTTTTAAAGGAACAATATATTGCAAACCCGAAAAACTATCTAGGAAAATCATCCTAGACCAACAACTCCATCAACTGAGGATAAGTCTTAAACCAATAACAATCAGAAATAGAGGATAAGGCACTCTTAGTCAGAGAATCAGCGACCATATTCCCCTTTCTAGGAATGAAAGAAAAGCATAAAATATTTAAACTACGACAAACATGAAAAATATCAGAAATAACAAGACCTAAATCTGAACGGAGAATAACAACTTCCTTAAGGACATTGATATCGCCCTGAGCATCAGATTCCACCAACAGAGTCAAGAGACCTGAATTGAAGGCAAGTCGAACCTCATGGAGAATGGCTACAGCTTCAGCCAAAAGCGGCGAAAAAGAAGCTGAAAGTTTCAGAGAACTAGCAACTCTAACTTGACCATGACAATCTCTAATAACAATACCCACTCCAACCAACCCTGCATTAACTGCTAAACTAGCATCAACATTCAACTTGAACACACCAACAGGAGGAGGAGACCACACGGCTACAGGCATTGAAAATACCAAAACCGCAGGGGGATGCATAATGGCAGCGAGGAACTCATTAAGGAAGGAAGAGGACCACTCCAAAATGCCTCCCGTGGGAAGGAGGAGCTGGCCATGCACAGCCTTATTCCTCCTAAACCAAACACGCCACACAGCTACAAAAAGAAAAACGAAGTCGTCATACCGCAATCAAGACTTAACAAACCACAAAAATCTGCAAAGCTCTTCCCCACCCTGCTATGCAAACACGCCCAGCCATTAAACTCCTTGTGAAGTTGCTTCAGTTGAGAACAACCCCAAAGGGCATACAACATGGACTCTGCACCCATCTTGCAAAGTAGATAACAACCATCAACGTTGATCCCTATAGAAGCCAAATTCACAAGGGAAGGGAGCCACTTAAGGAAAGTTCTCCAAAGGAAGCACCCTGATTTTCGAAATGAGAGGAAGATGCCAGACGATCTTCCACCAAGAAGCTAACGAACCTTACCCCGAGCTACTAGGCAAAGACCGCGAAGACATGACAAGGTGTTAGCCAGACTTGACTGAAAAAACTCCTTCCTTGGTATAATGCCACATCAAAGAATCATCACAACAAGAAACAGATGTAAGCAAGGCAAGGATTGCATCAACATCCATTGGAAAGAAAGCTTGCCTAATGAGGGGAAGATTCCAACCACCAGTACTAGTTTTTAACCCATCAACCGTGATAGTCGGACCAAACAGCGACAAAGAGCAAACCTTAAACGAGGTAGGGCGCGACAGCCACCGGTCCTGGTAAACCAGAATGTTCAAGCCCCGACCAATCCGCCATCTAGAACCCCTCAAAACTAATCAAACTGGAGAGCCCCTTAGCACACAGAAGGAATAAATACGGAGAAAGCAGATCCCCCTGCTGTAATCCCCTAGAAGGATAAAACAACCTAACCGACTCTCTATTAACTAAAACTGAGTATTTCATAGAAGAAATGCACTCCATAATAAATTGAATCCAACCCGAAGGAAACCCCAGCCGCTGAAGCATAGCCTGGATAAAACGTCACTCCACTCAATCATAAGCATTCGCCATATCAAGTTTTAGCCCCAAGAAACCCACCTCGCCTTTTCGCTTCCTCTTTGAAGCGTGCATGTATTCAAAACCCACAATCGCATTGTCTATGATGGACCTCCTCGGGATAAATGCACTTTGTGTCTCAGAAATAAGCTCGCCCAGAACACTCTTCAACCTATTAGCCAACACTTTTGCAATAATCTTATATATAACTTTACATAAACTAATAGGTCGTAACTCATCCATTTTGACGGCCCTCTCAACCTTAGGAGTGAGAACCATCAATGTGTGATTAATTTCCCTCATAGATCGAAACCCATTCAGAATGCCAAGACACGTCTCCGTCACACTCTTCCCAACCATTGACCAAAACTTTTGATAAAACCCCGCATTGAACCTATCCACCCCGGGAGTTTTGGAAGACGCCATCTGAAACAACGCAACCCGGACTTTCTCAACCAAAAACATCCACTCAAGGTGGTGTTACGACGTTAAACACAGCCACTGCCCAACCGTATTCATAACCTCATTGTTACCCCCTTCGTTGGCCACGAAGAAGAGAATAGCTCCTTGAAGTAAGAGATCACGATTTCTTCAATTCCACCCTTGTTCCCTTTCCACACCCTGCTGGACTGAACAAACCCTTGATGGTAGTAATCTTCTTTCTCTTCGAAGTTTGCAATTGAAAAAAACGCATGTTGCGATCTCCGCTTTGCAGCCAAGCCACTCTGGACCATTGCCGCCAATAAATCTCATCTCGCAACAACAAATCATCCAGCTCTTTTTCGATGCATGCAATCTGCCTCCATGAAGAAATACAAGCAACACCTGTTAACAAATTTAAAGCACTGTAACATCCCTAATTTCAAATAATTAATTTTGAGTATATGCATATGATATTTATGATTTGAGGGGTGTAAAATGTAATTAATGTATGTATATTTTTAGGTTACCAAATGGACCAATTTGAACGGTCGAAAAACAATGCACGAAGAGAAGGTGAAAAATTGGACAGTGAGTACCGCAACCAGTCACTACGACCAGGGATCGCGATAAGCTGCTTGCGGTGAAAATGGTGATTTTAGGCAGTGAGCACCGCAACTAGTCACCGCGACCACGGATCGCGCTGAGAAGCTCACGGAGAAAATATCGAATTTGGGCAGTGAGCATGGCGACCAACGTCGCGACCAGGTACCGCGATGGTTGATCGCGATGGAAGCGGTGAAATCACTCCAGTGAGAATATTTGTTTGAACTATGAATATGGTTTTGAAAATATTATTGTTGAATTTCGAATAATATTTTGAATATATGTTTTAGAAATGAAATACTTTACTATAAAGTTTGTAATTTGTGAAACTGTATTGAAATGGTCCTAGGATACTTGGACATATGTACGGATATAGGAGGTTGGTATACCAGCTGGATTCATTTAGCAGTACTGCACCGATATTGATATTGATGTGATATTATGTACCTCCCTAAGGATTCGTCCTGGGGTAGGGAGACACGTACCTCCCCAAGAATTCGTCCTAGGATAGGGAGACACGTACCTTCCTAAGGATTCGTCCTGGGATAGGGAGATATATATCTCTCTAGGTTCCGAACACTCGATCCTAGGGTAGGGAGTTATATGTACCACCCTTAGATAGTACGAGCCCCAAGAGCCGGTCCTCGGGTTGGGAGTTATGTTCGACAGACAGTCACTGAGGTCGAACGACCCATATTTCAGTCCTGAATTATGTTAAGTATACCAAAGGACCGGAATTGAGAATGAATTGAATAAAATAATTAGAAAAGAATTGAAAACTGAATTTCGTATGAGTTATTAATTGAATTTAGATGTTTTTATTAAACTGATTTCATATTATTTATTCCAGTGATTGGGTTGAATTTTGTAATGTTTTTATGTCAGCACTGTAACATTTTTATTATGAAATTATTTTATAGTTTTGATAATTAAGTTTAGTGTACACCCACTAATCTATATGCTTAGCGGGTTGGTTTTTATCACATGTAGGTAACAGAGATACCGAGGAAGGAAAAGACTGAAGAGGTACTGTCTGTATAGGAGAATTCAGAGTCCAATTTCTGGGGTAGTTATATAGTTCTGTGTATTATATTCAGTACGCATGCATATACAGAAATCTGTAAATGTGTTATATATTTATGTTTTGTAAATAATTATTTTATGGTTTCTGTTTTGTTGTTTATGTTTTCAATTTCAAAGGTTTGTAAATATTGAATTATGAATTGCTTTATTTAGAACTGTTTAGAAGTTGCACTAAACGGCAGAGTGCGCATTTGATTAGAAAAGAGATTTGAAGTGTTGTTTTTATATTATTTAAGTTTTATTTGAAACAGGTTTTGGAAAAATCAGAAAAATAGAGGAAACTCTGCCGAAATTTTAAAAAAAAAAACTGATTGTGATGGGCTCACTAGAAATGATTTTAAATTATAGATTATTTGGTTTTCAGCTTATAAACAGAATTAAGAAAATTTTTAAAAACCCAGTAGCGCTCCCTAGGTCGATCCAGACGATCGGGTCAGGGGGTGTTACAAATACTCTTTTTTTTATTATTATTATTTTCAACTTTCAACAGCCCCAATTGTTTTTTATTTCAGTAGCCAAGCTTTTTTTGCGCACATAGAAATACAAACTAGAATGTCCTCCACTTTCCAATTCGTAACTAACACAGCCTCCCAACACTCTTCAACAATCTGTTGACATTCATCATCTTCCGCCCAGTTGTCATCATCTTCTGCCGAAATTTAAAAAAAAAAATGATTGTGATGGGCTCACTAGAAATGATTTTAAATTATAGATTATTTGGTTTTCAGCTTATAAACAGAATTAAGAAAAGTTTTCAAAACCCGGTAGCGCTCCCTGGGTCGATCCAGACGATCGGGTCAGGAGGTGTTACAAACACTCTTTTTTTTATTATTATTATTTTCAACTTTCAACAGCCCCAATTGTTTTTTATTTCAGTAGCCAAGCTTTTTTTGCGCACATAGAAATACAAACTAGAATGTCCTCCACTTTCCACTAACATAGCCTCCCAACACTCTTCAACAATCTGTTGACATTCATCATCTTCCGCCCAGTTGTCCTCGAATAAGAAATGACAACCAAACCTGCGCCCAACTCAGCCCCCTACGCAGACAACATTGGCAATATGGAGGGAAATTGGGCGATGACCAGAACTCCAAAGCTCAAGGTCTCTCACCGACGAAGAGGGAAACAATTGAGACCATTCACAATTACTAACACACCTATCCAACATCTCTTGAATAGATTCAGTTCCGTCCCGCTTATTATACCAAGTAAAGGTTGGCCCCGAACACCCCAAGTCCGCGAAACCATAACATCTAGAGAATTTTGAAAATTCTCCACCAAATACCTCAGTCACGAAACTCTGCCCACCTTCTCAGAATCCATCAAAATTTCATTAAAATCCCCCCACAGCCACAGGAGGGAGCTAGTACTACATAATCTATGCAAAAGGGTTCATCCATGAATCCGCTGCGAACTCTCCAAATGCCCGTAAAAACCCATAAATCGCCAAATTTTGTCTCCATGCGAACACACCTTAACGTCAATATGAAATAAAGAAAACGATAACAACTCAACAGCAATTTTCTCATACTAAAACAAACAAAGTCCACCACTCTTGCCAACACAATCAACGACCAACTTACTCCGAAAACCAAGCTTCACACGAATACGCTCCATTTGGTGATGATCCGTCTTAGTCTCCATAAGAAAAAATAAAATAGAAAGAGTATTCTTCACATGGGAAAGAAGAGCCTAAAACGTTCGGTCATTTTCCAGACCCAAACGTTCCAGATTAAGCAATTCATAATACTAGGCAGGCCGGTGATTCTGGTCCTACCGATCTACCAAATCTGAATCCAAATCAAAAACTAACTTCCTACTCTTCCCTTTATTACTCTCATCGTCTTGGTATCCAGCTCCCTGCCTTTTAACCCTCACCCCTTCTAGATCCATGCTCGTGTTACCATCCACCATTTCCGTCGCTCTTCGTTTCCACCTTCTACCCCTGACACTATTCTACCTCGCATCATGAACCTCCCTTCCCGCTATCTTGGGGCTGTAAGATGAAACTGTCGCCACAACAAAAGGTTTCATTAGCATTAACATATCCTGAATCAATGGCCCTTGTAGTTCTTGAGGCCCTTCTTCAGAAGTGGAAAAATTTATGCATGGCACAGTCCCATGCAACCCCTCATTAATGCTTGACTCAACAACCATGCATGGAGTAGCCCCATGCAACGTGCTTTCATTTTCTCCTTCTCCCATTTTGCTATGTTTAGAGAGTCCCATTTCATCATCCAAAATGTAATATCCCTAATTTCAAATAATTAATTTTGAGTATATAAATACAAAATTCATGATTTGAGGGGTGAAAAATGTATATTTTTAGGTTTTCAAATAGACCAATTTGAACGGTCGAAAAACAATGCACGGAGAAAAGGGTGAAAAACTGGGCAGTGAGTACCGCAACCAGTCACCGCGACCAGGGATCGCAATGAGCAGCTCGAGGTGAAAATGGTGATTTTAGGCAGTGAGCACCACGACCACAGATCGCGCTGAGAAGCTCGCGGCAAAAATATCCAATTTGGGTAGTGAGCATGGCGACCAACGTTGCTACCAGGTACCTCGATGGTTGATCACGATGGAAGCGGTGAAATCACTCCAGTGAGCAACGCGACCAGGTGACGCGACCACAGGTCGTGATGAGCGATCGTGATGACCGAAATTTTATAAAAAAAATAAGTGGGCGGTAAAAGCTTCAAGAAGAAGCAATCCAGAAAATAGAAAAGGAAGAGAGAGAGAGAACGGGACAAAAGAAACAGAAAAGAAAGAAGAGGAGAGAGAAAGGAAGAGAGAGAAAGAAGAAGAAGAAGAAGAGAAAAGGAAGAAGAAAGGAAGAAAGAAATGAGGAAAAAGGGGAAAGAAAAATGAAAATTCAGAAAAGAAACTGTCGGAAAATGGTATCCAGATTGGTGTACACTGTTATTTTAAGTATTCGTTTTCAGACTCAAATTGATTAGTTGAAATTTTGATAATTCGTAAGTTCTGATTGAATTAATTTATGAATAATATTTGAAAATGATTTTGAGTTACAGAATTATGATTATGTGAATTTAATGATTTTACGTTTCGTTTTCTGTTATATGATATGTTTTTGAATATCTTGTTTTACAAATGTTGATGAATATTGATTTTGGATTGATTGAGAGAATTTTGGTTATATGAAATTTATTTGAAAATTTAATAAAATATCTGTAAACTCTGAATTTTGATTTTATGGCCCTGATATATGTATAGGGGGAAAAATGGATATAGGAGATTGACATGTCAATTGGGTATATATAGCAGTACTGCACCGATATTCCTGATGATTAAGATAATGATTATACGGATACCATTTCATTCTGAAATGGAAAACCAACTGTGAAATACTGATACCATTTCATTCTGAAATGGGAAACCGACTGTGAAAAATACGAATACCATTTCATTCTGAAATGGGAAACCGACTGTTTATATAGGGATACCATTTCATATAAGATGGGAAACCCGACTGTAAAACCCGTAATCCAGTCTTGTAAACCCTGTTATGTGTATCAGGGGCCCAATTAAAAACTGAAAGCCAGAAAATGATGTGAAAATAAAGAAATGTTATTGAGATTGAAACCCAGGAATTTTTGAAATACTTTACTTTATATAGTTTCAGTAACTGAAATATAATGTTTGTTTTATATATATATTTTACTTTATATAGTTTCAGTAACTGAAATATAATGTTTGTTTTATATATATATATATATATATATATATATATATATATATATCTCTCTGAAATTCTGAATTTGAGATTTATTATTTTACATTACATTGAAATTTATTTTAGTGTACACCCACTAAGCATTATTGCTTAGCGCGTTGATGTTTATCACGCGTAGGTAACAGAGATACCGAGGAAGGAAAAGACTGAAGAGTTGCTAGCTGCAGACGGAGGAACAGAGTCACCATACTTTTGGGTAGATTATATATATGGTTGTAGTCAGATATGTATGCATATACAGAAATCTGTAAATGTGTTATATGTTTATGTTTTGTAAATAATTGTTTTATGGTTTCTGTTTTCATTTTTAAAAAATTGTAAATAATGAATTATGAAATGTTTTATTGGAATATGTTTAGAAGTCGCACTAAACGGCAGAGTGCGCATTTGTCTGAGAATTTGATTTTAAAGTGTTGAATATTATGCTGTTTGAGTTTTTATTTGAAACAGGATTTTTAGGAAATCAGAAAAACAGAGGAAACTCTACCGAAATTTTTAAAACTGATTTTGATGGGCTCACTATAGAAAGGATTTTAAATTACAAATGATTTGGTTTTCAAATTATAAACAGATTTAAGGAAAGTTT
This sequence comes from Xanthoceras sorbifolium, assembly GCA_003430845.1. NCBI lineage: Eukaryota > Viridiplantae > Streptophyta > Magnoliopsida > Sapindales > Sapindaceae > Xanthoceras > Xanthoceras sorbifolium. The sequence continues at coordinate 22,670,059 of CM010618.1, forward strand.
TGAAAACCCGGTAGCGCTCCTGGGTTGATTCCAGATGGGTCGGGTCAGGGGGTGTTACACAAAATCCTCTCTCCTCCTGCAACATTTTAAGAATCACTACTCCCTCTTTGAGCTCTATCCATCCTCTCACCTGTGCTAATAGCCAAACCTGACTCAGCGTCCACCGGCACTCCCAAAACTGCCTTCACCGCAGTTCGTAAGATCATTGACACTAGTGGATCCTGCGGGACATCCACATGTATCTTATCTCTAGGCACCGTTGGATTTAGGTGAGTACCCGAGAAAGTCTCATCTCATCCGTAAACCAGTCCCAATCACACATTCTTGCACTAAGTGTCCTACGAAACCACAATCAAAACAATACTCAGGGAGTCGTTCATACCGGAACAACATAATCACCTCCTTATCCACCCTACCCATGTTCACTTTGAGAAAACGTTGTAACGGTTTATCAATAGCCACCTCAACCCGGACCCGTATATATTTTTCGAAACAATCCCCCGACGCACCTGTATCTATCTCTCTTACATCACCAATTTGGTTACCCAAGAACCTCCCAATTTCCTTCGTCATGCACATCATCGGGATATTGTGTATCTGAATCTATAATTCAGTTCGATTAAAAGCCAGCTTCGAAATCTCTTTCCTCCAGAACGAGTAACGACCCATCAAAACTCCATGGCCCTCCTGCCATAACTCATTTCCTATCAATTAGATTTTTAAAATAGAAACCGAATTTATTATCACGCAAAATTTCTATCTCCACCTCCTGTGTTGTCCTCTATATTTTAGGGAGAATAGTCCTAAAAGCCTCTATATTCACTTTCTTTGTAGCCAATAGCCTACCCACCAAGCATAATGCAAGTTTCTGCTGCCCAAGTTCTTACAAAGCAGCATCCATGATTGCCGCTGGTCTTTCAGGCTCTACCAACGACATAGCCACACAAAGCCTTTCCACTTCAGCCGTGTCCATAATTGTCAAGACAAAACTGCTCACCGCCGGTAATGATACCACCTCCAAAACAAATCTGCCAGATCCCCAAAACCAAACCGAAACCACAAAACACCAAACCATAGCCCTCACCGCCGCAAAAACCCAATCTCTACCACAGAGCATGTACCCAGTGGCAAACCCTACCCTAACTACTTCCACAAGGAGAGAAAACGACATCTGAAGACCTAATGGCTACTTTCACCCTACGTTTTTAGAGATTTTGTTGTATTTCTAGTTCTATGTTATGTTAGCAGGTGATCAATTAAGATTTGTCCAGTGATTGATTTTTAATTTTTTTTAATATTTAATATTTTATTATTATCAGTTGTAAATATATTAAGAGGTGGCTTTTATTTCTAAATCTCTAATAGAAATTAACAGAAAAGAGAAAATAGAAAAAAAATAAAATACCTCAAATAAATGATATTTTATTATTGTTTAGATTTAAATTTTATATTATTTATTATTATTGATTTTTTTTTTGACAAGTGTTATTATTGATTTTTAATAATATGTAAAATAAATTTATTTGGATTGAGTTGGTTTAATTTATTCTAAATAGTAGGTTTAATTTGTAGTTCTACCATAATTTAAATTGGTTTATTTAAATTTAGTTAGTTTAGTTTGTTAAAAAAAATTAAATTTAAAATTTTATTTTACTTTAGCTCACAAAATAAAAATTAACAAAAAAGAATAGTTTAAAAAAAATTTGGTCCATAAAAGTTTGGGTTAAAATATAAATAAATAGTAGGATTAAAATCAAGGTTGGTTTAATCCCGTATATTTTACGAGTTAGGTTTAAACTCGTAACGGAAGCCCATATAAAAGATTTATGGCCGGATTAAGCCCTTTTAAATTTGCAAATTTTTTATAAGTTTACATAAGCTCCGGATTTGGACCTTATTTTGTCAAGTTTACCCTAAATCACTAACAAAATAAACATACATCAACAAACAAAACACATGAATAAAGAGTTTCAACACAATGAAAGTTGTCATTGAAACCAAAAACCAACTTAATATAACATTTTACAAAAAAAAAAAAAAAAAAACATTACTTTCTCATCAAACTCTTGTTAGGTACTATTAGAAAACAAGTGTTACTTTACACAAAACAAAAACCAATATGTGATGTTCTTGGTGTGGGGATTGCTGCTGGCACCGTCGGCATAATGCTTGTTTTTCTTTTCTCATCTTCTTTTATTATTTCAGCACCAAACATCTCTACTTTTTGTACAATTGTGTAGTCAACCCTCTTCCGTCCTTTAAATAATACACACTCGTACATTTTCTCTTCCAATATTTTGGATTCTCTACCTATTATATCACCATTTGTCTGAATTCGAACGTAATTGCTTGTCCTTAGCTCACCAAACGCCATTGATACTGCTTGATCAACCTATCAAATTAAACAATATTAATATAAATTATTTCAATATAAAAGTAGACAAATACATATAAAATATAAAACATTTACCAACCATATCGGAGGCTCCATCACCGGCGATCTTAAGAAAGGCTGAGGGCAGTAACTTTTTCCCGATACCAAAATTTGACTCTCCGTTACCAACAGACATCACCAATAAATCTTCCACACCATTACAAAATGGAAACTCTGATTTATTATTTAACACGTGCGTAATTGCAGCTGCTGTTGGATTGTTCATCGCCACACTCCCATCCACGGCCAGAATCTTTGTCCTCTGGTCAACCGACATTATCTCCACTGCTCCCATCACCGACGCATCAGCCAACGTGGCCAAACAGACGTCTCTCATCTTGAAATCAAAGCCGTCAACTTCTAAAGCATCAGCACGGGAAAACAACAATGGCGAACTAGTAGAGAGATCGTAGCATGCTATCAAAACTGGCTTTAAAGTATCTTTCAATGTGGATTCTCCAAAAGTTTTACGTAACAATTTCTCAACCTTGTTTGACCGGAAAATTCGTCGGAGAAGGCCAGTAGCTGACGATCGGAATATTTTCCGACGATTCTCGATGAGAAAATTGAGAGCTCCGTCGGCGGTGAAGAGGGGTAGACCGTCATTGCCACGAGTAAAGAGTAAAGCGGCGAGGATGCCACCGGCGCCGGAGCCAGCTACGACATCGAAGTAATCGGAGATATGGGCATTTGGGTTTCCTGATTTACGACGAAGAAAGGATTGAAGGTGGAGCAGTGAATTAGCGGCGAGTATGCCGTCGGTTGAGCCGCCTCCGTCGATGGAAAGGATTCTGACTTTTCCATTGGATTTGAGTGGTGGTTGATCGTAGCCGAAGAGGAATTTGTTTTCAAGAATTGAAAAGATTTCGAAGGTAAGTTTGTCTACATCGAAAGAGGAGGTGGACAATGATGCCATTTTCTTTTGTGGAGGGATGAATTATCAAAGAAGATGGATGGATTTATTTATATAACCAATCCAAAGGAACATTCCTCTATCCTTCACGAATCACGATTGCCTTTATTTTGCTTTTTTTTCTTCTTTAATTCGATTTTCATTCCCTCCCTCAATCATTTATACTATTTCTCTCAAAAACTTCAATTTTTGTCGGCGGCTACAGACTCACCTGCAGTACATGTCAAATCCACTCTCCTACTGAAAAGCTAAATTTTATTTTATTTTGCTACGCTAAATTGTTTAACTTTACCATATAACTTCGTTTAAATTTCATGCCCGGTATTAACCGATATCCTCAACGGTGGAATGGCCATCTCTAACTATTGTTATTATTTTTTTAAAAAAAAAAATTTAAAAGTCAAATATAATTAATTAAAAGAAAGATAAATTACAGTGGAATATTTTAAAATTTAGTCGTATTGTAATAAAATTGTACTTTACTTAAAATAAAACTAAATTTTTTAAATAAATTATCAATTTAATCTCTAACGTATTTTAAAATGTTACATTTTGATCCATCTTCACTTGATTAAAAGTCAAATATGATTGATTAAAAGAAGGGCAAATTACGCTGGAATATCTTAAAATTTAGTCAAATATGGGAATTATTATTTTGGTTCCTAACTTTTGGGAAATTATTAATTTTTTAAAGCAGTTATGGTTAATGCTATACAAGGACCCTAACTTTTAGGAAATATATCAATTTAGTCTTTCTGTAAGTCAATCAGTAGTCAAACTTAATAGTTTCAGGGGAATTTTTATCTTTAAACCTATCAATGGTCAACAGTAATTTTTTTAGTAAAATGACATATCTACCCCTAATTAAAAAATTAAAATAAATTAAATTAAAATTTTTTAAAAAATTAATAGATCTCTACCGTCCATCAATGATGGACGGTGAAGATTATATTAAAAATTTAAAATAAATTAAATTAAAAATTTTAAAAAAAATTTAATAGATCTCCACCGTCCATCAATCATGATAGACGGTGAAGATTATATTAAAAATTAAAAAAAATAAAGTGAAAATTAAATACTTTTTAAAAAAAATTTAAAAAAATATTGAAATTCAATATGGTGGAGATCCAGCTTGGATCTCCACTGTCCATCCATCTGGATCTCCACCACAACAAAAAAATAAAAATAAATAAATAATTCAAAGTTTGAAGATCAACGAACCTAGAAAACTGGGTTCATTGATCTTCAACCCCAACGAACCCAGATTTGGGCTCGTTGAAGATCCAACTGACCCAGTGGATCTCTACCACAAAAAAAAAAAAAAAAAAATTAAAAGTTTGAAGATCAACGAACTCAGAAAACTGGGTTCGTTGATCTTCAACGTTAACGAACCCAAA
>CM010618.1:22679802-22684802 GCA_003430845.1 Xanthoceras sorbifolium
CTACCTATTACTGCTCCTCTGAGCAGTAACCAGAGAAGAAAAAAAAAAAAAACAAAGCATGAATTCCAATATCTCTTTAAAGAGAAAGAGACATGCGATAAAAATAGCCTAATTTTTGAAACTTCTTATCCAGATGGGAATTAAGAAAATTCGAAGTTAGAAATATTTAAAGAAAAAGAAGAGAAATATTTATTATGGTTTGAAAAACCTCTTGCGACTATTCTTTTCGACTATAAACAATGGAATCGCCCATTTTGATATAAAAAAAATAAAAGAAATAATCGATTTGAAAATGTTCTAAAAAAGGAAATGTCACACTATTTTTTTTATACATGTCAAAGTGATGGAAAAAAAAGGATCTCTTTTACGTATCCAGCAAGTTTGTCAACTTTTTTGGAAATGATACAAAAAAAGATGTCTTTTTAAATAACAGAAACACTATCCTCTGGCGAATTATATAATAATTGCCTATTGTCTTCTTCTTTGAGTTTCGCCTGTTTTCTATTGTCTTCTTCTTTGAGTTTCGCCTGTTTTCTATCGTCTCTACTTTCGGAATTGGCCTGACCGGTCCTACGAAGCTTGTCTCACGCCCCAACCTAGCTAGGGTTTGTGTAGAAGTCGGTCTTCTCAAGGAAAACCTCCCAAATATTTAAACATGTGAACAGAATTCTATATGATAAAACCAAGGATCATCAGAATTAAGGAGGGATACAAAATAATAATCTTCGAGATTTTAAAATTAGAGGAGGAACAATGGGAAGAAAAAAGAAATGAAATAAACCTAATGAACTTTGCTAATATACCTATTAAGAAGAAGGAAGAAGGGAATAAGAAAGAGAAGAAGGAAAAAGGAACCTTAAGACAACTCTTTAAACAGCATGAGGAAGACATCAAAGAGCAAGAAACAGAAAAAAAAGGAGAAAACGAAAAATGAGAGTATAATTAGATTAAGCAGCATCTTTTTAGACAAAAAGGAAAGAGAATGGATAAGAAGGGAACAAAGGGCAGCGAGCTCAATGAGTTTTTATGAGGACCGAGGAGAAGTAAAAAATGATGAGGTATGGAGCATAATAAGTGTACAGAGGGACAAAAGGAAACAAAAGCAAGACTATGCGATGTGGCCACTTGAGATTAAAGTTTATGAAAAGGAAACACCTGAGAGCGAAGGGGAAGGGAAAAGAGAGAAAAAAGTGTTTCCGGCAGTAATTAGAAATGTAAGAAGGGGAGGGGAAGAGCCAACTTGAACAATTAAAACTTGACTTGATTTTAGGTGTGGTCCGTTTTTGGCTATACGTATATTTTGACAAATAAACTGCCCAAGACTAATTATTGCAGGCATTTCCTCACAATAATTATGATGGAGAAAATACCAATTCAAATTAAATGGATTCAAAACGACCTTACTGTCTGGATCAGGATTATAAATTCTCCCGTTTTCATCCATTAAGGGAAGCGGCATCTGTTGATGAATGGTTATACAATGGCGGTCCTTATGAGCTAATTGTTTTACACTTCTTACTTGGTGTAGCTTGTTACATGGGTCGCGAGTGGGAACTTAGTTTCCGTCTGGGTATGCGCCCTTGGATTGCTGTTGCATATTCCGCTCCTGTTGCAGCTGCTACTGCCGTTTTCTTGATCTACCCAATCGGTCAAGGAAGCTTTTCTGATGGTATGCCTCTAGGAATCTCTGGTACCACATCGTTTCAAACGAAGTTTTACCATAACATTTTTTTAGTTTTGAATTTGAACCGGTATATAATTGATTCAATTATGGAATCATGAATAGTCATTGCTTCGGTCAATACCCAATACTTTTCCTTCGATATAAAAGGAATAGCTGATTTATGAAGAAGAAGCCTCAGTAAAAATTAAATTTCACCCTCTATTTTATTGCATTCATGCAATATTTCTTTTTATTTCTAAATAAAAAAAAAAACAAAAAAAAAATAGGGAATATAGAAGTTTTTGAATTTCGATTTAGAATGTATCCTTGCAAATTCAAGGATAAGGGGTTTCTAAGCAACTAACTGAAATATGAAAGTGAAAGGGAAGGGCATAGGCTAAAAGGCCCACCCGTCTTTTTGAATTCAAACTCTTGTCTTGTGATCTATGTTCCCATTTTAATCTTATTTGGATCACAAATGAATTCAGTTACATTTTCGTACTTCATGAAATGGTTCACGCATGTTTGTTGCCGGGGTCAACAAGATCAAGTTGGTAAATTAAGTTCTCAGCTAGGTGAAGGAAGTATGACCGCTTTACCAATAGTTGAGACCCAATCAGGAGATGTTTCGGCGTATATTCCTACTAATGTAATTTCCATTACAGATGGACAAATATTTTTATCCGCGGATCTATTCAATGCTGGAATCAGACCCGCTATTAATGTGGGTATTTCTGTCTCCAGAGTAGGATCTGCAGCTCAAATTAAAGCTATGAAACAAGTAGCCGGAAAATTAAAATTGGAATTGGCCCAATTCGCAGAATTAGAAGCCTTTGCACAATTTGCTTCTGATCTCGATAAAGCTACTCAAGATGAATATTACATGATACAACATTATATCTCTTTGATCTTTTTGATTGGTATTGCTTAGAAGTAATATTGCATTTATAATCCATCGATGGGATGGGATGGGTCCCCCCTTTTTTTCGCTTTATAATGATAAATGACCTACTTAACTCAGTGGTTAGAGTATCGCTTTCATACGGCGGGAGTCATTGGTTCAAATCCAATAGTAGGTAGGAACTTATTAGATTCTGCCCTAGGAATAAGAAGTGATGGACTTGGGTCCGCTCTTCAAATAGGTACCTAAAATCTTTATTATTTGCTTTTAGCCACCGATCGGTAAAGTCTTCTCATTCAAGACGACTGGTTATAGATGGGGCTTATCAGGCCACCACAAATGCACGATCCATCACCTCGTCATAATATCTATTGGAACTAGTCTTGAGTCGATTTAAAAAATAAAGGATTTCTAACCACCTGTTTATACTATAAACAAACATAAACCGATTAAATTAACTGGAAAATAAGAGAATAGAGAATCTAGTAATGAGTCCGCTCCTTTCCAAGGTATCCTTTTTCTTTAACTACAATACCTTGTTTTGACTGTATCGCGCTATGTATCATTTGATAATCCAATAAATCCCTTACCTTTGGTTTCAATCTAATTTCAAATGGAGGAATTTCAAATATATTTAGAACTAGATAGATCTCAGCAACACAACTTCCTATACCCACTTCTTTTTCGAGAGTATATTTATGCACTTGCCCATGATCATAGATTGACGATTTCATTGGAAAATGGAGGTTATAACAATAAATCTAGTTCACTAAGTGTGAAACGTTTAATTACTCGAATGTATCACCCGATTCATTTGGTTTATACAAATTTGAATCGTTCAATGAGCATTTGAGAATAAGCGTAGATCCGGAGATTCCCGAATAGGTCAACCTTTCGAACTGCTGCTGAATCCATGGGCAGGCAAGAGACAACCTGGCGAACTGAAACATCTTAGTAGCCAGAGGAAAAGAAAGCAAAAGCGATTCCCGTAGTAGCGGCGAGCGAAATGGGAGCAGCCTAAACCGTGAAAACGGGGTTGTGGGAGAGCAATACAAGCGTCGTGCTGAGTTCTTAAAGATAAAGATCTGATCCAAAGTGATTATTATTAGGTGTCATTGAAATAGACCCTCCTAAGCAACCTGTGGTCACCTTAAATCCGGTATTTGTAATAGTTGGAGATATTCTTTGCCCGATAGCTGAGATCTCGTGCCAAAGTGGCACACATATGCTTCCAAATGCGTTTTCATGTCCGGGCTGCTTACCGGCGGAGTGCATGGTGTAGGTATGGTTAGGTGCTTTGACGCTCGCAAACATTGAACTCAAGGAGCAACCCGAATCATGAAACCATCGGTGCATAAGGAAAGGCCTGAATAAAACGGTAGGACCATACCGAAAGGGGCAACAATGCGACAGCTAAATCGACTGGATCTGGATCATCCGGAACTACATCTAAATCTCTGACTATGGCGACTAGGACTCTCTTTGGATCACGATTTAAAAATGCCTGGATCGCTCTTCCGGGCCGGGTCGAGCCTTTCAATAGTGCATCGTATGTAGTAGTAGCGAGCAGTTCCTTCCCAGATCGAGAAGCTTGAGCAAGAAATTCCCCCATTCTTCTACCCTTTCGGGGGAGTTGATGACTATTCATAGCTATTACCTTGACACCAAAGAAGAGTTCGACCCAATGCTTTATTTTTGTCCTAGTTGATCCCTATTCGACATTAGAAGTATATTGATTTTTCCTTAATAACCGAATACTAGACCTTCTAATTCCTTAAGAGGTTTATCTTAAAAATTCACGATATAACTAGGAAGACGTTTCAAATACCATACGTGGGTTACTGGGCATCCCAGTTTTATGTATCCCATTTGATATCTTCGTACCTGAGAATCAACAAATTCAACTCCGCATTGTTCACAAAATTGCGGGTACTCTATTCCACTATGCTCCGCTCATGCACTAGCCTTTCTCTTGAACTGACCGACCCCCATCTCGCTCTTTCCTTCCCTCACGGGACTACCTTTTTCATTAGGGACAGGGACCCCATCTCATCCAGTTTGAGTGGTTGTGCGGTGCACGGATCAGTCTTAGTTCTCTCTTTGGTTGATGAAAAGGAAATGAGGGCAAATTGATTGATGTCAGATCCGGTGTGATGGATTGTGTGGTATCTCGATTCAAATACAAATACCCATAAAGGGTATTTTCCGTAAAAATGGTATTCTTGCTTATTTCGATGATCCTCGATACAGAAGAAAGAATTCAGGAATTACTAAATATGGGACTATAGGGGCACATTCAGATGAGAGCGAGATATCACATTGGGTTAGCCAATTTGTAAGATATACCGATTCGATCTGAGATCTTGGAATTGGAATAAGTTCGACAGCGGATCACGAAATCTTGGTGATCTTCTCTATCTAATGAAGGGGGAGTCC